>JZKD02S1735775.1:340481-400560 GCA_000966675.3 Picea glauca | reverse complement strand
GAAGATGGTCGAGAGGTTTTAGATTCAAGTTTAATAGAGTATTTCCAAGTTAGGTTCAAGTTTAGTAGAGTATTTCCAAGTTGGGTGTCATCGTGCACTTAAGTGTGATCCCTACGTAGGTTGGGGTATCATTGTACACTCAAGTGTCGCATAAATTTTTTGAGAGAACTCAAAATACATTCCTAGAGAGGGTGTTGTATCATTGTGCACTCAAGTGTGGCACAAATTTTGTCACAACTCAAAGTACATCCCTAGAGAGGTTGGAGTATCATCGTGCACTCAAGTGTAGCACATATGCACTCCAAATGGCACACATTATAGTAACCAACTTTCCATGAGTAAAGAAGGTATGGTAATGTTATGGATAATCCACTATTTAATACATATCAACAAAGGAGTGTTTCTTGAGTGTTTCTTCTATTCCTGAACATCTTGACAAATCAACAAAGGAGTGTTTCTTGTATTCCCAGACATCTTTACATATCAACTAAGGATTGTTTCTTGTATTCCTAGACATCTTTAGCTCTATATATTATTGTAAAGTCAATCAAGGGGGAATTGGTTCAAAGAAAGATCAAGATCAGGAAATTGAAAGCTATTGATATATTCTTTGATCCTTATTTGATTGTCAATGTTATACCAAGGGTACATTTGAAGTCTATTAACAAGATTCGAAATAAGTTGTTGTGATTTATACAAGGCCATTGATACTTTTTAAGGTCATTTTAAGGCTACTAATACTAAAAGGTAAAATCTTCAAGGCTAAAGAGTGTTTTTGAAATTTTTATTGCAATTTAAATGTTATAGAAAATCTTCTTTATGGATATAGATAAGACCTTATACCTTTTTATTTAGAACTTTGTGTAAATCAATTCAATGTGGGGATCACACCTAAATTGAGGGACCAAGCATACAATTAGTTTGATGAAGTTTTTTTAATTGAATTTATGCAGTGTATGAAATTTGTCAAATTTTGTCAACTTATAATCTAAGGGTTTTATGTCCTTTGTGATTTGAACTTGGGTTATTAATATGGAAACACCACATCTCAACCTCTAAACCATAACCCAATGAACCTAGTTTAACAATGTTAGAAACAAGTTTCATAGGACATATAAACTTCTTCTAGTGTATGAAATTTGTCAAATTTAGTCAACTTAGATGGGTTTTATATCTTTTGTGATTTGAACTTGGGTTATTAATATGGCAACACCACATCTCAACCTCTAAACCATAACCTAATGAACCTAGTTTAACAATGTTAGAAACAAGTTGGGACATATTAACTTCGTCTATAATGCCTTAGTTCTAAATAAAAAGCTTGGAATAAGCTAAAAATACAATAAAAATATTATTTTTATGAAGTTCACGTAAAAACTTTTGATGGACTAAAATAGCCTAAACTAAAATGAATTACAACAATCTTCCATTATACATCTATTGTCATCTCTACACATTCATTTTAATTCACATAAATGGTATCCACCTTGTTTTGTGATGTTATTGCTTGTGATAAGACGGAAAAAGAATCACTTGATCGTCTTCCATGTATCATATAATTTAGTTTAGTTTGAATTTAATTTTAGTTTTTTTATTTTAAAGTCCATTTGTGGTTGTAAATGGCCAATGAAACAATTAAAAAGTACATAAACTAATAACATTTAGAGTGTTAGACACATTTGTAAGAATTGTAAAAGAAATAAGTAAATAAAAGGAGTGTCAAAACATATATTATTGAAACTTAGAAAGTTTAAAAGAATAAAATGAGGGAGGATGCAAAGGAAATCAAAGAAGAAGTTCAAAATCAACAAAAATATCTACCATCAATTTTTCTAATATTCAAGGTCGATAAAAAGTGTGTAATTAAATTCTTGACATCCACTAGCATCCTAAAGTCCACACCCCTTGATTGACCAAGTATTAGATTTTTTCTCATGATGCCTCTTACAGTTAGAATAATTTAGATGTTGAAAGCATGGGGTGATGAGCCTAGAGTGAGACATGTAACAAGAGCTATCACTAAGAGTTTTATGTCGAAGGTGAATAATCTCATGAAGAAGCAAATCATTACATCTTTGATCCTTGCATTGTATGAAAACCCTTAAGAATCCATCATTAGTGAGAGTCCCTAAAACATTCAATGATAACGACCAAACATTTCATAGTAGATAGACCATATAAGGATGAAATGGTCTTCTAACTTAAGTTCTTGCAAAAATAGGGAATTGATGCTCCCTCTGAAGATGGTGGCCTATCTTTATGCATCATTGATGTGAATAAACCAAAGTTGGGTTAAAGGAAATCTCAATCTACAAGGTAGTATGGATCCAATATATCTTGGAGTCTAGGTAGGATCATCCTTGAAATGCATGTAGACATGAAAATGGTGATGAAGTTTTGGAGTTAAGGGCTCTTCTGGCTCAAGCTATTTTGATTTTAAATAGGCTTTGCATATTTCTAGTAAAATACCTCTATTAATATCCCTTTTAATGAAATGGGGTACAGATGGAGAACTCTAAGGGGGTAGGATTCTCAATATCTAGGTTTACATTTTGGAGAGAAGAAGCTCTAACATACCAATGATTTATAATCCCTTGTCTAGCAAGTTTCATAGAGGATTGGAGAGCTAAGTCAAGTTATCTATACACGTTGAGTGAGATCTTTCCATGCATCAAACCTATGCAGCATGGTCACAATATGAAAAATCATGGAAGTGAGAAGGGGAAAGGCATCTAACTCAACTAAAATGATAAGGTAGAATTGTTTTCTCTACACATGTTTTGAGAGCATAGAATGAGTACCTGTTCCATGTGATTCTAAATTGTTTTCCTTAGTTGTGGGTTGTCAACCCTCACGATTATAAAGGAGAGAAGGTGTCATCACGGTGTCAAATATGCATATCGTAGTCTAAATCGAAGCTAGAAAAATTCATTCCAAGTTTTTCAACATTGCATACCCTCTACTGGACCTTTATTGTGTTGTCATGATAAGCATGTCAAAGCTAGAAACATTATTTCCAAGGTTGTTACGATTGCATACCCTCTTCAACCTTTATTTTTTTGTCATCATAAGCATGAAATATGGACATAACAACAACACTCCAAGGCAGGACATGGGGAGTATAGGCTCAACATTGGCAATTCATCAATTGCATAACTGAACATAGGTTGGGTCAAGGTAGGGAGTCACCATTGTTAGATTTTTCATTAGTTTCGTTAACATTTGGTTTACCATAGCATTTTTATCTTCTTTTAACATTCAATAATCATATACTGAAATATATAATCAACAGATAAACAAGCATAAGAGTACACAAAGATTTATCTTGGGAAAACTCCAAATGGGGGAAAAACCCAACCAAATTTTCTTAGAGAGAATGTTTCCAATATTCCAATACAACCATGAACAAGTTCTATTCACAAGAGAAAACCAACAATGAAGAAACCCCGATAACAAATAATTATCTTCTTCTTTTCAAACCCTAGCGAGGGTTGAACACTGTGTTTAGACTTGAGGGACAAAGGGATGCAGACTTAATATGAAGTAATTTCTCTAGAGTAACTTTTCTCTTAAAGTTGAATTCTTTCTCTCCTTTTCCATAGCTCGAAATTGTGCACTTATAGCCTTCAGAATGCAACTGAAGGGTCGAGTTGGAACGTTTCCAGTATATGGAAGGACATGGATCAGAGATCTTCTATCGTGACATGGATACCCGACCTCATTTTGTATTTTCTAGCACAAATCCTAATATATGCGAGCTGTAGTGGAGCAGCAAGAATATACACATCTTGTATAACTAATAGGTAGCATATATGTGGAAAAATGTATGTTTTTAGCTCTAGATTCATCAAAAAGGGATGATAAGTCTGCATAGGGAAATGGAAAAAGGCCCTCTGTTCAAGATAGCAATGGTGAGGCAAATCTTGCTATAATAGATGCCCCCTAATGTGTGAGATCAAAAGAGTATCTGCAATGGCTGAAATGCATTATAAATAACCTAGAAGTGGAGTGGTAGAGAACCAGCTGGATGAACTCAATTGTTCATTACATTATGTACTAACTTTGCATACATGGCTGCCAAGAATACAATGCAGATCCATGTGGAAAATATACCAAACAAGTGTTCATGGCCATGAATAGCCAAATACAAATGCATTTACATGCCAAAAACTGTCATAGTCACGAACAAGGCCCAGTGAAACCAGTCTCAAAATCAATCTAAAGATATTTGTATACCACAAAGTACAATCTGATCTCCTGTGATCACTGAAGTAAAATAGGTATTGGTCCAATGAAGGGGAAACAACATCTCAGGAAAGTTGCGGCCACATAGTGATGTCTTCAAGTCTTCTACACTATCCGCCAAAGGTGCAGGTCTACACCATGTGAATAAAGGAGTTGAGGTCGAACACGATGAGACATCGTTTGATTACTGGTCATTGAGGTATACCGTTAACAAACGCGAGACAACCTACCAATAATGAAAGTAGGTATCAAGGCATCGAGTACATTTCTACAAGTGAGAATAAAGGAGTTGGTGTCAAACACTTGAGAAATCCATTGATTAGGAGACATTGATGTATTCCCATCTGGCAATGGCGAGAGAGCGTGCCACTAATGACTGCAAGCCTCAAGGCACTCACGAAACTCTAGGTCCCATATCCAAAATAAATGAGTTGAAATCGATGGAAAGAGACCCGCTGAAAGGATAGCATTAAGGTATCTCTCATCAGTCAGCATGAGGAACAAAGTAGGAGATTCATGATTTGGTGGAGATCGTATGAAGAACATGTTCACGAACCAACGACCCTGTGCATATTTCGCATGTACCAAGTGCAAGTGGTATACGAAAAAGACCCTCTGAGTAGCAGCCAATGATGAAAACTGCTAACAAAGGCAAAGAAACCACCAATAAGGATAATGGAAACCAAGACACTGCATGAATCCCAAAGTGTGAATAGATATCTTGCCATCGAACACAAGGGAAACCACCCAGTCAATTACCAATGATGAAGTGTCGATTGTTGGGTTCAAGGTGACCTACCATTGATGAAAGTAGGGTCAGGGTGCATAATAAGACCATGGTATCATGTGATTCTAAGACAAATTGAGGGTATGGCCGACATGAGAAGTCAAGATTTCTAAGGAGTGGTCGATGCAAGTTGATAGACTTCCTTTGAACAAGAGCATGAGATATGGTGAAATTTGGCAGCATAGACTCAATGATGTGACAATTATATGAAGGAGGCGTCAATAACGTTCTCTATAGGGACTGGAAGAGTAACCAGTCAGTAGAGAAATATCTATAGCGAGATCATCTTCCTAAGGCCATGGTAAACCCAAAATTATGATGACACCAGAACTCAATAACTTTGTTCTCTATTCAAAGGCAACACGACTGCTGCCAATTACAATATAGTACTCCCTTCCCGCCTATATTTTTTTGTTTTTTCATAACAAATGAATGCTATGATACAGAGGAGAAAACGAGTGTTGCAAGTAAGCAAAACTAGTTCAAGCAGTGGAACGTACCTATGCTTAATGCAAGGAAATGCATGCGAGAGATGGACACTGGGGGTGATGTTTCCTCTAGAGTGTCAAATTGAGAAGGATATAAACAAGGCTCTACTTGGTTGAGGATGAAAAACTGCTTAGGGAACGGTTTATAATGCAAAGCGAGAACTGGCTAAAGGCTCAAAATTGCAAGTGAGGGAATGAGATGCAATCACAACTTAACGCCAAAAAATATCCTTTTTTATGTCTTTTAGTCTATTTGTTGTGAAAAAGGGGTAAACTTGTCCCAAATAGATGTCTTTTCAAATCCAATTTACGAGTGTGAAAAAGACAAGTTCACTCGACAATCTTTTCCAATTTTGATAACGAGTCAGAAAAGAGCTTAACTAAGACTCATGACCTTTCAAATCCAGTTTAACGAGTGTGAAAGGGACAAATCACTCGAAAATATTTTTGGTTTTTTTACGAGTCAGAAAAGAGCTTAACTAAGACTCGTTTGGAGATTCTAGGCAGCAAGCCACGGGGGAGGCCAAGGCTCCCGTGCAGACCTTCTGTGGAAAGTTAGTACCTTGCAGATAGCTAACAAGAGCTTGGGAAAACCCAAGTCTTTCCAAGTCAAAGAGGAGAAGGTGCTAATGGAGGATACAGTCTCCTTGATGGTTCGAATAATGTATGTTAATGGAAAAGACATAGGTGGGGGAATGGGATGTCCCATCAGGTCATCCTAATCGAAAGGAACCTTGTCAAGACTTGGAGGGAGAGCATTCGGGGGAAGAATAAATCTCTCTCGTTTAGAAGGGGGAGGATTTGGAATATTAATTACATGACTGAAAGGTGCGTAATTCTCTTTAGGGAGAGTAGGGTTGACCAGAGATTGAACTGGTGTGGCCACTTCTTCAATTATAGGCTAAAGAGGATGCATAGTAACAGGGGCAAGAGACACTTCACCCTTAACAAAGGGGGTGAGGTCGGGAGAATATTGTGTCGGTGGAACCACCGAGATGATCAAGGGAGAAGTGGTGTGAAGAGAAACTACAGACACCTCAGAATCTGAAGGGCTCTTGGGTGAGCCCCACGCTTCTGGTATCTCAGCAGTAATCGGACACAAACGAGTAAGGTGAATTCCTTCACAAGTCCTGCAAAAGAATTTAGGCTTACATCTAAGGCGTCTAGGCTTCTTGATGTAACTAGCAGGGGAAAGAGACTCGTCTCATGTATGATTAATAGAAGTGGGAGACGTAACATGGCTATGATTTGGGGAAAACTAACAGTGCCCCCAACATAATTGGTAGAGGTTGGGGGCAAGCTGTCAATGTGGTTTGTAGAAGAAGTCAACCCATCTCTGACATGACTGGCAGAGGTTGGAGATGGAGCACCAATATAACTGACAGTGACTAGGTTGGCGATAGATGGTGCCATTTGATTCCATGGTTCGGGGAAAGATTGATTTTGAAAAATTGCAAGGCAGGCAGGATCTTGGTATACCTCTTTCCCTAGCCCAGAAAGGTGTTGGTTGACGCCAAAATGGTCTGAAGAGGTTTGGACGGGCATCGTCACTAAAGTCTATGAAGATACCGAGGTAGGATAAGGGTTATTTGAGTGAGGATATATGTTGCCCCCTTGTGAAGGGGTCCCATAAAGAGGGTAGCTTGAACCGTAAAACTTGTTCTCTCCATATGAAAGACTTGGTGGTAATTGAGGGCCTGTCATGGAAAAATTGTTTGAAGGAACTGACATGGCAGATGAGAGATACATGGGTGGGGTGTAATAAGTGGGATAAGAACCCATCTGAGTACTGGCTCCTGAAAGAGCATAGCTAGTATTGGATCCATAGGGGGGAAGGTTCCACCCTCCCATGGGGACACGACTCATATCAAACGGAGCAGTAGGCATTGAAGCCATGGTGCCCCTAGGTCCAATGCTAGGGTTCATATATGTGGTCCAGGGAGAGGGTTGCACGGGGGGAGGCATATCAACAGAAAAATGGATAGAGACCCAATGTGAAAACTGAGCGTTTTAGTTCTGCATACCATTGTAAAAAACAGAAGGGTCCATCCCCATGAAATTAGCAAGTATCATGGAGTGGGTAGCAGTGAATGAGGGAGCAAAAGAAACTCCACTTTCCATAATGATGAAAACCAAAGTAGATGCCTAAGGTCAGCTAGTAGTCAAAGAGCATACCAAAAAGTCAAACAGCCAATATGCATGCAAACGGGCTAAATTGGTTGCATGGCCTCTCTCGCTAAAGAAGGTATGTCTCATCCAAGAGGGACCTAAGACTCCTTGCTAAAGTTTGGAGATAACATAATCAGTTATAAGGGCCCTCGTAGGCTTAACAAACAGTCGGTCAAATCCCCCTAGAGAGGTAATCCTCCATAAAGGTTGTGTGTTGTTCGACCCCTATCTGATTCAGGATACAAGTAGAATAACCCTTGCAATTAACCTTTGAGATACCTAAGTCAAGAAACTAATAAACCACTGTAAAACTGATGCTCAAGTGAGCAGTCGTAAGTCTGGATCACCATATGGGCAGGGTAGCAAAGCCTCAAACCTTGAAATCACCGCCTCTCACAGAGGTATGGGTACTAGAAAGATGCCCAAATATGAATAAATCCACAAAAATATCTCTGATGCTAGGTGAGTATCCAGGGGTTATCCCTTCAACTAACTTTGTGTGACCTCATGATTAACTCTGGTGTGAGCGAGGCCTCCTAATATTACCAATTATACAATGGACTTCTCAACTCCATGTCTCAGACATATGTTGATTTAACTGCCTTGGAGAAGTTTACTCACAAGATCCTATTCCAAGGCACTAAATCCTAGGCTAGTTTGTGCACCCTAAAAAACAAAATCGTGACTAATCAATTTTAGTTTAAAGCGTAAATTTTGTTGGCCATGGTTACTCAAAACGGTATGGAAGCAAAACTCATGATGTTATGACTTTGCAAGAAAATGGATATGAATATAATGCAAAGTCTGTCTTTAACTTTTCAATGAATGATATGCTAAAAAGAACAATGCAGTCTTCAATTTCAACTCTACAATTCAGAAGTAAAAATGCAATCTTTCACTAGATGTGCTAAGCTAATGATAAAGATTCCAAGACGGAAATGCCAACCAATGCAAAATGCCAATTTTTTTGTATTTTCAATATACTAAAAAGAAAATGCATGGACTGATGAGTGACATGATATATAAATTCTACTGTGTATAAAAGCAATAACTCAAGCATAATACCAAGCAGCCAAGAAAACAACCCAGATAACAAGGACAAATCAAAAATGGAAAACAAAGAGAAAGACTCTGCCTAAAAATTCAACTCCAAACAGGTTTCCTGTCATCCCCAGATAATCTCAACAAGCACTATAGAGACCTGAGAAGGCTCGACAATCTTCAAATACCACCCAGCAATCACTAAACCAAGAAAAAAAAGCAAGGGGAAGTGGTATATGCGACTGTTTAGGAGAACAAAGCATATATACACTTCTTGCAGTGAGACAACAAGAATGTATACATGACTGTCAAGGAAAAAGGGGCGTATATGCTTTAAAACAAGGCCAGGCAAGGGCAAAAGGCTAAAAACTCAGACTCAGAGTCAACAGAATCTGTCAAGCAGTGATATGACAAGAAATACAAAGGAAAAAGAGCAATGTAAGAAGAAAAGGTACTTCAACCCTTAGAAGGAAGATCTCTCCCTAGTGGAGTCGCCATTTCTGTTATAAGGGAAAAACTCTCTATGGCCGAGGGTAAACCACAACAAACAGGTATGATTGCAGAAATCAACTCAATTCCAACATATTCTATATAAACTAATGTGAAATATAAGAAAGAGGCCTACCGCGATCCAACATTTGATGATGTTCCACAATTGAGCACTTTGACCCAAAGATTTATACCTGCAAGAAGTTCTCAACAAACAAGCAGAGCAAGTATATAGTGATAATATAAAAGGGGTCAGCACATCAGATAGCATAATCCATTAATAAACATTACAAACATGCCCATGGATAATAATCATACATTTGCAAGATATCAATAGGACAGGAAGGAGTGTTTCTATTAATAATTGATCAACAAAAGTGACAACGATACAGACTTCCGTGTCGGCATGGTTTGAAACCAAGAAACCAATTTCCTTCCAACTAGGTTCCCACCACTTCAATCCTCCACCAAAGGGAAGCTCATAGGAAAGAGGAAATGATGTCCTCTCAACAATAGGGAAAGAGCTTGGGGGATGAACACTGTGTTCATACTTGAGGGACAGAAGCATGCAAACTCAATATGAAGTAATTTCTCTAGAGTAACTTTTCTCTCAAAGTTGAATGCTTTCTCTCATTTTCTATAGCTCGAAATTGTGCTCTTATAGCCTTTAGAATGCAACTGAAGGGCTGATTCAGAATGTTTCCAGTATATGGAAGGCCAAGGATCAGATATCTTATGTTGTGACATGGAAACCCAACCTCATTTTGTATTTTACAGCACAAATCCCGATATACACGAGTTGTAGTGGAGCAACAAGCATATACACATCTTGTATAAATGATAGGGAGAATATATGTGGAAAAATGTATGTTTTTATCTCTGGATTCATCAAAAAGGGATCATAAGTCTACATAGGGAAATGAAAAAAGGTCCTCTGTGCAAGATAGCAATGGTGAGGCAAATATTGCTATAACAAAAACTGGTAACAACAACTATAACAACAATTTCAACTGCAACTGTGACTGCAAATGCAACTGGTATGAATTAACTAGGCAACACCACACAAACTTGGTACAACTCCTCTAGAGACAGCGCACAAGAGATATCACCAAGAACCACCAAGAATATCCTTCCCCAAGTGGGGCACACCCTCCAAGAGAACCTGAAACCATCTAAATAGAGAAACTGCAATTGCAACTGCCTAGTGTGCACTGCAGAAGGAGAACTTCCTAACTGTACAAATGAATTGACCCATATTAGTATTTATACTAATATGGGTGCCTATTTGGGGCCGACTTCTTATTTTGGGTCTTTATTATTTCTGTGGGCTGACTTCTCTTCCTGGAAATTATATTTCCACTTTATTATTATTTCTTGTGGGCCGACTTCTCTTCTGTGGTCTTCTATTTTACTTTATTTTTTTCTGATGTGTTCTTCAACTGTTCAATGATCTTCCTTTGACTTCTTCGAATATTATTCTTCTCTAAGAAAAAAATTCCAGGAGGGAATACCTCCCATAACTACCAAAACATCAACACCCCCTCTTAGCTAGGGAGGCATTATTCCATAATGTCTTCATCTAGTATTCCACTGACTACTTTGCAATCAACTAGTAGCACACAACTACTACCATGCCATTAGTAGCTCCATCTTATTCCATAGTCTATATGACTATGTTGCAATCAACTAGTAGCTCTAAGCTACTACCTTTCTCTCCAACAATCAACTAGCAGCACAAAGCTACCACCATGATGTCATGACTACATAGCAATCAACTATTAGCACTAAGCTACTACCATGTTATCCAATAGTCTCTCATGACTACGCAACAATCAACTAGTAGCACTAAGATACTACCATGTCATCAACCATAATCATGATCTGCAATCCACTAGTAGTCGTAATACTACTACCATGTTGTCCAATATTCTACATAACTATGCAGCAATAAACTAGTAGCACTAAGCTACTACCATGCCATCATCCATAGTTATGATCTATGTGACCATGCAACAATCAACTAGTAGCACGCAACTACTACCATGCCATCAACCATAGTCATATCCTACAATCAATTGGTAGCTACACAGGTTACCACCATGCATTCCAATAGTCTCTATGATTATGCAACAATCAACTAGTAGCATACAACTAATACCATGCCATCAACCATAATCATAGTATGCAATCCCTATGACTATGCAACAATCAACTAGTAGCACACAACTACTACCATCCCATCATCCATAGTCATAGTCAATGTCTTTATAACTATGCAACAATCATCTAGTAGCACACAACTACTACAATTCCATCATCCATAGTTACAGTCTCATCTAGTAGCACAAAGCTACTCCCATAGTCCTCACGACTATGCATGTGATGTTTCTTCTCTCATCAGATTCGATAGTGCATTACCCCCTCAATCACCTCACATGACTGATCTAGGGAACCCTTGACCATAGGGGTTATCTGACAAGAGAAGAAACAACACACCTCCCTTTCAATGAGGGTGGACATTCTGCATCACGCCAAGCTTGTCTCTGAAGTACTCATACTTCACTCTAGACATAGGCTTGGTGAGAATGTCCATTATCTACTCATCTATGGATATGTACTAGAGCTTTATATCTCCTCTCTGCACCATGTCTCGGATGTAATGGTATTTTATCTCTATATGCTTCACACAAATTTGATTATCACAATATATCAAATTTGGCTCCGACTTTAGATCAAATAACCCTACAAGCAACTTCTAAAGTCACACTGCTTCATGACTTGCAACACTGGCTACTATATACTCTCCCTCTGATGTACTAAGTGCCATTGATGTCTAAAGCAACATTTTGATGTGATTTTTTGGTCCATTGCACTCCCTTCCCAGTCAGAGTATGTATAACCCTGCAACTTCATGTCTCCATCCGAGACATATCTCAATCCATATTAGATTGTACCATGTAGGTGCCTCAACACATGTTTTCCAGCTATCCAATGTACATGTCTAAGCTTAACCATGTACTGATTCAAGGTGCTCACTGAAAATGTATGTTCATCCTGTTGTTAACCATGTACATCAAGGATCCGATCAACTATCTGTACATCGTGAAATCCACCAAATCTGAAGATTAACCACTCAATAGCTTCATATTTTTCACCATCAATGTGGCCATGGAATTGCATTCCACCATCCTAAATCTCTACAGGATCTCAACTATATATTTTCCTTGGCTAAGGAAAATCTCATCTGGTCTCTGCCACACCTCCAATCCAATCAAATCTAGATCCTTCATTTCAAACTCTATAATGAGTTTCCTCTTGCACCCAACTGTGAGATTCTCATCCCCTGTAAGAAAAATCTTATCCAATATGAATGGGAAACCATCCCCAAGCTCATCAAAATAATTGTATGGCATGTCCTGCTATGGGTGCCTGCTTAAGCCCATACAAATCCTTCTTCAATATGCAGACATGAGACTCCTTCTCATGTATCTTGTGGTTGCTCTATGTACACTTCTTCTGGCTACTAGAGCAAGTGTCTAGTCATAATATTCTCCCTCTTGTTGGGAGAATCCTCTGACCACAAATCAAGATTTGTACATCTCTATGCTGCCATCCGCAACATGATTTATCTTGTATATCAACTTGAAAGTCACCACTGACTTTCCTTCTGGTCCTGGAACCAAGGAAAAATTCCATATACAATTTCTTCTGACTAGCTTCCTCCTCTCTCATTCAAACAAGGGAATCCTCCCAGGAGGACTCATATCTCCTCGAAGCCTCTGAAGCTTCAATCTAGACTCCTCAACTCATGGAACTTGTCTGTCAGTCCTGGAAGACATCTCTCTCTCCCATCTAAATACGAGGATGAATATTTTCTAAATGAAAGTATCTAAGCCACTGAATCTCTCTCAGATCAGGATCAATTTGAGTTTGCATGCTTCCTATGAAGATTGACTTCCTTTGAGTCTATATAAAATTTGGTGCCATATTCTCCCTCTGGATGTGTTGACCTCCTCTGAAGTATGATCTCCTATGAATTGTCATGGAGAGGCTACTCCTCCCTACTGGATCCTGAGGGTTGACTCCCTCTGAAATCTAACTTCTTTTGAGCTTGGTACTTGGTGGGGTCACCTTCCTCACCATTGGTGGAGCCATCTACTCCTCCTCATGATATGGCTCATCAATGCCATATATTTGTATCCCCTTTGCATTCTGCGAAGTATCACCGAACCATGGTGGTCTCTTCCTTGTCACTGCAACGATTCTGGGTAGGCCCTTTTGGCTCTACTAAATCTTCCTAATGATCTGAAGAGTGATCAAATTAAATGAGGGATATGTACGGTCATCTTCAAATCCTTTTTCTCCTTATAATCAATCTCCATATGAGATACTCTGTATCCCACAAAAGTACCCCTCTTGCAAAAAGGTTTTAACTTCATCCTCTTCTTCTTTGGTACATGGATGTATGCAATCATGTATACAACTTCTTATCTGGATAGTATGCTCCATGTATCAAACTAGAGACCATCTAATATGTTTCCTCTTGCAACCGTCACTATATCTCCCTCTCAGAGTTATCACCTATTGCCTACCCAAAATAAGAGAAACAACAAGGGAAAACAATAGATAAGAATAATACTCTTATAATAATAATAAAAATAAGAACGAGAACAATCATCACAATAGATCCTTCTTAGAGCTATTACTTGTGACCTGCCTGGAATAAGAGCCAAAAAAAAAATACAATAAGAACAACATTCTTCAACACTCTTCCAGTGTTGTGACCAATCATTCCTCCATGATATCATGCCTAGAACAAGAAACAAGAACAACATCTCCTAGAGGAGATAAATTTATCTTGTAAACAAGTGCATCATTAATACTGAACAATGAGATTTTACTTAATGATCATCATACCAACAATATTTAAGTGTTACTAAACATTTGATAGTAATAGTAGTAATAGAACTCTGAATATTGTTATTCTAGTTACAACACTTACTTAGGCTGCAACAACATAAAATCTCAAACTTGATATGCAAACCTGAAGTCTAGCTACTACTGTCACATTTAAGTTGTTCTATATTGTAGGAGACATCGTCACTGCTACCTCCAACTCTTGGGATTCCTCTTAGTACACTAGATCTAAGATCCCTTTGGATCTACTGTCATTGCTTGGATAAATGTCCTCTTTTTTTCCAAGTGTACGTCTCCTGCAAACACCCTCATCTTATATACAAGTACACCATCCAAATTTGTCTTCTAATATGAGATGTTACATCAATAAGAAAAATTTATAAATCTCATGTGTAGCTGCAGATCTCAGTAATGTGGCAAATCTCACGATCTTCCTTCCAGCAATTAGACTGTTATGAAGGAAACCTGCTCTAATACCATGTTATATTTTTCATTAGTTTTGTTAACATTAGATTTACCTAGAATTTTTATCTTCTTTTAACATTCAATAATATATATAAGGAACAGATAAACAAGCACAAGAGGACACAAAGATTTATTTTGGGAAACCCCCAAATGGGGGAAAATCCAAACCAACTTTTCTTAGAGAGAATCTTTCCAATATTCCAATACAATCATGAACAAGCTCTATTCACAAGAGCAAACCAACAATGAAGAAACCCTGATAACAAATGCTTATCTTCTTCTTTTCAAACCATAGCGAGGGTTGACAATTGAGCAACACCACAGAACTAGTGCATGATAGGTGCATCACTACAGCAAGATAGTGCACCACATAACTGACACAACTGGCAACTAGTAACAACAACTGCAACTGGCACGAAGCAACTAGGAAATATCACACAACCTTAGTGCAAGTCCTCCAGAGGTAGCGCACAAGAGAGATCACCAAGAACCACTAAGAATATCCTTCCCCAAGTGGGGCGCACTCTCCGAGAGAACCAGAAACCAAAAATAGAAAAATTGTAGTTGCAACAGCCTAGTGCGCATTGCAGAAGGAGAACTTCCTAACTGTACAAATGAATCAGCCTAGATTAGTATTTATACTAATTTGGGTGCATGTTTGGGGCCGACTTCTTATTCTTGGTCTTTATTATTTCTGTGAGTCGACTTCTCTTCTTGGAAATTATATTTCCACTTTATTATTATTTCCTATGTGCCGACTTATCTTCTGTAGTCTTCTATTTTACTTTATTCTTTTCTGGGGTGTTCTTCAACTATTCAATGGTCTTCCTTTGACTTCTTGGAATATTCTTCTTTTGTAAGAAAAGTTTTCCAAGAGGGAATACCTCTTGCAACTACCATAACATCAAAAACCATTTCTACATCTTGTCCTTTAAAGGTAAGAATAGTATTGGACTTCTCTTTCTTAGATATGTTGAAGCCTATATAATCGTCATGTTTGCAAGTTTAACCTAATGACCATGGTTGTCAAAAATCGATCCTGATGTGCCTAGTTGTTTTTGGATTTTTCCAAATCAATGGGATAGGAGAACAATGGCATCCACTAATGGTAAGATGGCAATGAAAACCCTATAAATAAAGAAACCACTAGAATCTCCTACAAGTTGTTAAATGAGATCTTTTAATTCATCACTATAAATTCCAAGGGTGGGTGAGATGGACACACTTACTTTACCCCCATGGTGTTTTTATATGTCATATGTGTTTCCCATCTCAATTCAAACTCCCAATAATCATCTTGCAGAGTCACAACCAAAGATATCACAAGGTTTGGGGCCCCAAGACCTTGACCCTCTTGAATAGTAGGTGTCTTAGAACTATATCAAAGGCTTTGTGGAAGTCCGTGAAACATAAATATATTTTGTGATTCCTTTCTTTTGCTTCATCAATGATGGTTGTTAGTGGTAAAATATGGTCACAAGGATGATGATTCCTTATAAAACATGATTGTCCTTTAGCCCACATCTTCTTCCTATCTACCCATTTGGAAATGAAGTCACATGGTGTTGCAGCAATGAGTTTAGCTATAGTGTGCTTGTTGACGTTTGAATCCATCAGGACCAAAATGAAAACCTCACGAGGATATAAATCCCCCTACGTTTTTTATAGGTGGTACTCCTCTTTGGCTAAAATATATATCCGTGATATCTTGGATTAGGAGAATTCTAAGGCAACAAACCCTAGATATTTATTGCTTGAATTTACTCAATAAAATGGTTCTTAAATAACCTGATTTGATATTTATGTGCAGCAAGAAGTCTCTTAACAATAAAAAAATATTGAAGGAGGGCTTCAACATCGGAATTTCTTTGTGATCAACACCACATACACAATCTTCTTAATCACATACAAATGCATCCATATTTTCTTCACGAGAAGTAAGAGAGAATAATTTGATCTTCTCAAAGAGTTTAAAAAAAATACTACTATTAAGATCAAAAAGATAATTTGATAGATCAATTTCAAATACCTCATACTTAATACTGAAAGTTACAAGATACAATCGAAATCAACCTCGAAACAATTATTTGTGGAGTTTTATTCATGAAAGATGTTCTTCATTACAAAATTTATGATAGACATGTATATGGTTGTAAATACTCCATGATCATATAAAGAAATTCTTTTGAAGAATACAAGAAGAACACTCAAGAACTCAGCTTTGTGCCCAATTCAGAGATTGAAGCATAAAAATATGAGAAATCATGTAGAAGAAGGGGAAGGGTGGAGAAGATGAAGATATATTTTCATTGATAAGAATCTTGGCTATATATGCATAGTTGTATCTTCTTCTTCCTCTGATATTATGCCCTGCCCCTTTGATAATTCTGATTATTGGCCCTTTGATGATGCCCTTCTTCTCTTTTTAAATGAGATTTTCTAACTACTTGAGTAGTTAGGGTTTTTTCCTCTCTTGAATTTCTTGTACACTTTTCTTCTTGAAACATATTATTTAATTAGTGCCTCATTTAAGTGCTTATTAATGAATCCACATCATTATCATTCGTATAATTGAAATGGGTCCCTTTCCTTTTTTAATAAAAGTTTTTAAATAAACTTTTGTTTTCAAAATTCAATTAATTGTCTTTTAAATAAGGGCACTGTGTTTTAATTTTTTGGAAGTGATAATCAACATTTTAGCCAGGAAAATTACTTCATATGTGATATTCATCATCTTATATTTTCAACGATATAATTTTTTCCCAAATCTATTGCCTAGATCTCTATATATGAGCTCATGAAGTTGAGTTGTCACACAAATCCATTAAAATGAAGCTGATTGATATTTGAATTTCTAAGAAAAATGTGGCCACTTTTAGGACTTCAAACTTATACCATCATCTTCTACATCGAAATAACTTTCCAACAGCATAAATCTTGCATGATTCTGACACCTGTAGCTCAAGCTATGACTTCTGGAAGATTATGACTCAAGAACCGTCAATCAGATGTCTTGGGAAAATGTGAGCCCTTGATCTTGGATCTGCCCTCCTTTAGTTCAAAATTCGAATTTTCGTGTAAATCCCATCCCACATGCATGGGAAAATTTAAGTTTTGAGTACATATATAGAAAATTACTTCATGTCTCTTATGTGGAAGATGAGGAGAGTATAGATACCATTGAGTTCAACCCTTAGAATATTGATGAATAAAATAATAATTTTAGAACCCCATCACCATCCACCTCGCACCTAGTCACCATGACGAGTCATGCCTATTCATCTCCATGTGTTGGAACCTGGTTGGATTCCATATATGCCATGTGTCACCATCCATTAACTGTCATGTGACACCATTCCTTGATCACCATGTGGCACCATTCCACGCTGCCATGTGTAACAATCTTATTGGTTACCACTTTGTATGATTAAAATAATTCTTGTTATAAATCCTAAGTGGGAAAGTAAATCAGAGGGGGAAGATATGGGTAGTTAGGGAAGGAGAGAAATGATGGGAGAAAAAGTGAGGGGGTGACATAGGGTGAGGTAGGGGTGGGGTAGTTTGTAGGCAGCAAGTTCGTGAGGTGAGAGAGTGAGGGAGGTGAGGGGGTAAGGGAATCTGCGAATCCAACAAGGAATGAGGGAGTGTGGGGGTGGGATAAATGTGGGTAGTGGAGTTATGAGGTGGGAAATGTAAGTGGTGGAGGTTAGGGAGTGACGTAGGATGAGGTAGGGGAGGGAAATGGGTATGATGGGGAGGTAAATAATGTTGGGTTGTCGGGTATGGGGTGAGGGAAGTGGGTAAGTCCGCGAGTCTAAAAACCCGCAAACTCTATGAACCCAAAAATTTATAAATTATTCTAAGTGTTGAGTGTATGGAGTGGGGGAAGGCGAGAGGAGAGGAAGGGGAAGTGGGTAAGGAGTGTGGTGGGGAGTTATGGTGGGTTCCCGCGAAAGTATGGAGTAAAGAAAGGGAAGAAGAGTGGAGCATGGAGGGTGTGGTGAGTGAACCCACCATGTTATAAATTGAAGAAATAACATGGGCCTAAAAAATTTAAATGTAGTTCTAGGATATTATCTTTATTCCACATGGAATAAACACCCTTTTTCTGCTTAAACACAAACCTAGATATCTTGAACATATGAACCTGAATTTTTTATCCAAAAATTGTGTGGCAGATCTAAGACTGAGGGATATGCAATGAACTTATAACAGTTCAAAAATTTTCTTCTTTTGATATCATTTTTTTTATGAATCCAAGAGAGGGAAAATATAAATGACCAAATTTTGGTGAATAAATGGCTCCAACTGCGGGACAATGATCCCCTGTGGGTTACTGAGAACACCAAAACCTCAAGAACATTTTCCTTCTCCATTGGGCTATGGAGACATCTTCAAAATATATTCTTGTAATTCTTCTTTCATGGAATTATCTTCAAATTTCAATATATGGACCACCTTATTGTGCAAAACTTGAACAAAATATGTACATACATGATCTACCTACCCTACCTTACTTAGACGAAAGAGGAAACTTAGGTGTAGGTAGATTTCTAGTGGAGCCATTCAAACATTGATATGATTTGTGGAATGAACTCCGTCACTATGGAACATATTATGGATTGTACCAATGAGTCAGGGGCACTCTCAATGTCTACTGGAGAAAAAATGAACCAAGTGTGCTGGAAATTTGATTGCAATGTTTGGCCAACAATGCTCTGGAACCATAATTCAATGAAGTCAACTCTTAGCTTCTTAAGAATATTATTGTCTTTGTTTGAATGAGGAGTTTCCAATCTTAACATTCCTTTATCTGCCTTCTTATCATTGTGCACATCGAATAATTCATCAACAATGTCTTGAAAAGACTCTTTCTCATCATTCTTCTCAAGATTCATTTCTTCCACGAATTGTTCATATGCTTCTAGTTGTTATGGCATTATTGTAATCTTGTGAACATATAGTTGTATTTTGATCTAATGAAGTTATATTAACCTCTGTTCAAAGTTAAATTTATAAGTTGAATCTATTCAAAGTATTAGATTGATTATGGTTGAGATTTTAGAGTTTATTTGCATTATATTCTCTAACTGTCATTTCTATCAAGAAAGCATAGTGTCCTAAGTACATGGGATAGGTTGAAGAGAATACTTGTCATCTTGAGTGAAGGAGACTTGGAAGAAAATAAAAAACACTCATTCGTGAATATAAGACTCCAGGTTCCAAGTTTGATTGGTTAAATTAATAAGTTTCCAATTTGCACATATCAAGTTTGATAATTGCTACATTACTAGTTGTGAGAACAATCCTTGAAAGGTTCTATCACTGCTAAATACAATGAATACTTCGCAACATGTGAGTACTATTGATATAATTGCTTATTGTCCTTGGTCGCAAGATGAAATAACATGTCCTATAGGAGATACTTCTTGTTTTGCTTCCAAGCAGGTCACCTTGGTAATAATATGATGATTACCATGAGATTTCTTTTTTATTCTTACTGACATAGATATGTTCTTATGAAAATGTTGTTATACTTTTTGTTTTTGTTTTCTTGTTCTGAGTAGGTTACCATGGAGGAATGAATGATCACAACACTAGAAGAGTCTTGTTCCTAATTCTTATTATTGTATTTTTATTTTGTTTATTGTTCTAGGAAGGTCACAAGCAATAGCTCTGAGAAGGAACTATTGGGTTTATTGTTCTTGTTCTGGTTTTTATTATTATAAGAGTATTATTCTTGTCTATTGTTTTTCCCTTTGTTTCCTTGTTTTGGGTAGGTCACAGGTGATAAATCTGAGGTAATCTATAGTGACGGTTGCAAGAGACAACATATTAGATGGTCTCTAGTTTGAGACATGCAATAGACTATCCAGATAAGAAGTTGTATACGCAACTGTATACATCCATGTACCAAAGAAGAAGAAGAAGAAGAAGGGTACTTTTGCGAGATACATAGTATCTCATATGGAGATTTATTGTAAGGAGAAGAAGGCTCCAAAAGTGACCGAACAAATATCTCTAGTGAAGTTGATCACTCTTTAGATCATCAGGAAGAGTTAGTAGAGCCAGAAAGGCCTACCCATAATCATTGCAGTAACCAATAAGAGACCAATGTGGTCCCATGAAACTTTGCAGGATGCAACGTTGATGAGCCATATCATGAGGAGGAAATGGCTCTGAAGATTATACATATTTAGAGGGATTCAAGCTTCAGAGGGAGAATGGAGACTCAAAGACTTTCAAATTCATATGGAAGAGAGAGACATCTTCTGAAACTAACAGACAAATGCCATGGGTTGAGAAGGCTAGATTGAAGATTTATAGGCTTCGAGGAGTTATGATATATTATGGGAAGATTCCCTTACTTCAATAGACTTTCCTACAATGATCAAGGAGGAATCCAATCAAAAGGACTGGGATATATATATTTTCCTTGATTCCGAGACCATAAGGGAAGTGGGTGGTGACTTCCAAGTTGATATACAAGATCAAGCATGATGCACATAAATAGCCTAGAGATGTACAAAGCCTGATTTGTGTCCAGAGAATTCTCCCAGCAAGAGGGAGAATACTATGAGGAGACACTTACTCCAATATATTGCTACCGACGAACATGTAGCAGATATGTTGACCAAGCCTCTATTAGGGACTATCTTGGAGTGGTCCAAATGTTTTTCTCCAGGAGTGAGAATTGATGCATTCCCCAGTAGTGGGAAGTGATGTGATCCCCAGTAGTGGTATGTTACCCCAACACAGGTTGGTATGCTACTCCAACGCAGGATGGTATGTTACCATGACGTAGTTTGGTATGCTACTCCAACACATGTTGGTATGTTACCCCATCACAGGTTGGTATGCTACTCCAACACAGGCTAATATGTTACCCCAACACAGGTTGGTATTCTACTCCAACGCAAGATGGTATGTTACCTCAATGCAGGTTGGTATGCTACTCAAACGCAGGTTGGTATGTTACCCCAAAGCATGTTGTTATGCTACTCCAACAAAGGCTAGTACACTACTCCAACGAAAGTGCATAATTTCTTATGATGTATGGAATCATGAAATTCAAAAAGACAATGGCCGAGTTGTGTATAAGTGCATAAGAAGTGATTATTATCATGCCGAGAGGAATACCTTCCTCATTAAGAGGGAGTGCTGAATTTTTGAGTCAGATTCTGTGTGAGATGACGAGTTGCTATTTTTGTATTAACTAGATGTCGACCTGTAGTGTCGAAAATGATTCCTAGTTAGAGTGTCTATCAATAGCATCAAAGGTTACTAGCTAGAGATCCAACCAATGGTGTTGGAGGTGTTTTCTAGCTAGATGGATAATGTGAGGCTATGATGGTGATACTAGATATGTTTGATCATACGATAGCCTGAGTGGCTATGGTGATGCTACCTGCAGACTGGTCTACAAGACCATGTGATTCTTTCCCATGCCATGTGAGATGGATGGATGTGTTTGAGACCACTACATGAAGAACATATTAGTTAATACCTCCCTAGCTAAGAGGGAGTGTTAATGTTTTGGTAGTTGCGGGAGGTATTGACCTCCATGTGTAACCTATGACTTAGAAGAATATTCTGGAAGCAAGTGAACCATTAAACATATGTGTGGAAACCATAGAAGACAAGTCGGCCTAGCATAATACATAATATTAGAATATTATCTTCTAGAAATACAAGTTGGCTCCACAGGAAAAAGATAAACATAAAATATAATTACTAGAAAGTCAGGTCGGCCCAACCAGAAAATTCATTGGACAAATTAATATAAATAGAGGACGTTTTAGCTCATTTGGATATCCAGTCAGAGCACAAGTCTTTTGGAGAGTCGTGGTTGTAGCTGCAAGGAGGAATAAGGGTGTATGGTCATCTCTTGATCTTGGTCTCTCTCTAGTGCTATCAAGTGATTCTCTTGGTGAAACTCTTGGTGATATTCTTGCTAAGTATGGTGCAAGGTTGAGAGAGTAGTGTAGTTGCAATTGTTGCAGTTGTGTATGAAATTTATTCTGTGGATATGGAGACTCTCTCTCTTGTGTGCTACCATTGGAGAATGAGTGCTCTACTTGTCTTAAGTTGTTGTTGCAGTTAGCAACTAGGGTTTATCTGTTGGTTCTGGAGTAGGCTTGTCAAAATTATTCTAAGTAAAATTTAGTGTGCTCGAGGGTGGCATATGTGAATTCCTATGGTTGAGTGGCAATGATGTGGCATTGTCCATGGTTAAGCGATCATACCAAATTTTCAATAGTGTTGTCCCTTAACAAATTTTTTGGAGATCCTTATTCAAGTTGACCTTTTTTGGGACTTCAACAGCTTGTTGAAGATGAAACACAAGAGGAAGCAGAGATCGTGGGATATCGGTCCCTTTTTTGGTCTTTTTTTGGGATTTGGGAATATGTAACAGGAATGGGATGTCGGCCCATGGGTTTACCCATGTTTAGGCCTATTTTGTATGTATAAATAGAAGGTTAGGAAATGTAAGAAGTAGTGTGCAAGATTTCTGCAAGTTGGCTAAGTGATAAGAGTTGGATCTGTGTGATCAAGAATTGTAAGGCTTCGTCGATACTGTATGAGACTTGCAGAGCTAAGTGCAAGTTTTTGTAAGAGACTGTGAAGGCTTTGTGTTATAACGCAAGGAAGGAGGATCTAGCGAGCTGCGCAGATCTCCTGTCCTAGGCGGAGTAAGGGTTTTGTGGCTCTGTGCATGTAGATGACTGATTGAACCACGTAAATATTGTGTTATTCTTCTCTGTGCGATGTTCTGATGTGTTTATGTGTTATTTGTTAAGTGCTTTGGTGTAGATAGATAGATCTATTTATGCTTTGTGCTTATGATGAATATGGATGCTATATCTGACATCTATGAACTTTCTTAGTTCTTGAGTCTGCTATATCTTATCTAATCTTGTGTGCTAAGTGCTTATATACATTAGATCTGGTTGAATATTGCGATGCTCTGTTTTATCTGCAAAGTAAATATTGATCAAGTATTGATGAATGTTAACTGCTAAGTGCTCTATTTAGTGTTATAATCACAGATATGTGTCCCATCTAAGGTTGCAGACACCTGATTCCTGCAACCACCCCTGCCTCTACCTTGGGTGAGATTTCATCTGCTTCGTAGGTGTTGCCGAAAGGGCCGGTAGTTAGGGTTTTTCACATATGTTTTTCGGATTATCCACAGTTGGTATCATTTCGTCGTCAACGTTTCGAATCCGAATCAGGATTCATCATCAGGACTAATCATCGAGTTAGAGCTAGCTGATCGTCATCAATTAATACTATAAATGCAGGACAATTAAAGTTATTTAAATTGAGTCGGCTATCTTTATTTTCAGAACACTCCCACAAAACCAAACATCATGTTTGCCTTGAGGATACCAAGATACTAGCAAAAGAGGGTCACTACTACAAAAGATGCTTAAGAGAAGCTATAGAAATAATCAAGCACCCCAACAACATGAATAGAGACGGTGGCCTAGAGGTAAGTAGCTTTTGGCACCCATTAATCAACCAATTAAAGGAACATCCTGGGACAAATCAGGGTTGACACCGACCTTTTCTTTCCCACTTGTTTTGGTTTAAAATGAATAGGTTTAGGGGTCTATCCAGTCCTAATACTACTATTAAAATTCTTATTAAAAACTTGTCAATACACACTTTATTAATTAAACCCTAATCCTCACTAGACAATACACTTATTAATTTAAACCCAAATCCTTTTACTAACCCTAATACCCTCACTAGATATTATTACCACTAACTTATAACACTATCAATTCTTTTAACTAAATATAACTAAAACCAAGTGTTTAAATAAAATAACTAAATAGGTAATCCTCAATATTAATACACATTGTTATCCTATGTTATTAAGATTAACCACTAATAACCCCACTACAGTTACACTAACACTACTAAATAATTAATTAAAAGTAAAAACCTAATTAACTAAACCCTAAAAACAAATAAGTAACTAAAAGAAAACCACTACTTTTAAATAACTAAGTAAGAGTAAAACCAAACAAATCACCTAAAACCCTAAACAAATAATATAAAGCCTCATTTAACATAGTTTTTATATTTATACACACTAGCTATTTTCACAAAACCCTGATTTAAATCCCATTAATATTAAGTCTCTTTTATTAAATTAAATTATATTCTGAAAATAAAGATAGCCGACTCAATTTAAATAACTTTAATTGTCCTGCATTTATAGTATTAATTGATGATGATCAGTTATCTCTAACTCGACGATTAGTCCTGATGATGAATCCTGATTCGGATTCGAAACGTCGACGACGAAATGATACCAACTATGGATAATCCGAAAAACATATGTGAAACTCCTCACCACAAAAACTTAAAAATAGCAAGTTAGGGTTTTTTTGGTGTGTTGTTGTAGCGTTGAACCCTGGTTCTGCCCCTGTGCCAACAAATGGTTCTGTTGCCAGGACCTGAAACTATGATTGCTAGGAACTGAGGAAGAAGAAGCTCTGTGCAAAGATCATACCTGAAATTGTGAAAGCTTTGTGCATAGATCTGTTACTCTAGTGCGCAATACTCTACTAGTTTGGCAAGCTCTATGAAAGAAGTTTGATATGAAGAAAAGAGGTAAGATCCGAAAGCTTTGTGCTCTAAGAAAGGTAAAAGTGAGAATTTTTTATTAAAAAAAAAGGTAAGATCTAAAAGCTTTGTGCTCTGATAAAGGTAATAATATTGAAAAGTTCTAGATCTGAAATCTTTGTGCTCTGTAGAAGTAAGATAAGTAGAAATTTTTGTTTCAATAGTATGGATCTAGGTATGTTTGGTAGATTCTATCCTAGCTTGAAAACCAAGGTATTAATAGATGAAAGAAGATTTGATATGAGTAGATCTAATAAGAATAGTGAAAAATATGTTATACCTATGCATAGAAAGAATGTTTGGACTAACGAGTGGATGCAGGATCCTAGAAAGAACCGTTTGCAGGTTAGTTACCAAGAATCTAGCGTGCAATGCAGGATAGGCTGGGGATCATTTAAAAGAAAGAGATGATTAACACCCTGCTATAGTTGCAGAAAACCGGGACATCTTGCCAAGGAATGCTTTGGGAGAAGACCTAGCTGTCTTTGTTGTAAATATATGGACCATGAAGTATTGGATTGTCCAAGAATGATTGCTAAGCTTGAAGAAATGAACATGAGACAAGAAATCCCTAAGGCAGATCCAGAAACTAAGATTATGGCCGAACCCCAAAAAGAAACAGAAAAAGTATTGCTACATATGAGAGAAACCCTGAATGACCACCGACATGTCAGATTATCAGTAGGGATGATTTTAAGGATGGAAATTTATTTTAAAATGTAGAAACCTTGGCGAATCTTACTAATCCTTCATATGACAACTATAAATGATTGGCGATATTTTTGTAAAAATATGCAAATTTCTAAGGATTTTATATAGATTTTATAATTTTTTGGCGATTTTTAAGGTAAAACAATTTTATCCTATAGAATTTGGGCGAATCATTTTTAAAATAGCGAATGTCATTTTTGGAAAAACCATGGAAAATTAGCCCATGAGCGAAATTTAGCCCCTAAAATCATCCATGATTATCAGATATCTTCAAAGAAAAAGAATGCCTTGAAGAAAGAATAGGAGATTTCGATATTGACTATGTTATAGATGAGGAAACATAGGTGAATATCATGATAGAGAGAACTTGGGAAGCTATAGGGAGGCCTGATATGATTCCTTCATTAGGAGGAATAGGATCATTCAAAGGAAAGTTGATAAACTTATGTGGAAAGCTCACCCAAATACCTATGAATGTCGATAGAGCTTCGACAGAAGAAGATTTTGACATCATTAAATTTATTGAGGACAATGCGCCATTTACCATGCTACTAGGAAAACCTTGGATTGAAAGAGATTAAGATAGAAGGCAAGAAAAAGAAGAAGTTTTAGAACAGAAGAAGCAAGAGTTAAAAGAATTCATGACTAGAAGGATCAAGCACTTGATTGAAGAACAAAATAACAGATCAAATCTATTTAACACCAAAGACCCAGATGTTGAACTTGCAAGAACACTGGAAAACCCACTAAAGATTCAAGTACCTATTCCAGATAAAGAAGATGGATCACCCGTGAATCTTAGGAAAGGATCTCAACAACGCAAAGTCACTATGTCAAAAAAAGATACGAATCGGAATGGAAAAAGGCATACTGAAACGAAGCTCACTAGGAAGAAGGCTAGAAAGATAAGTAAGAAGAGGGATAAGATCTAAAAGTTACAGAAATATCCAGAGGAAACCTCGTAGAAGAAAAATTTTCAAAATTGGAGCTTCGTCGGGATATCATAACAACGACACATGACACTTCGCCATGGCGAAGCAATATAGTCGTTGGAGACATTATAACTGTTAGACCAATGCTACGAATGGGAAGAAATATATTTATGGACAGACAAATCGCCATCCGACCATTGGGACTGTGCCATAACAGACATAATAGAGTTAATAAAGGCTTCATACCCATTGCAAGCGACCCGTTGTCGAGTTAACTATTTATCCCATCACGCCATGCACCGAGAACACTTTTTCCAACTAAGAATTTGATCCCATAGACTAATTTGATTTTATACAGTGATCATTGCACTATTGTTGTCTATCCTATTACAATGTCTAAATTATTCCTCGAACCCGAGATTGTTAACCCCGAGTGTGTATGTCGGAAGAATTGAGCGCTATAGAGAAATCCGTGGAAGAAGTTTTGATAGACCTCATGAATGAAAGAGTCATGTCGATGTCTACATGTGTACAAGAATTGTCGACGAGAGGACTACCAACCTCTCCATCCACTGCTCGCGGAGCCGGACCATCTCGACCATTTGATGAAAAGCGAACCAAGCACAAGCATGATCTAGCAAATGCTAAATTGATTCCAACCATATTACCCACCTATATTCCACCCCTGAGCAACGCAGTAAATCAAGACAGTGTGCCCAGAGATTTTGAATACACCTTTCTTACGGCGTACCTCCCGAAGGGGATACGCGTAGTTCAAGCAGACCAAGATAAGATTGCAGCATTGAAGTTTAGTGACTTCAACCTCGAAGATCGCAACGTTTACAACATGCTTTCCCCACATAAGTACTTGACCCAGACTAAGGGGAAGAATTCGAAGATAATCCCCTAGTCATGGACTATGAACCTCGCACAGTCAACCCTACTAAACGTCATGAATATTTCTCACTTCAGACGACATCAAGAGGTGAATGCATGTGTCAAGATGTTGTTGTCTTGTTACCATGGAGGCTATTTGTGGCTAAACCGTCGTATAATAGTTGATCTGACACTGATCAATCGGATCATGGGGTTGAGTATGCAAGGACCCGATCCACAAGAGTTTTACCCTGGAAAAGCCATGGATTGTTCTCTAGCACAGTGGATCAAGGACACTTATGACAATGTCGAGAAGGGCATGCAAGATTACAAAGTATCTTCTATCCAGAGTGGTGTAGTGTGCCTCCCCTGTCACTTGATTGTAGGGAAGTTAGTATGAAAGAACCAACCCACCCAAGTCACCAATTTTGTAATCGACCTCGCAGGTAAGTGCACGGAAGGCATTCAGATGAATTGGGTGAAGTACCTAGTGAACCAGTTGGAACTCGACTGTAGAGAAGCACAAGATCAAGGATATGAATTTCATTTAAGTTGGCTTTTGATACTGATAGCTTTCATTTTCTGGGAGATGCTGGAAGGTACGACCTTCCTGGACATCGAGCCTTTTGAACCACTGGTCGTGAAGTTCAACACACTGTGGTACTCAAGTGACATGAATGAACAGTGGTAGTCAAATGTTGTTTTTCATACCTACTACAATCAACTGAAGGTAGCCATAAAGTCTGAGCCTCACATGACTCCGAACACAATACACCGGTTCAGGCCTCTAATGAAGTTCAACGCAGATTGACATTTTATTTACATTAGAATGCGTTGACGAACACAAGCAACAAATTCAGTCCTACTACAAGCTGACGGGGGAGGACTTGGAGGAGATCACCAAGGACTGGTCGACAGACCTCCTTGTTCCATCAGACCCTACGAAGATATCTGACATAGACAAACCAGAAAAAAATCATGATACACTCGGACCTAGCAGGGCAAAGAAGACCAGAGAAGTTCAAGAAATAGACAACACATTTGTGAAGATTGCTTCCATATCACCAGAGAAAGGAGGTGATGGAAAAGAGTTGGGTGACAAAGAAGTCGAACAAAATCAAGGAGACAAGGTTGATCCCCTGAATAAGAGAAAAGGTTCACCTCCGAAACCTTCCTCCCAAAAGAAAGTGAAGGCTACCATGACCAAGATGCAGACCGTCCTCACCTCCGATGACTTCAACTTCCTCATAGAAGCCCTGCAAGATGCTTCACTGGAAATAGAAGAGAAACAAGAAGCAAAACAAGAGGAGTTGTATGATCAAATTGAGACTGAACTCTGAGGAGTACAACAAGCCCTACAGTCTAGCTATGAAGTCTTCACTGCACCAGGAGAGCCAAAATTGGGAGATCAGCCAACTCAACTCCATCGCTTAGCTGATATAGTTGAAGCTCACCTTCGATGAGCACAAGAAGAAACAACACAAGCCACCCAAGATTTGACACAAGTACAAGGAGTACTAGTAGAGCAATGCAGTGTTACAAAATGGGAAAAGTTTGCTCTCCGAGCGAAGTTTGATGAATAAAAAGTACAGCTACAACAAGAAAAGGAACAGTTGCTCGCAGAGAAACTCGAAGTAAAGGAAATGGTCAACAGATCAGTTCTCTCTATGACAATCGTAGAAGTAAAAGTTGAAGATCGAGTTCCATAACAAGTAGCACAACTTGAAGAAGTGATCCAACAGCTACAACAATGCATTACATACTTGGAACTACACGCAATACCCGAGACCCCACAAGATATAAGAGACCAAAGGGAAGAAACTGCCAGGAGCGTAGTTGAAAGGCTCAAGGCTCTTACCTTGGAATGTAAGCACCTCACTACGCATAGTGCCTAGACCTATGAACAACTCACATAGAACCCATAATTGAAGGCACTAGAGTCGCAGCTCCAAGAGGTGAAGTATCAAGCCGACAAGATACAAGCACAGCTGAAGCCTCTGTTAGTTGTGGAGAGAATGAAACGCTCCCAAGAGAAACGCACTGCACATCAGCAAATCCATACCATCCAGAGAAAATTTACGGAGGTAACTCAGAAACTCCAACTTGTGCAAGATAAGGCCTATCAATTGTTTACAGAAGTATAAGGCCAAGGAGAAGAGCTAGAGCAGGTTGCCACTACAGTTTAACATCGTCTAGAGGGACCAATCCACAATACAATCATCCAGGAGTTTGCAGAACATGATGTTGTGGCACAACAACAAGTTGAAGTAGCTTGAGCCAAGCTCGAGGCATTCGAAGCAGAACTAGTCAGACCAGAGTGACTCGAGATGAGTCATAGGTGATTGTTGGGGGCATGTTGGCCCTTGACCAAGTTTTGGGAGATTCTTGGTCAAGTTGACCTATTTTGGGACTTCGACTGCCTTTCAAAGACAGAGAGCAAGACGAAGCAAAGATCGCAGGATCTCGACCCCTTTTTGTGTCCTTTTTTGGGATTTGGGAATATGCAACGGGAATGGGATGTTGGCCCATGGGTTTACCCATGTTTAGGCCTATTTTGTATGTATAAATAGAAGGCTAGGCAATGTAAGAAGTAGTGTGCAAGAGTTCTACAAGTTGGCTAAGTGCTAAGAGTTGGATCTGTGTGATCAAGAATTGTAAGGCTTCGTGCATAATGTATGAGACTTGCAGAGCTAAGTGCAAGTCATTGTAAGAGACTGTGAAGGCTTTGTGTTGTAACGGAAGGAAGGAGGATCTAGCGAGCTGCACAGATCTCCTGTCCTAGGCGGAGTAAGGGTTGTGTGGCTCTGTGCATGTAGATGACTGATTGAAGCTGATAAAGAAGAAGAGTTGGTGGACGTAGCCCCAGGGTGGGGGTGAACCATGTAAGTATTGTGTTATTCTGCTCTGTGCGATGTTCTGATGTGTTTATGTGTTATTTGTTAAGTGCTTTGGTGTAGATAGATAGATCTGTTTATGCTTTGTGCTTATGATGAATCTGGATGCTAGATCTGACATCTGTGAACTTGCTTAGTCCTTGAGTCTACTAGATCTGATCTAATCTTGTGTGCTAAGTGCTTATATGCATTAGATCTGGGTGAATGTTGCGATGCTCTATTTTATCTGTGAAGTAGATATTGGTCAAGTATTGATGAATGTTAACTGCTAAGTGCTCTATTTAGTGTTATAATCACAGATATGTGTCCCAGCTAAGGTTGTAGACACCTGAGTCCTACAACCACCCCTGCCTCTACCTCGGGTGAGACTTCATCTGCTTCGTAGGTGTTGTTAAAAGGGCCGGTAGTTAGGGTTTTGTTGGTGCGTTGTTGGTGCGTTGAACCTTGGGTCTGCCCCTGTGCCAACAAATAGAAAACACCTTCTAGTTACATTGAGAATATGTCACCACTAAGATGAGGTCCTATAGAATATATACTATAACGAAGTTTATTTATAATTCAACATAACAAAGTCTATTTCTGATTCAACATAGTTTATTCAATGCAATTTATTATTAACAAAGAAATTTGATATACAATGTCTTAAACATTATAATGCTTAATATTTTTATAATGCAATGCATTATCTAAAATCATAAATGGTGTGATAAGAAACATAAATTTGATTGTAAAAGAGTAAGTTTACGTTTAAAAATAACTCAACAATGATGTTATAAATAATGTGATATCAAATATAAATTCTATTGTAAATTCACAAGCTCATATTATAAACATGGCAATATCAAAATTGGAGACCAATTTTGCTTATTGATTATAGATACAATCTTCTTCTTAAAAGTTCTAACACAGATAAAATTCTAGCGACAACAATTCAGTGTTGAATGTATGTATGTATGCAAATATTTATTATAGACACACTCATCGCAAAAATTTTAAAACAAGGCAAAATTTCTTATACAATTGTGTATCTAAATGTTGTTTATTTTCATTATATGTCAATAATTTATATCTAAATGTTGTTTATTTTCATTATATGTCAATATTTTATTGACAATAGTTTTTCTCGACTCTATAATTGAGTTTCCATGATTGAGGTCACACGAATGTAAAAGAGTGTTGATGAAATGGAGAAACATTAAGCACCATACTGTGAGCTAATGCTTGGTTTACTGATTGGTGCATTCTATCTATTGGATGGTGAATAATGTGCATTGAACGAATATGATGCACCAAAGAATTAGCCATTGATTGACTCACTGCATGGTGTTTAATGTTATTTGATGAAATGGTGTTATATCTTAATTCGATATGTGTTGAAGTTTGTGATAGCCCACAATATTGAATATGTAAATGACTCGGATTGGACCATCATACAATTTGTCATCTATCTTGGTACTTTCTTGATGGAAAACATTGGAGGAATCAACTTGCGGGGCAATTTTAGCGGCAAGTCCCAGTTTGGAAAATTGGGGTCCAGAACCTTTCAGATCCATTTTGAGGCATTAAATGACATTTTTTCATGTTACATTGTCCACAACTCATGCACACACCCTTGATGGTGTTCTACACTTCAAGACCTTTCCAATGGTGTGTATGCAAAAGTTATGCCTCCCGCAAGTTCACTTACCTTGTGGACCACCATGATACTAGTGGATGCCATGTCCACCCCCATTACTCACACATATAGTGATAGCCATGTGTGGACTTTCAAGAAGATACTAGAAGGTCCAAACCTGATCACTAATTGAGGGTTGAGGACATCGAAACCCTAATTCTAGACAACTATCGGGCTATGTGAAATACCGAGCCACAAAGGGAAGACAATGTCAAAGACAAATCCATAGTGAGCACCTATTTCCTTGTACTTGAAGAATAGATAGTAGAGTATAGGCCTCACCTTCTTGTTGGATTTCCTCTCGTATTGGGTTTTCTGCGATACATCTTGTGTTTAATTGTGTGGATGGTGTGTATATTTTTGCTCATTTCTTCATTTTCGTAATTCAATTATTTCATAAACTCAGGCAAAGCTAGTAACTAACTAATCTAGGTTCTAAGGAAACATATTGCAAAAATCTAAGATTTTAGAATAGTTACGTCAAAGGATTATACCTATTGAAAAAAAAATTAATTAAAAAAGTGGTTAATGTGATTAGCTTAATAATAATGAATTAGGTAAATGCCTACTTCATTTATTGCTCATGAGTTTTTAATATATGTTCGTGGGGTGCATGGCTAGCATTTAATTTATTGCTCTATTTTTACGTTCTTTTTCTTTAAATCGTATGTATCAACTATTCGATCTCTTGCCATAACAAAAATCATGCACGGATTCGATCTTTGATTTTTGGAAAATACGTGGAATATAGTGATGGATTTGGATTTTTCTTTGAGGAAGATGTAAACATACCTCAAGATGTGCACTCTGTTGTAGTCTAGTTGGTTAGGATACTCAACTATCACCCGAGAGACCCGAGTTCAAGTCCCGACAATGGAATTTATATTGTTTTAAAAGATTTTTAACATTGTCGAGATCTTCTACATTTTAAATGTCGTTGAAACCCTCTAAACAAAACAAATGAACACAGGTGGGGTGAACTTGAGAGCAATGCTCAATAAATATGGCTTTGGAAAAGAAGCCAGATCTGAAGCTGCATTAAAAGGGTTATTAGAGATTATATATTTTTGTATTTAAATTTTAGATCACATTAGGTAACTGTAAATAAGAAGGATCAATGATATTTGTGCAACAATAGGATTCCAATGTGATGGATTTCAAGTTCCGAAGATGATACTATGAAGATATGGACTCTAAGAGCTCTAAGTTGCAAGAGAAAACAAAAAATTCAGGTTGTTTATCCTCTTGCATTTAAATCAGACAGAATTGATGGAAGTATTTGTGGATGAAAGTTTGATTATAGTGAGTATCTCATATGGAGATTGATTGTTGAAAGTTTGATTATATAAGCTAGTATCCCGGATCTACGATGTATATTCTCATCGAGACTTCAGAACTTCGACTTCAACCCCTTTTTCTCTTATAACCAAAACTTTCGCTGAAGTCGCGAAGTACGAAAGACTTGGGGGTTAACCTTCATGTACTTTTCTCCAGATATGACGGTTGTGAAGGATTCTCCTTTTCACGAACAAATCCTATGGCCCAACACCACAAATGTTATGATTTCTTTCTCTGTGGCCATTTCTTAAACTTGTTACACCTCTTGTGTTTTCGAACACAGTCCAAGTGTTCTTTCAACGCCCTTCTGGCACTCTGTACATCAAAATTCTCTGGAATTTCTACTTGGAATCTCTCGTTCGTGGCCCATCCAGGTTCCGAGTAGAAATCATGGGCTCTAAACTTGAATTTTGTCCATTTTGACAACAATTCTTTTCCGAAACTTGTGTTTCAACTTCCACTAACATGGCCCATCCAGGCTCAGTGTTGAAACCATGTCTTTGATACCATTTTGTAACATCTCCGACCATCAACCTCTGTCGGGTAATGCTACCCAACAACCTTATCTTTTTCCAACTACCTTTGTGTATTTATATGCATATCTATCTAGTGCAAATTAACAACTATAACATTCTGTTCATGCCACTATTCATGTGGAAATAACATTAAAACATACTGACAACATATTCTAATATGCACAGATTAATGTGAAAATAACATTAAGCCTACACATACAACATATATGAAATATCCAATCATTACTCATCAATTATAAAACATGTACAATTACACAACATACAATCAACAGATATTTGGCACTTATCATTCAATAGATGACCACCAACTGCGTGTAGACCTCCCATGAACCTCCCAGCCTTATACCACGCTACTCATCACTCTCAACAGTGGGTCACCCCCGAGCTGGGACTAAACTCCACCGGGCAAGGGATTCCTAGGATAGGAAAGGACAATAGGAAGGTCACACAGATCATCGGGAAGGATTTTCTCCCAGGAGCCATCTCACACTAACAACCTACATCCTCTCATTCCCCACATGTCTATCCCACCCCAGGAAGTGTGCCCCTTCTCTACTCAATAGTCCTTTGGCTGCCCCACTTCCCTTCCACGGCTTCAACAATAGACCAGACATGAATTCTTAGAGCACTATAGTTGTAGTCGGGATCCATATAGGAAATCACTTCCCCAACAACCTCTCTCACTTGAAGCGAGTTGCTTACAGGCCTGGCAACTTGCTTCTTCAATCCACAGGCTTGAAAACCCACCTCTTCAAACCACGAGCCTGAAAACCTACTTCTTCAATCCAGCTCCTAAGCCAATTCCAGAAAAGGTCATGGAAACAAAAAAGCTAGGTAAAGAACAGACGATGGCAATAAGCCACACTCAGTCAAGGAATTGCGTGGGCTGTAACAACCAACCTTTAAGACACATCATGAGCTTAGGCATAAAAAGGGTGCGTCGGTCTTTACAGGAGACACACAAGATAACTCAAGTAAGACCGGAGGTTCCCAAGGTGCGTGCTAGATGCATGGGTGACAATGGAGAAAAAGGTTCACTGCATGAATCAATGGTGAATCGGGAAGGACGGTCGATTGCCAGAAACATGAGGGTCGAGAGAGAGACCACGAGACTTTCCAAGGACTCGAGGATGGGGAGTGGCGTGAAAATGTAAAGACAAACCCCAATGAGTTGGCTTTCCTAGCTATAATTGCATGTGCCCAGGTTGACACATGTCTTCCTGAAGTTGCATGAGTTCCACTTAGCACTCATTCCCTTTCCCAAGAACATAGGACAACATGGCCTATGTCACCCATAGCCTTTGGGAAATAATAATAAAATATTATTCCTTTAGAGGTAATCCCTCTAACTTAGTCCCCTATGACTAGAAACTTAGCCCCTCCCTTACCTTACCTAATGTAGCTTAGTCCCCCATAAATCTTTCTTTGTGGTTGGTCTACACGCAAAAATGTAATTTTATTAATGATATGTGCATTTACATATACAAAAAACCAGGCTCATGGCCTTAAGAATCTAGGCTCTCCAGCCTAATAAACATTTAAGTCTTCAACTTATAAACACTTGGCTCACCAACCTATAAACATAATTACAACTTAGCAAGGGCTTGGCCTTGGGGTGTTACACACATGGTGTTGCAGCAATGAGCTTATCCATAGTGTGCTTATTGACGTTTGAATCTGCTAGGACCAAAATGACAACCTCGTGAGGATATAAACCCCCCTGAATTTTTATATAGGTGGTACTCCTCTTTGGATAAAAGATATATCTGTGATATATTGGATTAGGAGAGTGATAAGGAAACAAAACCTAGATATTTATTGCTTGAATTTACTCAATAAAATGGTTATTCAATAACCTAATGTGACCTTTATGTGCAACAAGAAGTCTCTTAACAATAGAAAATATTGAAGGAGGGCTTCAACATCATAATTTCTTTGTGATCAACATCACATACACAATCTTCTTAATAACATACAAATGCATCCATATTTTCTTCACGAGAGGAAGAGAGAATAAATTGATCATCTGGACGAGTTTTAAAAGAGTACTACTATTAAGATCAAAAAAAAAAATTGATAGATCAATTTCAAATATCTCATACTTAAGACTGAAAGTTACAAGATATAATCAAAATCAACCCCGAAGCAATTCTTTGTGGATTTTTATTCATGAAAGTTGTTCTTCATTAAAAAAATTATCACAATCATGTATATGGTTGTAAATACTCCATGATCATATAAATAAAGTCTTTTGAAGAATACAAGAAGAACACTCAAGAACTCAACTTTGTACCCAATTCAGAGATTCAAACATAAAACCATGAGAAATGGTGTAAAAGAACGGAAAGAGTGGAGAAGATGAAGATCTATTTTCATTGATCATAACCTTGGCTGTATATTCATGGTTGTACCTTCTTCTTCCTCTGATATTCATCCCTGCCCCTGTGATAATTCTAATTATTAACCCTTTGATGATGCCCTTCTTCTCTTTTTAAATGAGATTTTCTAACTACTTGAGTAGTTAGGGTTTTTTCCTCTCTTGAATTTCCTGTACACTTTTCTTCTTGAAACATATTATTTAACTAGTGCCCCATTTAAGTGCTTATTAACGAATCCACATCATTATCATTCATATCTTTAAAATGGGTCCCTTTCCTTTTTTAATAAAAGTTTTTAAATAAAAATTTATTTTCAAAATTCAATTAATTGTCTTTTAAAGAAGGGGATTGTGTTTTAATTTTCTAGAATTGACAATCAATTTTTTACCCATGGAAATTACTTCATGTTTGATCTTCATCATCTTATCTTTCCAACGATATAATATTTTCCCAAATCTGTCGCCCGGATCTCTATATATGAGCTCGTGAAGTTGAGTTGTCACGCAAATCCATTAAAATGAAGCTGACTGATATTTCAATTTCTAAGAAAAATGTGGCCACTTTCATGCCTTCAAACTTGTACCATCTTCTATGTTGAATTTCCTTTCCAACGACATAAATTTTGCATGATTCTGACACTTGGAGCTCAAGTTACAACTTTTGGAAGATTACGACTCAGGAACCGTCAATCATATGTCTTAAGCAAATGTGAGCCCTTGATCTTGGATAGTTCAAGATTCGAATTTTAGTGTAAATCCCATCCCACGTGCACGGGAAATTTTAAGTTTTGATTAAATATATAGAAAATTACTTCATGTCTCTTATGTGGAAGAAGATGAGAGTATAGAGACCATAGAGTTCGACCCTTAGAATATTGATGAATAAAATAATAATTTTAGAACCCCATCACCATCCACCTCACGCCCAATCACTATCATGAGTCATGCCTATTAATCGCCATGTGTCAGAAACTAGTTGGATTCCCTATATTCCATGTGTCATCATCCATTAACTGCCATGTGACATCATTGCTTGATCACCATGTGGCACCATTCCACGCTACCAAGTGTCATGATCTTATTGGATGCCATGTGTAACAATATTATTGGTTACCACTTTATATGATTAAAATAATTCTTGGTATAAAACTTAAGTGGGAAAGTAAATGAGAGGGGGAAGATATGGGTAGTTAGGGAAGGACAAAAATGAGTGGAGAAAAAGTGAGGGGATGACGTAGGTTGAGGTAGGGGTGGGATAGTTTGTAGGCAACAGGTTTGTGAGGTGAGGGAGTGAAGGAGGTGAGGGGGTAAAGGAATCTGTGAGTCCAACAAGGAATGAGGGAGTGTGGGGGTGGGATAAATGTGGGTAGCATAGTTATGGGGTGAGAAATGTAGGTGATGGAGGTTAGGGAGTGACATAGGATGAGGTAGGGGGAGGGAAATGGGTATGGAGGGGAGGTAAATAATGTTAGGTTGTTGGGTATGGGGTGAGGGAAGTGGTTAAGTACGCGAGTCCGAAAACCTGTGAACTCGATGAACCCAAAAATTTATAAATTATTCTAATTGTTGAGTGTATGGAGTGGGGGAAGGTGAGAGGAGAGGAAGGGTAAGTGAGTAAGGAGTGTTGTGGAGAGTTATGGCAGGTGCCCGCGAAAGTATGGAGTAAGGAAAGGGAAGAAGAGTGGAGCATGGCAGGTGAGGTGAGTGAACCCGCTATGCTATAAATTGAAAAAATAACATGGGCCTTGGGCCCAAAAAATTCAAATGTAGTTTTAGGAGATTAGCTTTATTCCACATGGAAGAAACACCCTTTTTCTGCTTAAACGCAAAATTGGATATCTTGAACATATGAACTCAAATTTTCGATCCAAAAAATGTGTGGTGGAGATGATACTGAGGGCTATGCAATGAACTTATAATAGTTCAAAAATTGTCTTCTTTTGATATCATTTTTTTTATGAATCCAAGAGCCGAAAAATATAAATGATCAAATTTTGGTCAACAAATGGCTCCAACTGCGGGATGGTGACCCCCTTGTGGGTTACTGGGAATAGCAGAATCTCAATACCATTTGCCTTATCCATTGGGATATGGATTCATATTCAAAATATATTCTTGTAATTATTCTTATTTCATGGAGTTAACTTCAAATTTCAATATATGAACTACCTTATTGTGCAAAACTTGAACAAAATATGTACATACATGATCTACCTATCCTACCTTGCTTAGAAGAAAGATAAAATTTAGGTGTAGGTAGATTTCTAGTGGATCCATTCAGACATTGATCTGATTTTTGGAATCAAATCCATCATTATGGAACATATTGGGGATTGTACCAATGATTCAGGGTCACTCTCAATGTCTACTCGATAAAAGTTGAACTAGGTGTGCTGAAAATTTGATTGCATTGTTTGGCCAACAATGCTATGGAACCATAATTCAATGAAGTCAATTCTTGGATTCTTAATAATATTATTGTCTTTGATTGGATGAGGAGTTTCCAATATTAACATTCCTTTATCTGCCTCCTTATCATTGTCCACATCGAAGAATTCATCAACAATGTCTTGAAAATACTCTTGTTCATCATTCTTCTCAAGATTCATTTCTTCCACCAATTGTTCATATGCCTCTAGTTGTTATGCCATTATTGTAATCTTATGAACATCTAGTTGTATTTTGATCTATTGAAGTTATAGTAACCCTTGTTCAAAGTTAAAGTTATAAGTTGACTCTAGTCAAATTATTAGATTGATTAAGGTTGAGATTTTAGAGTTTATTTGCATTGTATTCTCTAACTTAGATTTCTATCAAGAAAGCATATTGTCTTAAGTACAAGGGATAGGTTGAAGATAAATACTTGACATCTTGAGTGAAGGAGACTTGGAAGAAAATCAACAACACTCGTTTGTGAAGATAAGACTCCAGGTTCCGGGTTTGATTGATTAAATTAATAAGTTTCAAATTTGCACATATCAAGTTTGATAATTGCTACATTACTAGTTGTGAGAACAATCCTTGAAAGGTTTTATTACTGCTAGATACAATGAATACTTGGCAACATGTGAGTACTATTGATATAAATTCTTATTGTACTTGGTCACAAGATGAACTAACTTCTCCTCTAGGAGATACTTCTTGTTTTTCTACTAGGCAAGTCACCTTGGTAATAATATGATGATTACCATGAGATTGATTTTTTATTCTTGTTGACATAGATATGTTCTTATGAAAATGATATTATACCTTTTGTTTTTGTTTTCTTGTTCTGAGCAAGTTACCATGGAGGAATGATTGATCACAACAATAGAAGAGTGTTGTTCCTATTTCTTATTATTGTATTTTTACTTTGGTTCTTGTTTCGGGTAGGTCACAAGCAATAGCTCCGAGAAGGATCTATTGGGATTATTGTTCTTGTTCTTGTTTTTATTATTATAAGAGTATTATTCTTGTCTATTGTTTTTCCCTATGTTGTCCTTGTTCTAGGAAGGTCACAAGTGATAACTCTGAGGGAAGCTATAGTGACGGTTGCAGGAGACAACATATTAGATGGTCTCTAGTTTGAGACATGGAGCAAACTATCCAGATAAGAAGTTGTATACACGACCGTATACATCCATGTACCAAAGAAGAAGAAGATGAAGAAGGGTACTTTTGAGAGATACATAGTATCTCATATGGAGATTGATTGTAAGGAGCAGAAGGTTCCAAAGATGAGCGAACAAATCCCTCTAGTTCAGTTGATCACTCTTTATATCATTAGGAAGAGTTAGTAGAGCCAGAAGGGCCTACCCATAATCATTGCAGTAACCAAGAAGAGACCAACGTGGTCCCATGAAGCTTTGCACGATGCAACATTGATGAAACATATCATGAGGAGGAGATGGCTTCGAAGATTATACAGATTCATAGGGAGCCAAGCTTCAGAGGGAGAATGGAGACTCAGAGACTTTCATATTCAAATGGAAGAGAGAGACATCTTCTAGAACTAATAGACAAATTCCATGGGTTGAGAAGGCTAGATCAAAGCTTCAGAAGCTTTGAGGAGATATGATATCTTATGGGAACATTCCCTTGCTTCAGTAGACTTTACTACAATGACCAAGGAGGAATCCAATCAAAAGGACTGAGATATATATCATTTCCTTGGTTTCGAGACAAAAAGGGAAGTGTGTGGTGACTTCCAAGTTGATATACAAGATCAAGCATGTTGCATATAAATAGCCTAGAGATGTACAAAGCCCGATTTGTGTCCAGAGGACTCTCCTAGCAAGAGGGAGAAGACTATGACGAGACACTTGCTCCCGTATATTTTTACCGACGAACATGTAGTAGATATGTTAACCAAGCCTCTGTCAGGGACAATATTGGAGTGGTCCAAATGTTTTTCTCCAGTAGTGAGAATTGGTGTATTCCCCAATAGTGGGAAGTGACGTGATCCCTGGTAGTGGTATCTTACCCCAACGCAGGTTGGTATGCTACTCCAACGCAGGATGGTATGTTACCCCAATGCAGGTTGGTATGCTACTACAACGCAGGTTGGTATGTTACCCTAGCGCAGGTTGGTATGCTACTCCAACAAAGGCTGGTACACTACTTCAGTGAAAATGCAGAACTTCTTATGATGTATGGATTCATGAAATTCAACAAGACAATGGCCGAGGTGTGCATAAGCGCATAAGCAGTGAAGTATCGTGCCAAGAGGAATAGCTTCCTCGTTAAGAGGGAGTGTTACATTTTTTAGTCAGATTCTGCGAGATATGACAAGTTACTAGTTCTATATGAACTAGATGTTGACCTGTAGTGTCAAAAATGATTCTCAGTTAGAGTGTCTATCAATAACATCGAAGGTTACTAGCCGGAGGTCCAACCAGTAGTGTTGGAGTTGTTTTCCAGCTAGATAGCTAATGGGTGGCTATGATGGTGATACTTGATCTATTTGATCATATGATAGCTAGAGTGGCTATGGTTATGCTACTTGTAGACTAGTCTACAAGGCCATGTGAGTCTCTCCCATGCCATGTGAGATGGATGGATGTTTTTGAGACCACTACATGAAGAACATCTTAGTTAATACCTCCCTAGCTAAGAGGGAGTGTTGATGTTTGGTAGTTGTGGGAGGTATTAACCTCCACTTGTAACCTATGACTTAGAATAGAATATTCTGGAAGCAAGTGAACCATTAAACAGATGTGTGGAAAACCTAGAAGGCAAGTCAGCATAGCAGAATAAATAATATTAGAATACTATCTTCCAAAAATACAAGTCAGCTCCACAAGAAAAAGATAAACATAAAATATAATTACTAGAAATTCAGGTTGGCCCAGCCAGAAAAGTCATTAGACAAATTAATATAAATAGAGGACGTTTTAGCTCATTTGGATACCTAGTCAGAGCGCAAGTCTTATGGAGAGCCGCAATTGCAGCTGGAAGGAGGAATAATGGCGTATGGTCATCTCTTGGTCTTGGTCTCTCTCTAGTGCTATCAAGTGATTCTCTTGGTGAAAATATTGGTGATATTCTTTCTAAGTATGGTGCAAGGTTGAGAGGGTAGTGCAATTGCAGCTATTGCAGTTGTGTATGGCACGTATTCTATGGATATGGAGAATCTCTCTCTTGTGTGCTAGCATTGGAAAAGGAGCACTTTACTTGTCTTGAGTTGTTGTTGCAGTTAACAACTAGGGTTTATCTGTTGGTTCTGGAGTAGGCTTGTCAAAATTATTCTAAGTAAAGGTCAGTGTGCTCGAGAGTGGCATATGTGAATGCCTATAATTGGGTGGCAATGATGTGACATTGTTTATGGTTAAACGAGCATACCAAAATTTCAACAAAAAACACCTTCTAGTTACATTGAGAATATGTCACCACTAAGATAAGGTCCTATAGAATCTATACTATAACGAAATCTATTTTCGATTCAACATAACCCAATCTATTTCTAATTCAACATAGTTTATTCAATGCAATTTATTATTAACAAATAAATTTGATATACAATGTCTTAAACATTATAATGCTTAATATTTTTATATTGCTAATTTGATATACAATGTCTTAAACATTATAATGCTTAATATTTTTACAATGCAATGCATTGTCTAAAATGTCTAAAATCATAAATGACGTAATAAGAAATATAAATTTGCTTGTAAAAGAGTAAGTTTATATTTAAAATACCTCAACGATGATGTTATAAATAATGTCATATCGAGTATAAATTCTATTGTAAATTCACAAGCTCATATTATAAACATGGCAATATCAAAATTGGAGTCCAATTTTGCTTATTCATTATAGACACAATCTTCTTCTTAAAATTTCTAAGACAGACGGAATTCTTAAAATTTCTAAGACAGACGGAATTCTAGCAACAACTATTCAATGTTGAATGTATTTATGCAAATATTGATTATAGACACACACATCGCATAAATTCTCAAACAATGTAAAATTTCTTATATAATTGTGTATCTAAATGTTGTTTATTTTCCTTATATGTAAATATTTTATATATTTTCATTATATGTAAATACTTTATATCTAAATGTTGTTTATTTTCATTATATGTAAATATTTTATTTACAATAGTTTGTCTTGACTCTATAATTAATTTTCCATGATTGAGGCCACACGAATGTAAAAGAGTGGTTATGAAATGTGGAAATATTAAGCACCATGTAGTGAGCTAATGTTTGGTTTACTGCTTTGTGTATTATGTCTGTTGAATAGTGAATAATGTGCATCGAACAAATATGATGCACCAAACAATTAACCATTGATTGACTCATTTCATAGTGCTTAATGTTAGTCGATGAAATAGTGTTACATATTAATTCGATATGTGTTGAAGCTTGCCATAGCCCACAATATTGAATATGTAAATGACCTAGATTGAACCATCATACAATTTGTCATCAATCGTGGTATTTTCTAGGTGGAAAACATTGGAGGAATCAAGTTGCAAGGCCATTTTAGCGGGGGGTCCCAGTTTGGAAAATTGGGGTTCAGAACCTTTCAAATCCATTTTGAGGCATTAAATGACACTTTTTCATGTTACATTGTCCACGACTCATGCACACACCTTTGATGGTGTTCTACACTTCGAGACCTTTCCAACGATGTGTATGCAAAATTTATGCCTCCCACAAGTTCACTTACCTTGTTGACTACCATGATATTAGTGTATGCCACGTATGCCCCCATTACTCACACATATAGGGCTAGCCACGTGTAGAATTTCAACAAGATACTAGAATGTCCAAACCTGATCACTAATTAAGGGTGGACGAAGTCAAAACCCTAACCGTAGACAACTATTGGGCTATGTTAAATATTGGGCCACAAAGGGAAGACAATGTCAAAGCAACTCCATAGTGAGCGTCTTTTTTCTTACACTTGAATAATAGATAGCAGAGCCTAGGCCTCACCTTCTTATTGGATTTTCTCTCGTATTGGGTTTTTCGGGATACATCTTGTGTTTAATTGTGTGGATGGTGTGTATATTTTTGTTCATTTCTTTCATTTTTGTAATTCAATTATTTCATAAATTCAAACAAAACTAGTAACTAACTAATCTAGGTTCTAAAGAAACATATTGCAAAAATCTAAGATTTCAGAGTAGTTACTTCAAAAGCTTATACCTATTGAAAAAAATAAATTAATTAAAAAAATGGTTAATGCGATTAGCTTAATAATAGTGAATTAGGTAAATGCCTACTTCATTTTCTGCTCATGGGTTGGTTTATAATATATGTTCGTGGGGTGCATGGCTAGCATTCAATTTACTGCTCCGTTTTTACGTTCTATTTTTTTAAATCATATGTATCAACTATTCAATCTCTTGCCATAACAAAACGCATGCACAAATTCGATCTTTGATTTTTGGAATATAATGATAGATTTGCCTTTTACTGTGAGGAAGACGTAAACATACCTCAAAATGTCCACTCCGTTGTAGTCTAGTTGGTTAGGATACTCGGCTCTCACCCGAGAGACCCGGGTTCAAGTCCCGGCAACGGAATTTATATATTTTTTAAAGATTTTTAACATTGCCGAGATCTTCTACGTTTTAAATGTCGCTGAAACCCTCTAAACAAAACAAATGAACAGAGGTGCGGCGAACCCGGGAGCGATGCTCAATAAATATGGCTTTGGAAAAGAAGCCAGATTTAAATTTTAGATCACATTAGGTAACTGCAAATAAGAAGGATCAGTGATCTTTGTGCAGCAATAGGATTCCAGGGTGATGGAATTCAGGTTCCGAAGATGATACTGTGAAGATATGGACTCTGAGAGCTCTATGTTGCAAGAGAAAACAAAAAATTCAGGCTGTTTATCCTCTTGCATTTAAATCAGACGGATTTGTGGATGAAAATTCGATTACAGCTACAAACAATTGGGAGTTATCTGGTACTACATTTGTGTATTTAGATCACATTAGGTAACTGCGAATAAGAATGATTTTGCATTCTGTAGTGAAATCGGTGATCCTTGTAGAGCAATAGGATTCTAGTGTCATGGATTTCAGGTTTCGTAGATGATACTATGAACAAATCGTAACCTCACAAATGATGGTTATTGCATAAGATTGTAGCTCAATAAATACATGAAAATGTGATTGTTGGTCTTATCAATGATCCTTCCTATCACGTATGACTTTTCATATTTACAATTTATGTTATAAGTAACATAATCTCAATGATTATGTGTCCAATATCCTCTCCCTAATACGAAAGACGTTTTATAACTGTTCTACTTTTTTATCTTTTTCGTCGGAATCTGACGACATAAATCTGGACAAAATCACAATTCTATGTTGTTTAAATTGCATTTTTGAATTCATAAATGGATTTAGCGTGTTGAAAAACTCCTGGCAAATATCCAGATCCAATACTTTCTCGTCGAATTCTAAGCAAAATTAAACAGAAAAAATCCTTGGAAAATGACCAAAACGTAGAATGTTTAGACTACGACAATCTAAAGCAGTTTGTGTGAGTCCAAGCATCATTTTGAACTTCTCAATTTTTTCTCTTCCAAATGCTTTGGTGAAGATGTCCACAATTTGCTCATTTGTGGGACAATGTCTCAAGTGAATTGTCTTGGCCTCTACATGATATCGAATCAGGTGATACTTTGAGTTGATGTGCTTAGTTTGATCATGGAATCTAGGATTCTTGGCCAACTTGATTGCAGAAATATTGTCAACTAGAAGAGGAGTAGAATTCACTTGTTTCTCATGCAAATCTTCAAGTATTTTCCTGAGCCACACAATCTCCTTTGTCGCTTCTGCAGTTGCCACATATTTTGCGTCTGTTGTGGAATTTATCGGAACTCACTATTTGTGTGATCTCCAAGAGATAACTGTTGATTCAAGACTCATGAGACAGCTTGAAGTTAATACTCCAGTTTCCTTATCCCCAACAAAGTCTGAATCGGAATATCCGATGAGGTTGAAGTTATCTACCTTAGAGTACCTGAGTCCAAACTCTTGAGTTCCTTTCAAGTATTTTAGAATTCTTTTCGCAGCAGACCAATGTCATTCACAAGGATTTTGCATGAACCTATAAATAATCCCAACAACAAATCAAATGTCTGGTCTAGTGGTAGTAAAATAGATAAGACTTCCCACAAACTATCTATACTTGGTTGCATTCTCAAATTCATTCCCTTTTTTTGATGTGAGATTCAAATTCTGTTCCATTGGAGTAGAAATGAGATTGCATTCACCCATGCCAAACTTGTTCAACAATTCTCCAATGTACTTCTTCTGGGAGATGAATATGTACCTTGGTTTTTGAATCACCTTAATGCCCAAATAGTAGTGAAGATATCCCAAATATGTCATGTCTCGAAGCCTTTCTTCAACTCTTTCTTTATGGATGCAATGCAACTTTCATTGTTCCGTGTTATCAACATATCATCTACATATACTACAAGATATACATCAATTTTTCCAACTTTCTTGACAAAAAAGTTGCATTGTCAAGATTGAAATGCTTGAAATTCAATTTCAGAAGATTCCCAATTAACTTTTCATACCATGCTCGTGGTGTTTGTTTTAGGCCATATAAGGATTTGATGAGCTTGCATACCTTATGTTCTTGTCCCTTCATAAAAAAGCCTTATGGTTGAGACATGAACACATTCTCTTTCAAGTCTCCATTCAAGAAAGTAGTCTTCACATCTATTTGATGAATTTTCCATCTATTCTATGCTGCCATGGAAAATAAAGTTCGGATGGTAGCCCATTTTGTTGTGGGGGAAAAAGTCTCCTCATAATAAACACCTTATTTATGTGCAAATCCTTTTGCCATCAGCCTTGTTTTGTGCTTGTCAAGTGAGTCATCTGATATGTACTTGTTCTTGAATACCCACTTGTAGTCGATTGGTTGGTTCCAAAAAGAGGATCCATGAACTTCCATGTCTCATTCTTGATGAGAGCAACATATTCCTTTTGCATAGCTTCTTTCCATTCATAATGAGAAATGGCTTCTTCAAAAGAATTCGATTCAAGGTTAGTAGATAAATTCAACTCACAATCATATGAAACATCCATGTCATCTACATCACCTAAGTTTGAATTATCTACATTACCTCCATCTTGTCTTGAGGACATTTTGGTTCTTGTCTTTTCAGCCTCATCAGGGTGAACACTTTCAAGGGTTTTTGTGAGCCATTTTGGTGGACCTTTCTGAGATGGTCCTGGTTGCTCAACTGATTGATATGGTGTTGAGTTCTCATCAAGAATCAAATTTTCAATCCTCTTGATTGCATCATCCCAATGAACTTTAGGTTCTAATGAAGTGGCAATAACTTCTTCATATGTGGAAGATGGTGTTTCAAAATGAGATTCCTAAGATTGACCCAAGATAGGAATCCCCCCTTCAAGATATGGGATCTCATAATCAAATTCATGATATATCTTTACACAAGTGAATTTGTCCAGATGATCAAACCACCTCTCAATAGTTTCAACTTTCTTGGAGGATTCAAGAAAGATTACATCTCTGGAAAGGGTGAATTTTTTGTTTGTCTCATCGTAAAGATGATATCCCTTGGTGGTATTTGAGTACCCCAAGAAGATGCACTTATGACTCCTTGCATCAAGCTTGCTTCTTTTCCCCTTAGGAATCAAGACATAATAAGTGGAACCAAAGACCTTGAGATGCCTCACTGAAGGAATGTGGCCATACCACATTTCATATGAGTCTTTTTTTTAAGAGCATGAGATGGACACATGTTTTTGACATAAACTGCACATAGAACCGCATCATCCCAAAACATCAATTTAACATTTTTGAAAAACATCATGGAATGAACCATATTTAGGGGTGTCATGTTCATTCGTTCAACGACTCCGTTATGTTGGGGATTGTATGGAATTGTGGTTTGATGTTTGATCCCATGTTGGCGAAGGTAGATTTTGAATTCATTGGATGTATATTCTCTTCCATTATCAATGCGAAGTGAGCCAATACAATACTGAGCTTCATTTTGAATCCATACATGAAAAATTTTAAATGTTTCAAAAGCTTGTGATTTATCTTTCAACAAGTACACCCAACACATCGTGGTGTAATCATCAATAAAATTCATGATATATCTATTTTCATTTGCAGAAGGAACATGCATAGGGTCACACAAATCAAAATGAATCAGTTTAAGTTTTTTACATGCCTTGGAAGTAGAATCATGAAAAGGTTTTTTGTTGTGTTTTCTAAGGATACAAGCATCACATTGCTTCAATTTCCTAGAAATAATAGGTAAACCAGAAACACCATTATTTCTCAACAAATGGACACTGTCATAATTAATATGGCCAAATCTAGCATGCCACAAAAGACTAGGTGGAATTATACCCAAGTCATGATGAGAGAGATATGAACCATTTTTTGTATGGGCAATTGTCCCTTTCAGCTTCAACAATTTTCCATCTTCCATTCCGTTCATGACAACCATGTTGTCAAAATCCTTCCTTATTTCAACTTTTCCATCGGACATATGAACAAACTAGCCTTGTTGTATGATGTGCACAAGGGACAACAAGTTTCTTTTCATCTCAGGAATATAGAATACATTGTGTAGAACAAAATCCAGAAGTCCAGGCAACTTAAGCATGATGGTGTCAATTCCCTAGGGTTTGAGACTTGATCTATCTGCAAAGTACACTACGCCATCTACATTGTCATCAAAGTCTTGAAGTTATCTACCTTAGAGTACCCGAGTCCAAACTTTTGAGTTCCTTTCAAGTAGTTCATAACTCTTTTTGCAGCAAACCAATGTCCTTCACAAGGCTTTTGCATGAACCTGGAAATAATCCCAACAACAAATGAAATATCTGGTCTAGTGGTAGTAAGATAGATAAGACTTCCCACAAATTGTCTATACTTGGTTGCATTTTCAATTCATTCCCTTTTTTTATGTGAGTTTCAAATTATGTTCCATTGGAGTAGAAATGAAATTGCACTCACCCATGCCAAACTTGTTTAACAGTTCTCCAATGTACTTCTTTTGGGAGATGAATATGTACCTTGGTTTTTTAATCACCTTAATGCCCAAATAGTAGTGAAGATATCCCAAATATGTCATGTCTCGAAGTCTTTCTTCAACTTTTTATTTATGGATGCAATGCAACTTTCATTGTTCCATGTTATCAACAAATCATCTACATATACTACAAGATATACATCAATTTTTCCAACTTTCTTGACAAAAAAGTTACATTGTCAAGATTGAAATGCTTGAAATTCAATTTCCGAAGGCGCCCAGTTAACTTTTCATACCATGCTCATGGTGCTTGTTTTAGGCCATATACAGATTTGATGAGCTTGCATACCTTATGTTCTTGTCCCTTCATAAACAATCCTTCTGGTTGAGACATGAACACATTCTCTTTCAAGTCTCCATTCAAGAAAATAATCTTCATATCTATTTGATGAATTTTCCATCCATTTTGTGTTGCCATGGAAAATAAATTTTAGATGGTATCCCATTTTGTTGCGGGGGAAAAATTCTCCTCATAATCAACACCTTATTTCACTGCAAATACTTTTTCCACGAGCCTTGTTATGTACTTGTCAAGTGAGCCATCTGATCTATACTTGTTCTTGAATACCCACTTGTAGCTGATTGGTTGGGTTCCAAATGGAGGATCCACCAAATTCCATGTCTCATTCTTGATGAGAGCATCATATTCCTTCTGCATGGATTCTTTTCATTCATCATGATAAGTGTCTTCTTCAAAAAAAGTTGTTTCAAGGATAGTAGATAAATTCAACTCACTCATATGAAACATCCATGTCATCTACATCACTTGAGTTTGAATTATCTACATTACCTCCATCTTGTCTTGAAAGGAAATTTTGGTTCTTTTCCTTCCAACCTCATCAAGGTGAACACTTTCAAGTGTTTTTGTGAGCCATTTTGGTGGACCTTTCTGAGATGGTCCTGATTGCTCAACTGATTGATATGCTGTTAAGTTCTCATCAAGACTCAACTTTTCAATCCTCTTGATCACATCATCCAAATGAACTTTAGGGTTTGATGAAGTGAAAAGAACTTCTTCATGTGTGGAAGATGGTGCTTCAAAAGGATATTTTTGAGATTGACCCAAGATAGGGATCCCCCCTTCAAGATGTGGAATCTCATCATCAAATTCATGATAAATATTTACACGAGTGAATTTGTCGAGATGATCAAGCCATGTTTCAATAGTTTCGTCTTTCTTGGAGGATTCAAGAAAGATTACATATATGGAAAGGGTGAATTTCTTGTTTGTCTCATCGTAAAGATGATATCCCTTGGTGGTATTTGATTACCCCAATATGATGCACTCTCGACTCCTTGCATCAAGCTTGCTTCTTTTCCCCTTAGGAATCAAGACATAACAGGTGGAACCAAAGACTTTGAGATGCCTCATCGAAGGAATGTGGCCATACCACATTTCATATGAAGTCTTATTTTTAAGAGCATGAGATGGAGACATGTTTTTGACATTAACTGCACATAGAACCGCATCATCCAAAAACATCAATTTAACATTTTTGAAAAACATCATGGAATGAACCATATTTAGGAGTGTCATGTTCATTCGTTCAACGACTCCGTTCTGTTGGGCATTGTATGGAACTGTGATTTGATGTTTGATCCCATGTTGGCGAAGGTAGCTTTCAAATTCATTAGATGTTTATTCTCTTCCATTATCAGTGCGAGGCAACCCAATACAAGACTGAGCTTCATTTTGAATCCATAGATGAAAATTTTTAAAAGTTTCAAAAGCTTGTGATTTATCTTTCAACAAGTACACCCAACAAATCGTGGTGTAATCATCAATAAAAGTGATGATATATCTATTTCCATTTGTATACGGAACATGCATAGGGCCACACAAATCAAAATGAATCAGTTTAAGTTTTCTACATGCATTGGAAGTAGAATCATGAAAATGTTGTTTGTTGTGTTTTCCAAGGATACAAGCATCACATTGCTTCAATTTCCTAGAAATAGTAGGTAAACCAGAAGCACCATTATTTCTCAACAAATGGAAATTGTCATAATTAATATGGCCAAATATAGCATGCCACAAAAGACTAGATGACATTATACCCAAGTCATGATGAGAAAGGTATGCACCATTTTTTGTATGGGCAGTTGTCCCTTTCAGCTTCAACAGTTTTCCATCTTCCATTCCATTCATGACAACCACATTGTCATAATCCTTCCTTATTTCAACTTTGCCACTGAACATATGAACAAAGTGGCCTTGATGTTTGATGTGCACAAGGGACAACAAGTTTCTTTGCATCTCAGGAAGATAGAGTACATTGTGTAGAAGAAAATCCAGGAGTCCAGGAAGCTTAAGCTTGATGGTGCCCATTCCCTAAGGTTTGAGACTTGATCTATCTACAAAGTACACTACACCATCTACATTATCATCGAAGTCTTTGAAGAAATCTCTTTGAAATGTCACGTAAGAGGTTGCGCCCATGTCGAGAAGCCATGCATCTCCCCAAGAAACAAACAAAGTGCTAAGCAATTATTTAATTATGCCTATATTGCAATGGTAAACTATGTAATGAGCATGTGTTTTACCTTCCACTGGTTCTAAATTTTTACATCTGCCTTCTAGCAGATTTTGTGTATATTCTTTGATCTTCTCCCGTGGAACTCTTCAGTCAATAGCTTCATGTGAGCCATTCATTTTTCAATGGGTATATTGAAGATCATATTTTTCATGGGGATTATGCCAACCCCCCACTCCTTTGAGCTTCTTCTTTCCACGTCCAATGTTTGAAAACAAAAATCTCTTGATATCGATCTTCACAACATCAAATCACTAAGAGGATCTCTTTGCAAGCAACTACCCAGTCAACTCTGAGACTTTCCAGGTCTTGGAACAAAAGGAAAAACTCATGAACATTCTTGGAGGCTCAGCTAATGAAGGAAACCATTCTACCTTGAAGAATGAGTAACCGAGAGACTTTGTTTGTTGAACTGCACACAACCCAGAATATATGTTGAGGATATTGTCTTGATAGATCAACCACTATACTTGTTGCGTGGAGAAAAAAATAATGTAAATATTTTAAACATTAGACATTGTACCACAAGTTTCGCACCCAGTATTCATCCACACATACAACTTAGGCATACAAGGTACTCTCCATCCACACGTACAACTCAAGCACTATACATGAAAAATAGGAACTCTAGAAATCACTGTGCGAATCCACAAAGGTCGATCTATGGACGAACTTGCGGGCACTAGCACACAATAGGGACACTACCTATGGATCAAAAGGCCTTTCTGGAGGCCATGGTTGGGGATAGAGAGCACAAAAACAAACCCTCGGTTTCCTTTGTGCATCGATATCGAGGTATTCACACTCGTGGACACAAATAATAGAGTGCAATATAGAAATGTCAAAATAATGTTTGCTCCCAAGCTGCCAAATGTGTGACATCAGTGAGAGCCCGCACAAATATAAATGAAATATGCATTGGTTTTTCATGTTCTCAAGTGCAATTTGTGATGATCTAGGTAGGAAACAAGTGCGACGTGACGATTTTAGGGTTCTCAAAAAATTGCAGTGAAAAAGGAGCAGAAAATAGGGTTTGTGGTTGAGTGGTTGAGTCGATGAGGGCATGGTGGAGAGTCGATGGAGGTAGTCAATGGTTTCTTCGTGTATGCAATGGATACAAATGTTGTTTTGTAACTTGTGCAACACGTGAATTAGTTGCAAGAGGTCGAAAAATATTCTAGGGAAACCTAACACCAAGGAAACCAGAGAGAATAAGGTTTACTCAGGCCAGAGAAACCTAACACCAAGGAGACCATAGAGAATAAGATTTAATCAAGCTAGGGAAACCTAACAAATGAAGATTTGGTCAGAGAATATGACAGAGAGAATCAACCGCAAAATCAGATGACAAAGTAATAAATGACAGAGATGGGCAAGGGAATTTTCTGCACATGAGGAGAAACGCTCATGGAGTTAACTGCACTGGCTCTGATGCCACTGTCAGGCCAGAAGTGGGAAAAAATCGTAACTCCAGAGAGGATGGCTATTGCATTAGCTTGTAGCTCAATAAATACATGAAAATGTGATTGTTGGTCTTCCCCATCGACTGACCCTTCCTATCACCTACAACTATTCATATTTACAATTTATGTTACAAGTAACGGAATCCCATAAATTACGTGTCCAACAATGAGGACTAACCACAAAGTCAACAATTGAATTTGACGCTAGTCATATAATGCCCTAAATCTACAATCCATTTAATCTTAGATATTGATTGATGGAATATTTGTGGATAAGAGTTTGATTATAGTTGCAAACAATTATGTAACATGCTATGTTTGGGGTTTATTGCATGGAACATGAACAATAACGTAGGGATGGAATTCGTGAAAAAACCTGAACTAGAAAATAGTTTACGTTCACATTGAACAAATCCAATTCAAGCAATGCAACAATCAAATTGGAGATTCTGATTCTCTTTATTTCCTACAAGAAACAAAAATTGATAAGTTGATAAGTTTACAATGAAAAAAGCTAATTCAAACTATGCAATAACGAATGAATATTTACTAAAAGGTAAATACTCTTAATTTAAATTTACATAAAGGTAAGTACTCTCAATGTTTATATTATTTGAAAATAAAGACTAAATTGTATTTTTTGATAAAGGTCACTATTGTTGAATTGGTGCCAACCAATTTACACACGTATTTAGATATTGGGCAGATTTTTTGGCCCCTGTTATTCAATATCTAGTTGGGTCAAATCAACTAGAATTAGAATAGGGATAGGAGCACATTAATTGTAATCAATTTCATGTAACTGAGTGAGAACTATTATATATCTATGTAATCATGTAGAGGCAAAGCATATGAGTAAATGAGTGAGTGTGTAAGCCTTGTCTGGATGATTCAATATCTCCCTTCAGCGATAAATAAACCGAATATCACTGTCCTCATGGATGTTTCCCTATATCAGGTTTTACCATGTAAAATTGTTGTGTTAATTTACGTGATTGTTGTTGTTTATGTGATGTAATTTGTGCCATTTAAATATGGTTAATTTATGCTTCCGCTGCACAACAAGTGGTATTAGAGTGGGTGCATCAAGCGGAGCCAAGCGGGTCCTTGTGAATACAATAGATTTTGGGCAAGATTTGACATGCAAAGGAGAGTCGTATCTGCACATAGAAATATGATCCAAGAGTTGGAAGACGAATTATTTGTTGGAGAAGCATCCTCAAAATTATTTCCACTGAAGGGTGCTCCCTAAGGAGTGTTGGAGGAGCATCCCCCGCTCCCACACTTTAGAATCTTGATTTTTCTGGTCTGAGATGCACTTGGTGTAAGCCAAGAGGAGCGTCCAGAAGGAGACGTGCCTGGTACAAAGGGAAAAGAGCATCTTAGACGCATTGTGACTAATTTTTGGGTAGTGTCCTCTAATCAACGTAGGGAAAGAGTGATTTTGTGGTCGAGGTATCATTTATAAACATATGGCATTAAAATCGTGAAAGAACTTTTGGTTTGTTATGCACAATGTAATATTTTGTGGAGGATGTTATATATATTTTATAAAGGGTTGACTTTATAAATGGAGAGGTGGATATTGTTTAAAAGGTTTTAAACATATATGTTTTTTAAATGTCTATGTTTTGGATATAAACCTTTTAATCAATAATTTTGGTGTTCAACCTTGGAACTATAATATTGTTTCCATAATTAAAATCTCAGTTTATAAGCAGTGGTGGGAGATTTGTGCTAATGAAAAAAGTTCAGAGTTCGAAGTTTGAAGTGGAAAAGTTCAATGGAAAAAACAACTTTGAGCTATGGAAACTCAAGATGCAGGATCTAATTGTGTAAAAATGGTTGCAGAAGGCGTTGACAAGCAAGTAAAAGAGACCAACATGCATGACACACAATGAATGGGAAGATCTAGATGCCATAGCACTCAATACCATTCGTCTATGTATGGCAGATGAAGTTATGTTTAATATCGTAGGAGAGGATACAACAATAGGCTTATGGAGTAAGATGGAAAATCTGTATATGACGAATTCGTTGACGAGCAAAATCTACTTGAAGAAACAATTATACAATTTGCGAATGAAAGAAGGTACAAAAGTTGTTGATCATTTAAATACCTTTAATACCCTTATAGTTCAATTGACTAGTATGGAAGTTAAAATCGAAGATAAAGATAAGGCTATTACATTATCTTGTTTGTTTCCTGAGTCTTGGGATAGTTTAGTTGCCTCTATTAGCTTTAGCTTTATCTCAACATATGTCTTAGATTATGACTCTATTGTGGGAGCTTTGTTGGCTGAGGAGATGAGGATAAAATCTAGTCAAGAAACCTCAACTTTAGAAGTGATGGTGATCGAAGGTCATTCCAAAGAGCAGAATCAGAGAAGTTCTTCATGATCTAAGTCAAGAGGAAGAAAGGGTAGAGAAAAATGTTGATACTATGGAAAAACAAGGCATCTCAAGAAAGACTGCTAGAAAATAAAAGAATCTGAGGTGAACTCTACAAAGGAAGCAAATTTGGCTGCAACAAATTCAGGTATGACTAACGAAGTTTTATCTGTTTCTAGTAGTTTACAATATCAGGAAGAATGGCAGTTAGATCCGGGTGCCTCCCACCACATGTGCTCATATAGAAATTTGTTCACTTCTTACCAATCAATTGATGAGGGTGTCGTGTTTATGGGAAATGGTATTTATTGTAAAACTGTTGGGGTTGACATCATTAGAATTACGTTGTTCGATCATATTGTTAGAAAATTAACGGATGCTAGACATGTACATGAGCTTAAGTTAAATTTGATTTCATTAGGGGCTTTGGATTTTGGTGGATATAAGTATACAGGTCAAGATGGAGCACTCAAAGTGTCAAAAGGAAGTTTATTAGTGATGAAGGAAACAAAGGTTGATAACCTTTATAAGCTGGAAGGAACTACTGAAGTCACATCTGAGATAAAGTATGTATCTTCTTGTTTATGGCAAAAACAACAAGGTCATATGAGAAAGAAAGAGTTGCGGGTACTGGTAAGTCATAAATTATTTCCAGACTTATAATCTTTTTTCTGGATTCTTGCTTGTTTGGTATCTCTGCAAGTTATGATGGTGTAAAGGGATGTAATGTGTGGGATCCTATTGCCCACAAAATTTTCATTAACAAAGATATAGTATGTTTGGAACAACAAGAAGGGTTTGTTCAAGATCACAACGAAATATTTGTTTACAAGCCCGAGGATTCATTGTCTGGCCTAAAGGTACCTAGGAAAATGTACAAGAGGTTTGAATCGTTCATGGTGAGGAAAAATGTTTCAAGGGGTAAGTATGACTATATTGTTTATAGTACAATCATTATCCCGATGTTATTTATTGATGACATGCTCATTGCAATCCAAAGCATGGTTGAGTTCAGTAAGATAATGGCTCATGTGAATAGGGCATTTCAGATGAAGGATCAAGGAGAAACAAAACAAATTTTGACCATAGAAGTACAAAGAGATGGTATACATGGTAAGTTGTGGTTATCACAATAGAAATCGATACTAATGAAGTTCAATATGAACATTGTGAAATATGATAATATCCTGATTGCTTTCCATTATAAGTTTTCTTCAAGTCTAGGTCTTGTTTATAAAGAAGAAAAGGTTATGTCTCATATACCATGTGCCATTTCAGTAGGAGGTCTATTTTATGAGATGAAATTGTTAAGACCAGATATTTCACATTCAGTTGATTTTGTCAGACATAGAGAAAATTCAGCTGGCATAGTGAAATGGGTGCTTTTGTTTTTTAGAGGCACAACTGTCACCTATAATGGTTTCAGTGGTTTACTCTGTAGTAATTGTAATTTAGAATTTGCAGGTATTTTGGATAGAAGGAGATATACCTTAACATATGTATCAAAGAATCATTTTGGAAGACATGTTGGAGGTGGAGTGATCCCTGAGAAAATCTAAACTCGAGCAAATCATACATGTGTTCACAAAACCAATGTTATTAGAGAAGCTACAATGGTGCTTGGATTCTCTTGGCTTGCATCATATGTGATGAACAAAATTGGACAATGTTATTTAGGTAAATTTGTTGTCAAGGTGGAGATTGTTGAATTGGTGCCAACCAATTTACACACGTATTTAGATATTGGGCAGATTTTTTGGCCCTTATTCAATATCTAGTTGGGTCAAATAAGCTAGAATTAGAATAAGGATAGTATCACATTAATTGTAATCAGTTTCATGTAATTGAGTGAGAATTGCTATATATCTATCTAGGCCTGTAGAGACAACGCATATGAGTGAATGCGTGAGTGTGTAAGCCTGGACTGGCTAATGTAATATCTTCCTTGAACAATAAATAAATAGAATATCATTGTCCCATGGATGTTTCCCTGTATAGGGATTTACCATGTAAAATTGTTGTGTTAATTTGTGTGATTGTTGTTGTCTTTGTGCGCCATTTAAATCTGGTTAATTTATTCTTTCGCTTCACAACAACTATCAGGGTATACATTTGAAGGGCACTCCTATCATCTATCAAGTAAACTATCAAGTAAAGTTTTGATGATGAGTTTTTTTATAAAAATATGTTTTGCAAGATCTTTTATATTTATTTTTGTCTGTCATTTAAATGTTATGTATTGTATGGGTTTTTGTTAATTCTTGTTGTGAATTAATCGTTATTGAATATCCAAATACTGATCATGATTATTTGAGATATCCAAGAAGATGTCATTACAGTGATTCTATCACATTACAATAAAGATAATATAAATTCTATCATCCTACGCTACTCAATAAAACTCCAACCAAGTTCAAATATTTATTAACCACTTACCATAAAAAAAAAATCTTCATTGCACTGATCCTATGGTAGCCTTCTAAATCCTTGGTTATATATATATATAGGATGGGGAAAATGGGCTCTGCGGTTTATCGCTACCATAGGTGTATCCTCCTTATCCTCCTCCTTATCCACTGCAGTCCCCTCTGTGGTTGGTCAAAGCTTCCCTATCTTCTAGTGGTTGAGTGTTAGAGCCTTCTCCTTTCTGTCAGCTTCTATTTCTCCTGAACCATGGAAACCTACGAGGAAGAGGTTGACTACACTTTGGACCCCTCTGAAACCCTACATTGGTTTCCACTAGGGGGCAGTCCTCCTCTCATTTCCACCAAGAACCTCTCGGTGGTCATTGTGGCATCCATTTGGGGGGAGTCTGCATGCGTCTATTCCCCCATTTTCTCTTCCTCTTAGGCTTCAAAGTCTTTCTTGGCCTATGAAATTTCTTCTTCGTTGTAGCCCATATGCGGCCTCACTACAGAGTTTACTCCCCTGGGGACTCAGATCTTGTCTCCATTAGTCTCTCAAGGGTTTGTGGATTTTTTTTCTGGAGTGAGGTTTTCTTCTCCACCAACGTCGGTGGGTTCACCTCTTCCGGCCTCTCTACCCTAGGACTCCTCGGATCCTTCCATCCCAAGTTTCTTCCCTGAGATCCCTCATTTTTCTCCTTCCTGCGGGGCACTACTCTTGGCAGAGTTTGATGCGATGACACCCCATCTTGGTGCTCAAAACCCAGACCTCAACTACCTAGGCTCCAAATTTTTTCTCGATGCGGGTACGAGACTACTCGCTGAATCGGTCATTGGGGGTTCGCCTGCGAGTTTTATTGCCTCATATCTTCCACTAACAAATATCAATGGGTGGGATAGTACTTGCAATGGCATTGTTGCTTCCTCATATCCTCTCGGACTAGCTGAGGGCCAGGACCCTCACACAATTAACAAACACTAGAAGAAAAAAAAGTGTATTGGGGTTGTCTCGGACTCCACGAATATCATCTTGGGCGAATACCTATCCATGGTAGAAGTGGTGGAAATGGCAGACAAATCGGTGGTGGGAAAGGTCTATGAACATCATTTCATTGAGAAAACACTTAAATATTGGGTGGTCTCTGCCTATGGGGTGACTCAATCCCCACCTACAAATATTCAGAGCCTCTCTCAGGGATGTTTTTTTATTATCTTCTCAGAGGCAAGGCGGGCTTCTTGGGCCCTTTCGGGTTGTTGGACCATCGACTTTTCTCCAGTTCTTCTAAAACTAAAGGATTGCTTGAGGATTGCTTGAGGAGTTTTATTCTTATATATGGTGTTACCCTACCTCAAGGGTTTTGGATATTTCTTGTGTTCATTGTTATGGTGAATGGTTTATGGTTTATTCTTGGTTATTTATGAAGTATATTTGCAGATCTAGTATAGGTACTTAACAATTGGTATCAGAGCACTTTCCTTGGGCAGACATTGTGGGCAAATATTTTTTATTTTTGCAGATTTTTTTCGGAGAAGAAAAAAGAGGGCCGCGACATTCTCTAAGTTTTCGGTACATTTTTGTGAAAAATTTGAAGAAAAGGGTTGTATATATGAGTTCCTCTCAGAAAAACACTCAATTTAAAAAAAAAAAAATCATCCAGAACGGAGTCCGGAAGGTCAAGATATTGCGGTTTTAAAATCTGTAATTTTTCAGGGTTTTTTCTACAGACGGCGGCACGGTTTGTTTTTATTTCTGTAGCATTTGAAGGCCGAATTTGCCCAAATAAATTACATATCTGAGTTCTTCTCACAATTTCACTCAATTTCAAAAAACAAATCAGCCGAAACGGAGTCAGGGAAGTGAAGATATGAGCATTTTAAGTTCAGCAGTTTTTTAGGGTTTTTCCAGAAAAAGCCGCGATTTTCTGCCGAAACTTATTGGGTCTATTTTTTGGGTTTTCAGATGGCTATTTCTTCTCAAAACCTGAAAAAAATTCTTGAATCATTCAAAGCCCAATTGTTTCACACATTGGATGATAGATTTGATGTGTTAGCACAAGGCCTCACAGACAGCCTCACAAATATCATCACAGATGGCCTCAATGATAGTTTTCGTAGTATTCAAGATTCATTGAACAACATGCAGGAGAGATTTCTTA
>JZKD02S1735775.1:324864-338786 GCA_000966675.3 Picea glauca | reverse complement strand
AATCTCAAGATCGTATTGATATTGTGTCCGGACGTCAAAGGTCCATTTTTGGGGTGCTTAGAGTAGTGCATGCCCCTGGGAAGGTTCCCCCATGAAAGTTATCTCCTTCAACTACAGAGGTCTGGCGAGCCCACACAAGAAATCTTCCCTCAAACGGTTGATTATCACTCAACAACCAGATGTAATTTTACTCCAAGAAACAATGGCTTACTCAACTACAACTTCTTCCACCCTAGCCGCATTTCTCCTTGGTTGGCATTTCGAAGGTATTGATTCTTTTGTAGATCGGAAGGTTTAGTTACTGGGTGGCGCTCTATATCTATTGGACTCCTAAACTCCTAGGCACTCAACTCTTTCCTAGGAGTGGATCTTTTTGTGTAAGGATTGGGAAAGGAATCCAAGATTTTGAATATCTATGGGTCATATCTGGAAAGGACCCCCTTTTGGGAATCGATCTTCAAACTCAAGCTACTGAAGGTTGATAATTTAATCCTGGGGGGATATCTAAATTTTTCCTTAGGTTCAATAGAGGTATGGGGTCCTTCTATGCACCTGTACCATCTCTCTACACGGTTCACACATATTCTATCTGCCAACGGTCTCTTGGACATAACCCCTAGAAAAATCAGCCCGACCTGGAGGAATGTGAAAACAGGGGACGTAAGGGTTGCAAAGTGAATAGATCATTTTCTAGTCTCAGAATAACTGATGGAGGCAAACCTATAAGTGAGACGATGGATCAGATCTTGGGGAGTATCTAATCACTCTCCGATCTGGCTAGTTTTGGAGGGAGGGATGATCAATCCTCCTTCATCCTTCAAGTTTAATGCCTCTTGGATATTAGATGAAATTTTTCTTGCATTGGTTCAGTCAAACTGGAGGCCTTATGATCCCAGCTCGCGCTCACCGGTGGGTCTGCACTTTGCAGACAATCTCAAAAGGATTAAACTTTTGACCATTCCCTGGGCATGAGAAAAAAGACCGAGGGAGGAAAGAGAACTAAAGCACACATATGAACAAATCAAGTCCTTCTACCTCTCAGTCAACTCGGGATTCCTTTTTGAATCTTCACGGGAAACACTAAAGTATCTGGAATCTCATTGTCGAAAGCTACTAGAAGAACAAGAGGCAACCTGGAGATTAAAATTTCATGCCATATGGGTTGAACATGGGGATGAGAACACACAAAATTTTAATGCATTCGCTAAAGGTCACAAAGCCTCAAATACTATCTAGAATATGCATGACTAGGAAGGAAGGAGTGTTTCATCCTTTGAAGGTCTGGAAAACATGGGCAATTTTTTTTCAAATCCTTATATAAAGATTATCAAAGGGTAAATATTGTTGAAATTGTTCGACTGGCCCTCTTTTGTCCCATCTTTGTGGATGCAGAAACAAACATAGAACTTTATGTGGAAGTAAGCGAAACAAAATTAAAGGAGACTCTACATAGCTTCCAGAAGGATAAGAGCCAGAGGCTAGATGGATGGCCGATATAATTCTATATCAATTTTTATGAATTTCTAGGAGATGATATCCTCTAAGTGGTGGAAGAATCTAGAAGGAATGGTATGATGCACCTTCCTTTCAACTCAACCTTCCTAACTCTTATTCCAAAAAAGGACGAACCCCTCTTCTTTGAGGAGTTCAAGTTGATCTCTCTATGCAATTGCATATACAAAATTGTGGAAAAACTCATTTCCATATGCCTTAAGCCCATACTCTCGGATGTTATTTCAAAAGAAAAATTTGGGTTCTTAAATAGTCGTAAGATTCATGAAGCTATCAGAGTGGCACAATAAGGACTTCACAACCTTAGAACATTGAGGTCCAAAGGGGCCATACTGAAAATTGATCTCTCAAAATCTTTTGATCATGTAAGCTGGTCTTTCATCAGGCTGCTTCTCACTCATTTGGGGTTTGAGGTACCCTTCATCAAATGGATAATTCCCTGCATCACCTATGTTTTTTTTGTTGTGTTGATTAATGGGGAAACCTCTCCTTTATTCACCTCAGAAAGGGGTTTGAGGCAGGGATTCACCCTCTCACCACTTCTTTTCCTCCTGATTGCAGAGGGTTTAAGTAGGGCCATTGGTTCGATCACCTCCTCGAGAGATTTTCAGGGGATTCAGACTTGACTAGACTTCAAAATTACTCATCTACTGTTTGTAGATGATGTCCTAATTTTCTATAGTGGCAGAATCAGGGATGCCAAGATATTAGTTGATATTCTCCATCTCTTTCGGGATGCTACAGGTATGATCATCAACTCTCAAAAATCCACTTTATTCCTAATCGTGTTAGATGTAGCCACATCAACCCACTATAGATATTTCTTCCCCTTCCCACTACAGGACTTGCAACAGGGGATAAAATATCTAGGATTTCCACTCAAGGAAAACAAATATCTCATAGGGGATTGGCAATGGCTCTTGGGGAAACTAGAAAAAAGGCTAAACATATGAAATTTTCGGTGGCTCTCAAGGGAAGGAATATTGAATTTGAAAAAAGTGGTTGTTAAGGCCATCCCTATCTACTGGATGTCTCTCTCTTGGATTCCCAAAGGTATACTAGAAAAAATCCATCGATATGCTTTCGATTCATTTGGTCAAGACCGAAGGATCACTACACTTTGCCTTGGGAAAAATAGGAATCATTGGCACGTCCAAAAGCACTGGGAGGCTAGTGTAACATCCCCAGCCACCAACAGGACAGGCAATGCCACTACTCAGCTCTGATACCATTTTGTAACGTCCCTGACCATCAACTCGACTGTCGAGCAACACTACTACGCGGAACAATCTCATACATATATATAACACCCGTATTTAATGAAAATTAACCAAACAATACAAAGTAATCACAGGATTACTGCTAACATACAAAAATAATGGAATTAACAGTAATTCATAATTGCAACGAAATACATGATACATTTCAAAGACACAGACAAGCATCACATATAAATTAAGTACATAATTAATACTCATATTTTAACTGGAATAAAACCTCCAATTGCGTGTAAATATTCCACGAACCTCCCATCCTTATACCATGTTGCTCATCACTCTCAGCAGTAGGTCACCCCCGAGCTGGGACTAAGCTCCACTGGGAAAGCGAATCCTAGGCTAGGCAAGGTCAACAGAAAGACACACAATTTATGAGGATGGATTCTCTCCCATGAGCCACTTATTCCCACTGCTCACAGACTCTCATTCCCCACATGCATGTCCCACCCCAGGAGTATACACCTTCACTATCACACCGGACAGTCCTTCGGCTGCTAAACCTCCCTTGCCTTGGGCTTCAGCAATAGGTCGGACCAAAATTCTCTAATCTATGTGGTAGCTACATGACCGCTTCCAGGAGTTCTCACTTCCTCCACGCACTCTCTCACTTGGAGAGAGTCGCTCATAGGCCTGACAACCTGCTTCTTCAACCACAACCACCTCTCTCACCTAGAGAGAGTATTGCACATAGGCCTGAGAACCTGCTTCTTCAACTTTGTTCCAACATAAAGAGGACAACAGTAAGGCTCAACAAGGAACAGATGATGACAAAAATTCACACTCATCCAAGGGACTGCGTGGCCACAAAAACCCACAATTATAACACACACGACATAGACAATTATGGTATGCTCATGTTTCATAAAAGAAAACAACCCAAATGGTTAAGCACGAACTTTGATTTGCATTGTGGATAAACTAGGTTCACAGGACACACATGAGACATAACTCAGTCCACAGGTTTGCCATTGGTTTTCAAGTTTCATGACAAGTAATCAATGCAGAGATCGAATGCAGACTCAAACGGTTCAGACAGAGGATGCGTTGGCTTCTCAGGAAAGCAACACGGTTTTTTGGTTTCAGTGTTGTGTGAGGGTATGTAGAGATCATACGTAGAGGCAACATAGTTCAAACAATGGAAACAAGAATGGAAACGAACCCCCATCATGACTCAATTCTTGGGTTAAATTGCATGTGCCTGGGCTGACACATGTCGCCCATGAATCTGCATGCACTCCATAAAGTATGCATTCCCTTTTCCAGGAACTTAGGATAAAAATATACCTTTCACACCACTTTGGAATAATCATAAATTATTATTCAAGGACTTAAACCCTCAAGATTATCCCCTCTTCCAACCTTTCATCCCCCTCTTCCTTACCTAGCCTTTTGGAAGCTTAGTCCCCCATCACTCTTTCTTCATGGTCGGTCAACATGCAATGATGTTTATATTTTATTAATGATCTGCATAATTACCTATACAAAAATTAGGCTCTTGGCCTTTAACACCTAGGCTCTCCGGCCTAAATAACACATAATCCCACTGGCTTATATACACTTGGATCACCATCCTATAAACATGATTACAATACAAAATATAATTGGGGCACGTCCTTGGGGTATTACAATCCCCTCCCCTTATTTTTGCACTATCCTTAGTGCAACTTTTACACAACATCAACAAGATTTTCAAAATATTCAAAAATATGCAGGTATTTTGCCCTCATAGCATCCTCATGCTCCCATGTCGCATCCTCAAGACTGTACCAGGTCCACTAGACCTTTACAATCCCTATGGCTCGATTTCGGAGCTGTTTGCTTTTCCAGTCCAATATGCGCATAGGATGCACTTGCAAGACACCTTCTTGCTCCACCTGAATCACATTCCAATCAATAACATGATTAGCATTAGGTATATATTTCTTAAGAAAGGAAACATGAAACACATTATGTACAGTCATGGATGCAGGTAATGCAAGCATATATGCAATTGGCCCAATCCTTTCTAGGATTTCAAATGGCCCACAAAATTTGGCTGCCAACTTCAAACAGTTTCCCAGCCTCATGGAACTTCTATTGGATTTCACTTTCAGGAAAACATGTTCTCCCACTTTAAACTCTCTCTGGGTTCTGTTTTTTTCAGCATAACTTTTCTGCCTATCTTGGGAAGCCTTTAAATTATGCTTAATTTTTAGCATTTGTTCTTCCATTTCCTTGAGAAACTCTGGCCCAACCACTGCTCTATCAATTGGATTATCCCACCTTATTGAAGTATTTCACTTTCTGCCATAAAGTGCTTCAAATGGGATCATCTTCAATGATGCTTGATACCTATTATTGTAGGCGAATTCTACCAAGTGTAGGTAGTCTTCCAATTTAGATGGTTTGTCCACCACATACATCCTTAGCATTTATTCTATTGCTCTATTCACCCTATCTATCTGTCCATCAGACTCGGGATGATAAGCAGTGTTGAAGTTCAGATTTGTTCTGAATCCTTTGAACAACCCCTTCCATAACTTTGAGGTAAATTTTGGGTCCCTATTAGACACAATTGTCTTGGGAATACCGTGCAATCATGTTATTTCCCTCATAAAAATATCAACAACATTAGCTTCCTTGTGAGTAGTCCTCAATGGAATAAAATGGGCATCTTTTGTAAGCTTGTACACCACCACCATGATTGAATCATACTGCTTTCATGTTCTGGGAAATCCTATGATAAAATCCATTGTCACTACCTCCCACTTCCACTCAGGAATGGGTAAAGGTTGTTGCAACCCTATTGGGTGCCTGTGCTCAGCTTTAACCTTCTGGCACTCCATACATCTGGAGATGTATTCTGCAATCTCTTTCTTCATACTTGGCCAAAAGTAATGGCTCTTGACTACTGCCACAATTTTCTGATATCCAAGGTGCCCAACATAAGGCACATTATGAATTTCATTCAAAATAATAAGTTTCAAGTCCTGGACATTAGGTACATAAATTTTGTTCTTGTACATAAGTGTTCCATCGGTTTCCAATTTATAATTTTTCACTTTATGTGGCATCTTACCTTGTTGTATCTTTGCTACCAAATCCCTGTACTCCAAATCTGCATTTGTAGCCTCCAAAATTTTTCCTTTAATATTAGTTCGGTACATGCTAATGGTTGTAGCATGTAATTCATGCACTCTCCTGCTGAGTGCATCAACCACTTTGTTTTCCTTTCCTTTGATATGCTTGATATCAAAGTCATACTCACAAAGAAACTCCATCCACCTACTATGCCTAGCATTCAAGGTTGGTTGATCAAATGAATACTTCAAACTGTTATGGCCTATCCTTAGTTCAAACCTCCTTCCCATGAAGTAATGCCTCCATTTCTTTAGAGCGTGTACTATTGCTGCCAACTCCAAATCATGAGTTGCATAGTTCCTTTCGTGCTCTTTCAACTTTCTGGATTCATAACAAATTAAGAATCCATTCTGACTGAGGACTCCTCCCAGTCCTTCTTTGCATGCATCTATGCACACTACAAAGTCTTCATTCGGATCTGCAATACTCAGGATTAGAGAACTGGTTAACAATTGCTTCAATCGCTGGAAGCTTCTCTCACATTCCTTTTTCCACTGAAATTTATTCTCCTTCCTTTGCAAGGAAGTGATAGGGTGAGATATCCTCGAGAACCATGCGATAAACCTCATGTAATAACCATCTAGACCCATAAAGGAAATGATTTTCATCACGTTCTTTGGTGCTAACCATTCTCTGATGGCCTCAATATTTTCATGATCTACAACTATCCCATCCTTCGAAATAATATGCCCCAAGTAATGGATCTACTCCTGATAAAAAGAGCACTTGCTCAACTTGGCATACATTTGGTGCTCTCTTATCACCTGAAACACCATCCTCAGAGGTTGTTCATGCTCTTCCTCCGAATTGGAATACACTAGAATGTCATCCAGAAAGACTATGACAAACTTGTCTAGATAGTCCTTGAACACACCATTCATCAGGCACATAAAAACAGCGGGTGCGTTTGACAACCCAAATGGTATGACTGTGAACTCGTAATGACCATACCTTGTTCTAAAGGCGGTCTTGCTGATGTCTTCATCCTTTATCCTTACCTGGTGATATCCCGACCTGAGATCTATCTTCAAAATAATATTCGCATTCTTCAACTGATTGAAGAGGTCATCAATCCTCGGCAGAGGATATTTGTTCTTTACGATTACTTTGTTCAATTGTCTGAAATCGATACACAATCTTAGTGTCCCATCCTTTTTCTTCACGAACAGGACCAGGGCACCCCAAGGTGAAACACTTGGGCATATATACCCTTTCTTCACAAGCTCTTCAAGATGCAATTGCAATTCTTTCAGCTATGTTGTATTCATTCTGTAAGGAGCTTTCGACACTGGAGATGCTCCAGGAATCAAGTTTAGAGAGAAGTCAATATCTCTTTTCAGAGGTAGTTTGGGTACCTCCTTAAATATATCCTCAAACTCCTTTAGTACTGCATGGTCTTCGATATTTGACACCTTATCCTCAGGTGCTTCCTCCAAGTGGGCTGCAAATAATTGACAGCCTTTCCTGAAGCACTTCTTCAACTGCATTGTTGAGATTTATCTGACAACAACAGATCTAGGAATTCCTTGGGTTGTTTTCTGATTTCCTTCCTCATCCAGGAAACTGAATGCCTTATTATGGCAGTCCAAGATGGCATGGTGTTGGTCCAACCATTACATCCCAATTAGATATTCATAAGAACCTAAAGGAAGAATGTTCAATTCAGCCTTCGTGCTCAATTCATTCATGTCCGCAAGAGAGGACTTAACTAAGTCAATAAATTTCCTCTTGGTTCATGTTTCCATCTACACTAACCAAGACTTTTCATGTTTGCTTCTCGACAATTGCAAACTTTCCACCACTCTAGGATCTATATAACTATGGCTAGACCCTAAATCAATTAAAATAGTAAATGGTTGGTTGTTAATCATACCTTCCACTTCAATCATGTGCGACTGATATTATGATTGCTTGTTGTCCAGGGCTGCGTAGATTCTAGGTGTTCTTCTTCCCATGTCCTCCACTGTTTTATCCTGCTAAAAATTATGGACAACTCTCACTTTGTCATTTCTGTGGGGGCAATCTCTGTACCTATGGTTTCCTTTAAAACCCCAACATTCCATAGGTGGCAATCTTGGCATTTTCCCACCCACTTCAGCCTTCCTGGGCTCTCTAAAAGATGGTTGTCCTTGAGGACTGTTTCTGAAAAAGGGTGGCTTAGTTCCCTTCTTCCTCTAATCCATCTTGAATTTCTTCTTTTCTTCCCAAGCCTTCCAGAAAGTAAGCTTCTCTCTTTGCTGCTCATATAAGCATTTCACTCTTCTTATAGTTTTTTCCATAGTCTTAGGGTCATCATACTGAATCGTGTCCCCAATGGAAGGTGGCATTCCACTCAGATACCTTTGAATATTGGCAGTCTCATCCTTGATGAACGGAAAATACTTCAGTAATTCCAAAAACCTTCGTTCATATTCATCAATGGTCATGCTACCGAGCTTGAGTTCAAAGAACTCTTTCATATTTCTGTCATAATATCTTTTAGTCAAGTATTTCTTCTCGAAATATCTCTTGAATTATTTCCAAGTGATATCTTTCTCTCTAATGTGTTGCACCTGGACAAGATGATCCTACCACATGGATGCTTTTCCTTTCAGTTGATACATCACAATTCTTCTTTCTACATGAGAGGAATAAATCTGCAGTTGGAAATATTTCCTCATGCCAAGCAACCATGTCTCGACATCTTCCTCCATCATATGTTCTTCATCAAACATAGGAGGCTTAATCTTGTTCATTTTTCCCTTCAGTTTAACCACTCCAGATCTCCTATGCTTTCTGGTAGCAGATGGGCTTGAAATATTGTGTGCCCGCCTCAGAAGTCTACCAACACTCCTTGATCTTCTTCCCTCAGAAGTCTGGTGACTCCCTGTTTTTCTCGAGTCTCTCTCCTTGTCCAACTTCTTTTATATTATCTCCAGACTCTTCATCAACTTTAAGTTGAATTATCCCTGTTGTTCCTTAGCTTTCATGAGCTTTCTACTATCTGCTCGGTGAGTTTGGGCATCTTTCTGCAATATTTCAATGATTTTCATCATATGTCCTTCCTTATCTATCTCTTCTCCATGCCCATTGAAGTTTGACCCTTCAACTCCCAAATGAACATCCATCCCTTTTATTTCATTCTCTGAACTGGAAGCAATCTATGTCTCTTCCACTTCTTTGCACTCAGTAGCAACTCTAATCGGTTTTGGAACTCATTAAACTTTTGCAAACACAATGTGCAGACAACCGAAATTTGTCAGGTCATCATTCCTTAACAAATCCCACAACATTCATAAACAAATCTGATTCAAGAAAACGTTTAGTTTTCATTCTCTATGATTATCGTTCAATCAAGAACCCCCGCAAATTTCTTCTCTCAGTCCCCAACCCACGTGACCAAGGGTCAATTTCTAGATGCCATAACACTCAATACCATTCATCTATGTATGGCAGATGAAGTTTTGTTTAATATCGTAGGAGAGGATACAACAATAGGCTTATGGAGTAAGATGGAAAGTTTGTATATGATGAATGCGTTGATGAGCAAAATCTACTTGAAGAAGCAATTATATAGTTTGTGAATGAAAGAAGGTATGAAAGTTGTTGATCATTTAAATACCTTTAATACCCTTATAGTTCAATTGAATAGTATGGAAGTTAAACTCAAAGATGAAGATAAGGCTATTACACTATCATGTTTGTTTCCTGAGTCTTGGTATAGTTTAGTCACCTCTATTAGCTTTAGCTCAATAGATGTTCTAGATTATGACTATGTTGTGGGAGCTTTGTTTGCTGAGGAGATGAGGAGAAAATGTAGTCAAGAAACATCAACTTCATAGGCGATGGTGATCATAGGTCGTCCCAAAGAGCAGAATCAAAGATTTTCTTCAGCATCTAAGTCAATAGGTATAAAGGGTAGAGCAAAATGTTGGTACTATGGCAAAACATGGCATCTCAAGAAAGACTGTTGGAAAAGAAAAGAATCTGAGGTGAACTCTACAAAGGAAGCAAATTTGGCTTCAACAAATCCAGGTATGACTGATGAAGTTTTTTCTGTTTCTAGTAGTTTACAATATCAGGGAGAATGGCAGTTAGATTCAGGTGCCTCCCACCACATGTGCTCATATAGAAATTGGTTCACTTCTTACCAATCAATTGATGAGGGTGTAGTGTTTATGGGAAATGGCATTTCTTGTAAAAATTGTTGGGGTTGGCATCATTAGAATCAGGATGTTCGATCATATTGTTAGAAAATTAACAGATGTTAGATATGTACCCAAGATTAAGTTAAATTTGATTTCATAAGGGGTTTTGGATTCTAGTGGATATAAGTATACAGGTCAAGGTGTAGCACTCAAAGTGTCGAAAGGAAGTTTAGTAGTGATGAAGGAAACAAAGGTTGATAACCTTTATAAGATGGAAGGCAGTACTAAAGTCGCATTTGAGATAACATATGTATCTTTTTTTTAATGGAAGAAGCAACAAGGTCATATGAGCAAGAAAGAGTTGTGGGTACTCGTAAGTCATAAATTATTTCCAGACTTAGAATCTTTGTTTTTGAATTCCTACTTGTTTGGTATCTCTACAAGTTATGATGGTGTAAAGGGATGTAATGAGTGGGATCCTACTACCCACAAAATTGTCATTATAGAGATATAGTATGTTTGGAACAACTAGAAGGGTTTGTTCAAGATCACAATGAAAGATTTGTTTGCAAGCCTGAGGATTCATTGTATGGCCTAAAGGTACCCAAGCAACTGTACAAGAGGTTTGAATCATTCATGGTGAGACAAAATGTTTCAAGGGGTAAGTATGACTATATTGTTTATAGTACATTCACTATCTTGATTTTATTTGTTGATGACATGCTCATTTCAAGCCAAAACATGGTTGAGTTCAGTAAGATAATGACTCATGTGAACAAATCATTTCAGATGAAGGATCAAGGAGCAACAAAAAAAAATTGGGCATAGAAGTACACAGAGATGGTATGCATGGTAAGTTGTGGTTATCACAATAGAAATCGATACTGATGAAGTTCAGTATGAACATTGTGAAACCTGATAATATCTCTGTTGCTTTCCATTCAAGTTTTCTTCAAGTCTAGGTCATGTTTATAAAGAAGAAAAGGTTATGTCTCATATACCATGTTCCATTTCAGTAGGAGGTCTGTTGTATGCGATGAAATGGTTAAGACCAGATATTTCACATTCAGTTGATGTTGTTAGACACATGGAAAATTCAGCTGAAATAGTGAAATGGGTGCTTCTATTTTTTAGAGGCACAAGTATCACCTATAATGGTTTCAGTGGTTTAGTCTGTGGTAATTGTAATTTAGATTTTGCAGGTATTTTGGATAGAAGGAGATATATCTTAACATATGTCTCAAAGCATCATTTTGGAAGACATGTTGGAGGTGGAGTGATCCCTGAGAAAATCTAAACTCGAGCAAATCATACATATGTGTTCATGAAACCATTGTTATTAGAGAAGTTGCAGTGGTGTTTGGATTCTCTTGGCTTGCATCATATGTGATGAACAAAATTGTACAATGATATTTAAGTAAATTTGTTGTCAAGGTGGAGATTGTTGAATTGGTGCCAACCAATTTACAGTGTACACACGTATTTATATATTGGGTAGATTTTCTGGCCCTTAATCAGTATCTAGTTGGGTCAAATCAGCTAGAATTAGAATAGGGATATGAGCACATTAATTGTAATCGAGAAGTGTTATATATCTATGTAAGCATGTAGATGCAAAGAATATGAGTGAATGAGTGAGTGTGTAAGCCTAGTCTGGATAATGTAATATCACCCTTGAAAGATAAATAAACTGAATATGATTGTCCCGTGGATATTTCCCTGTATAGGTCTTTACCATGTAAAATTGTTGTAAACTATCAATTAATTTTTTTATGATGAGTTTTTTTATAAAAATATGTTTTGTAGGATCTTTTATATTTGTTTTCGTCTGTCATTGAAATTTTATTTATTATATGGGTTTTTTTTAATTTTTGTTGTGAATTAATCATGATTGAATATCCAAATACTCATCATAATTTTATATGTTTGAGGTGTTAGCACTCGGTAATTTCTTTGTGTTGTATCAAAGAAATCCCTGGGGTAACTGTTTCAACCAACTTTAGATTGTATTCTGACCTATACAACCAGAGAGGGATCTCTCATATGTCTAATGACTGGTAATAACTCAAATATTTCATCAATAAATGCACAGAGGTCAGATTCTGCAATAGAAAAAGTTTATTTTTGTTTTAAAGGGATGGTAGGACAATCAAGAGAGAAAGTACCATTGTGCAATGGAGTCAATTTAAGAAAATGATAGAAACAAATGACTTAGTGACTGAACTTGAGAGGATAAAGGCTAAATGAGCAACAATCTTCAGTTAAAAATCATTATGTGTAGTGAAATAAAAACACATGAAGCAACTCGGAGCATCGCTGAGGATGAATTCAAATTTAACTTAGAGGAAATCAGTTTGTCAGAATCGTGTGAATCCCGGGGCGCTGCGCAACAAATCCCAGGTTCGAATTTACGTTCTTATTCAGACAAAAAATAGATATGAATAAAGAATACACGAAGTACGTATGCAGAGAAAGAATACAATACATCAAATTGTCACAATTAGAATCTTTTCATCAAAGCTTCAGGACCTTTGCATTAAGTTTCAGTCGAATTCAGAGCTACATTTAATAGTCACTGTCTACATTGTTTTTTCCAACCAACCCTGTTTACATGAAAATGATCCCCATATATAGAAAACTAATGTCACCCTTGGCTTCTAGGGTCAAACTACTTCCTCCTAGAATAATGGATATGTTTTCTTTGAAAGAGAACAATAAATTCAACGGATTCACTAAAAATAGAAAACCCGACTTTGCCAAATCATAATCGTGACCTAAATATTCTTTACAATAATTGATAATGATCAGAATTTGACCATATGGTTGTGATGAGTCATCATGTGCAATTATGGACACTTTGTCACCCTTTCACAATAAGTCTTCTATGCAACAATAACCTACAGCAAAAAAACGCAGCGGATTACGCAATAAACTAGGAAAATAAGCATTAAATATGACACAATATATCCATAATAAAAAACTATTTTCCAAAATTGAGAGAGGTTTTTGTATATAATATCGTTATAAATAAAAACCTCTCTCATCTTCTTGAAATTCATCACCAGATGGCCAGAATACGTGTCGCAAAAACATGTCTCGGACATGAAATCATGAAAACTGAAAAATAGGTCTCAAATATTCCTTTGAATCTCCCAAAATATGAAACGGTTTTCAAATATGAGAGAGGTTTTTATTAATTGGTTTGTCTTCAACAAAACCTCTCGGGGATTTTCAAAATTCCTCTCCAGTTGGTCAAAATGTGATCTTGAAGTTGACCACTAAACCAGTCATTTGTGCAGCGCGACCTATAGCCAGTGCGCAGGAAAATCCTATGCGTGAAAGCATCGTCTACGCAACGAAATCCACTAGGTGACAACATCCTATGTGCGACATCCCACTGCTTGATGAAATCCACTACGCGAAAACATCCTATGCGCGACAGCCCACTGCGCGATGAAATCCACTACGCGATGAAATCCACTGTGCGACAACATCTTATGCGCGACAACATCCTCCGCGCGACAACATCCTATGTGTGACAACATTCCATGTGCGATGAAATCCACTGTACGACGAAATCGATTGCGCGATAGAATCCTTTGTGCGGTGAAGTGTTCTATGCAGTTCATAGCAAATTTTGTAGTGCACAGTTGCAAATGGAAATGGAAATAATAAATGATAAGCTTCCTTTTGAAACTGACCCTTGGAGATGTTAGATGATGCCATGCATAAAAACAATATGGCCGCTAACAGGCATGACTTTGCAAATTGTTTACAAACCTCTAACCTTAGCTATGAAAATCATGGTGCTAACATGAAGTATCCAAAAAGGTGTCATTATAGTGATTATGTCACATTGCAATAAAGACAATATTAAATCTATCAT
>JZKD02S1735775.1:310265-323889 GCA_000966675.3 Picea glauca | reverse complement strand
AAAATTAATATGACTACGAAATACAATAAAAAAAACATATCAATATTGATATTAGCACATCCGCTAACTCGTGGCTGAGAAGTCCGAAAGGTAGCGGCTGAGAACGCGTGTCCCCAATACACTGAGAAGTGTGCCCCCAATATAAAACGTAAATCTTAAAAAGTAAACATGTTAAAGGATGCCTTGATAAATGCAAGAAAGTTATGAACAATAAATGTGATCCATTGATTTTGGAGGACAACTAAGAATATGCACATCTTCAATGCATAGCCATCACATTAGGGTTTAAGGTTAAATAAGGTTAAAACATCATTAATTGTACCCATTATCAATAAGTATACGCCTTTCGACGTAAAAATTTAACCAATAGAAATGCTTTTGTTTTTGAGCCTTAACATACTTGTGGTGGATCGCTGATTATACGTAAGCTACCCCTTGTAACTGCCCTGCGTTTGTGTTTCGTTAGTAATCTAGTAGAAGCGCCTTTGTCTTTGCTCCTTCCCCTCCTTGTGGTGGATCGCTGGTTATACTTAAGCTACCCCTCACACTGCCCTGCCCCGGAAGATTTGCAAAGATATGAAATCTATATCTGACAGCTGTTAGTTTATCTTTTTATCTTATCTGTTTACCTTTACCAACCAAAGAAACCATAAAATATATTTGAAAATTGTGAAAATGCTTTTGAACTTTGAAAATACTAAAACTAATGAAGCATTTTTGAAAAAGTTAAAACTTTAGAGTACATGCTAAAAGCATGTATTAATAAATCTATTTTACTGTTTTGGTATTATTAGTATGACAGGAGTTGTGTCTATTGTTTGTGGAAATTACGTATATTGTTTATAGAAATGATGTTTAACAAATTACGCAGATTATTGTTGGATTAATCTAATTTATTTATATAAATGATGTTTAACCATTGAAATTATTTGGATTAATCTTATTTGTTATAAAAATGTCATATTGATTATATAATATGAAAAATTAAAAAGTAAATTGTTTCAGAAATTGTTCCCCTGACAAATAAAGATCAAGGAATGGAAAACTATTATATATTCTCCCATTCTTACTTTATTTTCAATGCCATATTAATGATATTTTTGAAGTCCATTAGATCAGTTCAAAATAAGTTGTTAAACCACTATCATGTGTTCATAAGAAACTTTTTATAAGGTTTATGATTCATCTTGGTGTTATCAATACTAAAAGGTAAAATATCTTAGGTTGGAAATATTTTTTGAAATTTTTATCACAATTTAAATGTTATAGAAAATTTTCATTATGAATATCAATAAGACTTTATACTCACCTATTTACAACCTTCCATAAATCAATTCAATGTGAGGATCACCCCTAAATTAGGGACCATACAATTAGTTTGATAATGTTTTTAAATTAAATTAATGTTGCCTATAAAATTTATGAAACTTTTAATCTAAAAGTTTTATATCTGTTTTTAAATTAAATTAATCTAAAAGTTTTATATCTGTTTTTAAATTAAATTAATTTTGTCTATGAAATTTGTGAAACTTTTAATTTAAAAGTTTTATATCCTTCTTAGTTTGAAATTTGATTATTAATATAACACTACATCTCAATCATTAAACCATAATACAACTAATATAGTTTAAAAATGTTACAAAGAAGTTTCATATTACATAAAAACTTATATAATACTTTAATTCTAAAAAAACTTGAAATAAGTTCAAAAACTCAATAAAATTATTATTTTTATGAAGTTCACTTTAAAAACTTATGATGAACTATAATAGCATAAACTAAAATGAACTACAATACTCTTCCATTCTAGATCTATTGTCAACTCTAAAAAATAATTTTAATTCACATAACTAACTGATATACACCTTGTTTTATGATGCTTTTACTTGTGACAAGAAAGAAAAATAAACATTTAATCTTCTTCTATATATGTATAATATAGTTTAGTTTGAATCTAATTTTAGTTTTGGGTTTTAAAGTTTATTTGTGATTGTAAATGGCCAATGAAACTATTAAAAAGTGTGCAAACTAATGACATTGAGAGTGTTAATATTTGTGAAAATTGAAAAGAAATAAGTAAATACAAGGAGAGTGTTTATTTGTGGTTGTAAATGGCCAATGGCCAATGAAACTATTAAAAAGTACACAAACTAATGATATTGAGAGTGTTAATATTTGTGAAAATTGAAAAGAAATAAGTAAATACAAAGAGAGTGTCAAAACATATATCATTGAAACTTAGAAAGCTTTTATGAGTAAAATGAGGGAGGATGCAAAGCACATCAAAGATGAAGTTCAAAATCGACAAAATTATCCATTGTCAATTGTTCTAATATTCAAGGCCAACAAAAAGTGTGTAACGTGATTCCTAAAATCCACTAGCTATGCATCTCGAAGTCTACACCCCTTGATTGACCAAGTATTAGTTTTTTTCTCATGATGCCTCTTGCAATTGGAATCATTCAGATGTTGAAAACATGGGGGGATGATCCTAGAGTGAACAATGTAGAAAGAGCTATCTTTGAGATATTTATGTTGTAATTGAAGCATCTCTTGAAGGAGAAAAGTGGTACATCTTTGATCCTTGCACTATATGAGAATCCTTAAGCAAACATCATCCATGAGAGTCCTTGAACATTCAATGATAACAACTGGAAATTTCATAATAGATAGGCCATCTATGGATGACATGGTCTTCTTACTCAGGTTCTTGCATAAATAGGGCATTGATGCTCCCTTTGAAGATGGTGATCTATCTTTATGCATCACTAATGTGTATAAACCAGAGTTGGGATAAAAGGAATCTTGGGATACAAGGTAGTAGGGATCTGGTATATCTTGGATTCTAGATGGTATCATAGTTGAAGTGCATGTAGACATGAAAATGATGATCAAGTTTTAGAGTTGAGGGATCTTTTGGCTCATGCTATTTGGATTTTAAATAGACTTTGCATCTCTAGTAAGATACCTATATTAATATCCCTTTTATTGAAATGATGGTATCGATGGAGAAATATAAGGGGGAGGATTCTTAATATATAGGTTTGCATTTTCAAGAGAAGAAGCTCTAGCATACTAAGGATTTATAATACCTTGTCTAGCAAGTTTCATAGAGGAATGGAGAGCTAGGTCAAGTTATCTATACACCTTGAGTTGGATATTGATCCAAATTGGATAATTGTATTGTTGGTCATCTATCTCGATCCCTTTAGAGTGGAAAAAAAATGGAGGAATCATCTTGCGGGGCCATTTTAGTGGCAAGTCCCAGTTTGGAAAATTGGGGTTTTGAACCTTCCCAGGCCATTTTGAGGCATCAAACAATATTTTTTGGCGCTAAAACTTTCCCAACTCAAGTAAGACCTTGTGAAGTTATTCTACACATTGAGACCTTTCTAACGATGCAAAAATCACGTCAATCAAAGGTTGTATGAAAACTTTACACCTCCCGCAAGTTGACTTGTTGTGTTGACCACCAATGTCATGTCAAGCCCCCATTACTCTTGCATATGGGGCTATCCATTTGAGGGATTTCAATAATACTCTAGAAGGTTCAAAATCCAACCACAATTGAGGGTTGAGGAAATAAAAAAACTATCCCTATATGGCTATCGAGCTATGTTAAATACCGGGCCACTGAGAGGAGAAGGGGCTCCATTCTTTTGCATTGTATCTTGTTCCATAGCTGAGAAAAACATCCGAGAGTGGTATTTTGTGAGCATAATAGAGGAGGAGATATTCTATAGCAGCCATACATGCCACAAATCAAAGGAAATTGCATGGAGAGTGCCTCTTTCTTTGTACTTGCATCATTTCTATATCAGAGAAAAGAGAGTAGAGTAGCCTCACCTTCTAGTTCGGTTTTCTCCCGTATTGGGTTTCCTAGATCATGTCTTGTGTTTATTTTTGGATGGTGTGATTTTATTTTAGTGTTCTCTATTTTCCACATTTTATCTATTTCATGCATAAGTAGAAAGTCGGTAACTAAATATTATGAAGATTTAAAGGAAAAATAACCTTAATAGTAAGGATTTCAATATTTTATTAGATCTATTGTGATGAATTGTTCTAGTGGAATATTCACGATAGTATACAGATCATATTGATATCAGAGCAAGTTTTTATTATGGATATTTGTGGGAAGTTGAAGGATCTAGGAATAGACTTAAAGAGAAGTCATAGAAACCCTACCCATGGTGAACGATTTTGTTCATAATAACCCTCGAGATCTAGTAGAAGAGAGATTTGAGAGGTTGGAAGTGCAAGTTTCTGACATCAGTCACAATATGAACATCATCATGGCTTCTCTAGAAAGCAAGATCATATCATTTGAAGATGATGGAGGCTCTAACTCATAGGGGAAATCATAAGACTTAGGAAGACTCGGGAAAGGAGTCGTAGAAAGAATCCAAGAAAGAGTAGTCAAGTTCGATTTCCATGAACCCTTCACAATCCCTATTCAAGATGGAAGAAAAAGTGGACATAAAGCCATACCGAGGTGATATCGATGTATTAAAGCTGAATCATTGGTTGCAACAATTAGAATTTTATTTTAGCGTTCACCATATAGATGAAGGGAAGAAGATTTCATTTGCTAGATTGAAGTTAGAGGGAAATGCTTTAACCTAGTGGGAAAGTCACACTGAAACACTTAGGTTGGAGGGTGATCCACCAATAACTAGGTGGGTGTACTTCAAAATCCTCATCAAGTCCCAATTCTACCCTATCGGGTATGTAGAGGACCAATGTATCCAGTGGCACTACTTCAGACAGAGGCAAGAGCAGACTGTACATGAGTATACCACTGAGTTCAGAAAGATGACCATCATGTTGGGTATCGCTCCAAAGAACCTAGATGTACTCCTCAAGTATCTGGGGGGTTTACACAGTCATCTATGAAGCAGGTGATTCTCTTCAAGCTAAGGACAGTGGATGAGGTGTGTGTATAGGAAATGGTATCCCCTAGCCTAGGGATAACTAAGGAGATCACGTCTCTAGGACCACATGTCCTAGACATGGAGTACTGAGATTCGAACGACTTAAGCATGGCCCTGGAGGACCCCTCTTTTCTTCAGTACAGTACATTTATCAACAACAATAGTATCCATCCCACCAGCCTAGTCTTGAAGTAACAGTGAATCTTGCTCCATGAGATAATGAGTCCGGGTATCATGGTATGTACCACTCTGATTTTTGAAGCACTTGAATATGTTGCATTGAATCCTTCTTCATTTCATGACATTTTCTTGGAAATTATGCTCTCTACCTCGGTCATACCTAGAAGGGTGACATGGTGCCCTAATAAGTTGATCTCCCTTTAGGATGGGTTGCCATTGGGTGGGTGTGTGAAAGATCATCGTCTGTTCCCTCCATACTTACCACTTTGCATCTTTATTCCTCTCATCTACCCTACCTTTGTTTGGGAAATGGGATTGGCTACACTAGGAAGGGTTGTACCTTACCTCGTGGGAAGAAGGGGCTAAAGGGTCAGAGGGTAAAAGTAGCTGGCAAGAGTTAAAAGCCAATATTGAAACCTTTGAGATGCTTCTCCCAGGGATCCACGAGAAAGCAGTGAAAATCTTCTTAGTAAAAAAAGGGGATCCATAAGATACATAAACACTCAAGGTACTAGTTGATGGAAAGGAGGTCTCATCACAAGTTGGCCTATTATGACCATGATCATGTAGCGGTATGACACTACTACCTATCTGGTCACCAAACCAGAGTAGTGGCTCTTGGTGGCATAGACAAGAGAAAGGGGATCTCATCACGATCCATCCTTCTCATCTATGTGAAGTGTTTGTGGATAACGATGTCACCTCTGGTCATCAAGCCAGGATAGTGGCCCTCAACTATTTCCCTTGAAGCACAAAAGAAAAAGATCAAAATCAATTAAGATAAGAGTAAAATGCAATGAATGGGATGGGAAGTAATAACATGTATGACAAGGTGTAATACACCCTCTACAAAGGAACCCACACGTAATATTCACATTTCCATCTAATCACTTGCACCCTATGCCCAAACACTTATCCCATATCACCTCATACACTTACATCATCTAGAATAGATCCCACCTAGGAAACACCCCAAACTTAAGAGAGGTTATCCCAATAGGACACCCTGAGACCTTCTCCAAACCTAACTTATCAAATTGCATAATGTCTTTGAGCATTTTTCTGGGTTAAAGGGGGGTTTGATGCACATGTTTGGGTAATTTAATTATTGAATGTGATTTACATATTATGATCCTTGTGACTTATGAACCCCTGGAGGGTGTACTTGTTGTTGTTGCAGGACTTTGCTCGGTGGACAAGTACACATGAGGGAATGATTAGCTCAGACCTTCATGGGGGCTTAAATCCCATAGATGGATGATGTAACCCCAGCCAGGGGTAAGAAGACATTGAAGATTTGCACCAGGAAGAAAGAAGGATGGTGCCTTTAGAGACACCCTAGCAGACCTAGACCTAGGGCAATCTTTCTCTTCCACATGGACGTTGGCCCTTGAAGGCCCAAGACATCACCATCATGACCCTGGACATCATTAAGAGCTAGGGTTTTGATTTTGGAGGCATTTATGAGCCTAGTGGCACGTATGGGCTTCATTTGGGGCCTTTGCAGGACAAGTGCCCTACCTTTTAGGCTCAACGTTCCACCTTAGGGCCTCAACGTCACCCTAGAAGGGAATGGCGTCACCCTTGGAGGTGTCTTTAAGTGGTAATTAATTTTTCTTATGTCAAAATTGGATTTTATTGTAAATTGGCCAAGTCCGCCTTAATTTTGACCTAAAATTAATTAAGGGTCAAGATTTTGTATAAATAAGCATAAAGTACATTCATTTTTACATAAAAACTCTCACTTGGAGAGAGGTTGACTGAAATTTTCACCCTACTTAGGGTTTTATTGGCTGAAATTGTGAGGCACACCTCTCTTGGAGTCTTCATACTTGCAATTTGGATCAATTTTGGTGAAGTCATTTGGTAATCTAGTTTTTTCATGCATGATTATTCTTGGTGAAGTAAGTAAATCTGCATTTTGTCATTACTTTTGAATGGTTATGGTACATTTTCTTGCTCATGATAAAGATTATGAAATTGCATGCTTGATAAACTCTAGAAGTGAAGAACTTAAGTTACTACTTCTTCACTTTGTATTTTCTAGACTTTTCCTAATTGGTTTATATTGCCAATCCTCTAAAGACCTAAAGTGCTAGAACTTTAGAGGTCTTTATTAATTGTGGTTACATCTAAATATTTCTTTCAATTATCTAAGAAGGAGGAAAACCACCAAGGCCTAGAAGTGCCTATTCTCTAGTAGCCTACCTCCCTAAAGATTGAATCCTAAGAAGACTTAAGTTACTACTCTTCTAAGATTCATCCTTTACTTGGATAAACATAATCATTTTGTTGCTTACTCCAAATGAATGTTGCTGAACTTTTGATTCCATAACACCTCAAAGACACTAGTCCTTACACTTCTTTTGTTGAGAGATCAAACCAACACTCAAACTTTAACCTTTCTAGCTTTCACTAACTAAAACTAACACTAACATAGCCTAGAAAACTAATTTACTTGTTGTTTTTATAGATGAATGATACAACCATCTTAAAGCAACAAACTTTCTATATAATCTACATTTAATGCTAGCTAAACACTTCTAAAATTGCTTGTGACATTTGATTATCATTCTTCCCATTAAATGTTATCTTTTCATTGTCTTTTCAAGCAATTCTGAGGCATATTTCTTGCAATTGTTATAAAATACTTCTTATTGTTGTAAACTTTCCTTTTGTTGCAATCTTATATCAGCTAGTATACATTTCAATGTTGTATTGTCTTATTGAAGCGCTAATATTATTTTGTACTTGAAACTGCCATATTTTTGCTTGTTGTCTTGTTCTGGGCAGGTACACTTCATTCATCACATTTGCTTCATCTCTTAAGACATAAACACAATAAGACCTTTTGACTTGAGTGATCAGTGAGAGGGGGGTTATCTTTGCATCCCTACTTTATTTTCACTAGCCATTTAGGTCACTAAGGACGTCTCCCTTGGAGTAGTCTTAGCATACTCCTAAACAGAAAGGGGTTTCCTATTAAGGTGACAGTGACAAGTCACCCCCTTGTTATGACAATATTGTTTCACTTGCCTTGGGATTTGGGCAAGTACAGATTGTGCGATAACATTTTTGGTGCCATTGTCGGGAAATTGATTCAATCTTCCTCGAATGACACTTTTTCAGTAAGCCTTTATCCAAAGCCTTCATTTCACTTAGCTTACTCAATGAATCCACTGAGGGTGGTCCCCTCATCCCTTTGATAATTTCAAGAAGATTAGCTTGCGACTCCACAAAGTTCAAGGAGATACACCAATCCTCACAAGTCGTATAGAAGAAAGCCTTCCTGAGACTCTCCTATAGTAAAATCATTATTTGGAGGCAGACTTCCCTTAAACACAATGTCTAAGGCTCAAACTCAGACCAATAATCCTAATCAGGTTAATAACCAAAAGGAATGGTCATCAAAACTTTTTAAACATTTAGACATGACAAATATTGTTGAATATTTTGCAATGAAGTTGTTTTCTGGTACCCTCTATGATGGCGCTAGAAGATGGTATAATGGTCTTCCTGATGCTAGTATAATTACATCCATGGATACGTTAGAGAAAGAATTCCTCAAAAGATAATGTGTCAAAGAGGCCCCTAACATGTTGCTAACAAGTCTTAACAACATTATAAAGGCTGAGAATGAAACTGTTAGGGAATTTCATGACAAATTTGAGAGGCTAGTACAACAGATCCCAAAAATCCAACACCCCTCAAACAAATTTCAAAGACAAAGCTCCTAGAACAATCCAAGAATCCCATGAGATGGCTATGAGGAATGGAGAGCTAGGTCAAGTTATCTATACACCTTGAGTTGGATGTTGATCCAAATTGGATAATTGTATTGTTGGTCATCTATCTCGATCCTTTTAGATTGGAAAAAAAATGGAGGAATCATCTTGCGGGACCATTTTAGTGGCAAGTCCTAGTTTGGAAAATTGGGGTTCTGAACCTTCCCAGGCCATTTCGAGGCATCAAACAATAATTTTTGGCGCTAAAACTTTCCCAACTCAACTAAAACCTCGTGAAGTTATTCTACACATTGAGACCTTGCTAACGATGAAAAAATCACGTCAATCGAAGGTTGTATGAAAAATGTATGCCTCCCGCAAGTTGACATGTTGTGTTGACCACCAATGTCATGTCAGCCCCCGTTACTCTTGCATATGGGGCTATCCATTTGAGGGATTTCAATAATATTCTAGAAGGTTCAAAATCCAACCACAATTGAGGGTTGAGGAAATAAAAAAACTATCCCTAGATGGCTATCGAGCTATGTTAAATACCGGGCCACTAAGAGGAGAAGGGTCTCCATTATTTTGCATTGTATCTTGTTCCATAGCTGAGCAAAACATCCGAGAGTGCTATTTTGTGAGCATAATAGAGGAGGATATATTCTATAGTAGCCATAGATTCCACAAATCAAAGGAAATTGCATGGAGAGTGCCTCTTTCTTTGTACTTGCATCATTTCTATATCAGAGAAAAGAGAGCAGAGAAGCCTCACCTTCTAGTTCGGTTTTCTCCCGTATTGGGTTTCTAGCACTTTAGAGGTCTTGATTAATTGTGGTTGCATCTAAATATTTCTTTCAATTATCTAATAAGGAGTAAAATTGTTAGGGCCTAGAAGTGCCTATTCTCTAGTAGCTCATCTCCCTAAAGATTGAATCCTAAGAAGACTTAAGTTACTACTCTTCTAAGATTCATCCTTTACATGGATAAACACAATCATTTTGTTGCTTACTCCAAATGAATCTTGCTGAACTTTTGACTCCATAACCCCTCAAAGGCACTAGTCCTTACACTTCTTTTGTTGAGAGATCAAACCAACACTCAAACTTTAACCTTTCTAGCTTTCACTAACTAAAACTAACACTAACCTAGCCTAGACAATTAATTTACTTGATGTTGTTATAGATCACTGCTACGACCATCTTAAAGCATAAAAATTTATGCATAATCTATATTTAATGCTAGCTAAACACTTGATCTAAAATTGCTTGTGACATTTGATTATCATTCTGCCCATTAAATTCCATCTTTTCATTATCTTTTCAAGCAATTTCGAGGCATATTTCTTGTAGCTGTTATAAAATACTTCTTGTTGTTGTAAACTTTCCTTTTGTTGCAATCTTATATCAACTGGTATACATTTCAATGGTTTATTGTCTTATTGAAGCACTATATCATTTTGTTTTCGAAACTGCCATATTTTTGCTTGTTGTCTTGTTCTGGGAAGGTACGCCTCATTCATCACATTTTCTTCATCTCTTAAGACATAAACACAATAAGACCTTTTGACTTGAGTGGTCATTGAGAGGGGTTTTATCTTTGCATCCATGCTTTATTTTAACCATCCCTTTAGGTAACTACGGAAATCTCCCTTGGAGTAGTCTTAGCATACTCCTAAACAGAAAGGGGTTTCCTATTAAGGTGGCAGTGACAGGTCACCCCCTTGTTACACCAATCTTGTTTCACTTGCCTTGGGCTTTTCGAAAGTATAGATTGTGCGATAACATTTTTGGTGTCATTTTTAGGGACACTGAGTCAATCTTCCTCGAACGACACTTTTCAGTAAGCCTTTATCCAAAGCCTTCATTTCACATAACTTACCTGGAGACTTCACTGAGGGTGATCCCCTCATCCCTTTGATAATTTCAAGAATATTAGTTGGAGACTCCACTGAGGGTGATACCCTCATCCCTTAAACACAATGTCTAACGCTCAAAATCAGACCAATAATCCAAATAAGGTTAATAACATAAAGAAATGTTCATCCAAACTTTTTAAACAGTTATAAATGAAAAACATCCCAGGATACCCTAGGAAAATACCACCTAGATATGAAAAGAGGTTTCCTAAGTTCACTGGTAATGATGTAGTCAACACGAAGGACCATATGAGCAATTTTTGGGCCTTTTCCAACTTCTTCTAAGACTGACAAGATTGACTTAAATTTTGACTTGGAAGGTGCATTAGCCAAAATGCATGTAACCATCTCGTTGAAAGAAGTTATCAAGGTTCCATCCATGAAAGAAAGGTTTGAAAAGTTTTTTAAGGTGTTGGATGAACCAATACACCCTCCTATTATGTTACAAGAAGACCATTTTAGGGTTCAATATGATGGACACCCAACCTTCTTGATGTCATTGCTAGTAAATAACAAATGTCTCAATAATTGTATGCTTGATTCAGGAGCAGGTGCCAACATGATGTCTTTGAAAGTCATGGAGAAATAGGCATAAAGGCTACACGACCTTATAGGAATGTGTGTGGTTTTGACTCCAGGGCCATACACACTCATGGGGTAGTTGAGAATGTTGAAGTACACCTTGGTAAATATTCTGAGAGAATGATCCATATGGATATTGTGGTGCTAGATGTCCTTGATGTATGGGGGATGCTTTTTTCCATGAAGTTTGTTGCAATGTTGGGTGGTACATTAGAGATGGATTTAACTTACATCAACGTGCCTATGAAAAATGGGACAATTGCATGCCTTCCAAATATTCCAATGGTCAAGGTCCATGTACAATAAATAAACAATGATACTAAGGTCAATGAAACACATGAGCCAATGAAGGAAAACCTTATTGTATTTTCTCCAGAGGATTTGCATTTCACTTTAGAGGAAGATTTTGATGAGATACAATGGCCAAAGAAAGAAGAGTATCAACAACTCTTATATAAATATAAGGACAAAGAAGTTGGATCTATGAAGTTACTAAAGAAAGAGGATGATGATGTATTGATTAAACCAAGTCAACAATAAGCCCTTATAGTTCAATCCCACCCTCCTCCCTCAAAAAATTACACTAGGGTTATACAGGGAACAACAAAGTTTGAAGCAAGAGAATATCAAGAGGCTGATACAGTATGGATGTGGGACACTAAGAAAGGTGAGCCTAACAATTTTAAAGGGAATACACAATTTTGGCTTGGACCTTTCAGAATCAGAATGAAGAAAATCAACAATGGCTATTATTTATCTACACTGGAAGGGAGAAAACATCCATTACCAGTTAGTGCACACCTCCTCAAACCCCTTCACGGGGCAGAGAATTGACTTCACATGTAAGTATAGGCAAGTTAGATTAGGTAGGAATTTGCATCCATTGTATATATCACCTGCATATCATGATAGCATAGTTGTAGTTTCATTTCCATATTGTTTTGTTTCATTATGTATATATGTATGATCATGATTATATGCTACATTAGAGATGCTCTTTATTTGTTTATCATATCATATATGACCAAGGGGTGATATCACCACCCTAAGGATTACTAATATCGTTTGTTGAGATTTAGGAGGCACTAGTCATACCAGGGATGCTAATGTTCTCATGCATTCTACGATGAGCACATGTCCCCAAGTTGGAGACAGATGTTATCCCCTAGCCTACAGATAACTAAGGAGATCACGTCTCGAGGCCCACAAGTCCTAGAACATACTATTATGTTACAAGCATACCATTTTAGGGTTCAATGTGATGGGCACCCGCCCTTCTTGATGTCATTGCTAGTAAATAAAAAATGTCTCAATAACAGTATGCTTGACTCAGGAGTAGGTGCCAACATGATGTCTTTGAAAGTCATGGAGCAACTAGGCATAAAGGATACACGACCTTATAGGATTGTGTGTGGTTTTGAATCCAGGGCCATACCCACTCATGGGGTAGTTGAGAAGGTTGAAGTACACCTTGGTAAATATCCCGAGAGAGTGATCCATATGGATATTGTGGTGGTAGATGTCCTTGATGTATGGGGGATGCTTTTTTCCAAGAAGTTTGTTGCAATGTTGAGTGGTACATTAGAGATGGATTTAACTTACATCAATGTGCCTATGAAAAATGGGATAATTGCATGCCTTCCAAATATTCCAATGGCCAAGGTCCATGTACAATAAATAAACAATGATAATAAGGTCATTGAAACACGTGAGCCAATTAAGGAAACAATTATTGTATTTTCTCCAAAGGATTTGCCTTTCACTTCAGAGGAAGATTTTGATGAGATACAATGGCCAAAGAAAGAAGAGTATTAACAACTCTTAGATAAATATAAGGACAAATAAGATGGATCTGTCAAGCTACTAAAGAAAGAGGATGATGATGTATTGATTAAACAAAGTCAACAAGAATTCCTTACAGTTCAATCCCACCCTCCTCCCTCAAAAAATTACACTAGGGTTATACAGAGAACAAAAAAGTTTGAAGCAAGAGAATATCAAGAGGGAGATATGGTATGGATGTGGGACACTAAGAAAGGTGAGCCTAACAGTCTTAAAGGGAATACACAATTTTGTCTTGGAAATTTCAAAATAAGAATGAAGTCAGTCAATGATGCCTACTATTTATCTACGCTGGAAGGGAGAAAACATCCATTACCAATTAGTGGATGCCTTTTCAAACCCCATCACGAGGAAAATACTTGAGTTCACAGGTAAGTATAGGTAAGTTACATTAGGTAGGAATTTGCAACCATTGTATGTACCACTTACATATCATGATAGCA
>JZKD02S1735775.1:291783-310110 GCA_000966675.3 Picea glauca | reverse complement strand
ATTCAGTAGGCACATGTCATACTAGAGATGCTAAGGTTCTCATGCACTCTATGGTGAGCACATGTCCCGAGTTGGAGCCAATTGTTATCCCCTAGTCTATGGATAACTAAGGAGATCACGTCTCGAGGCCCACGAGTCCTAGACATTGATTACCAAGAGCTGAACGACTTAAGAATGGCCCCATAGGGCCCCTCTTTTATTCAGTGCAGTCCATTTATCAACAGAAGTAGTATCCATCCCACTAGCCTAGTCCTGAAGTAACAATAAGTCTTGTTCCATGAGGTAATGAGTCTGGGTATCATGGTATGTATCACTCTGATTTTTGAAGCACTTGAATATGTTGCATTGAATCCTTCTTCATTTCATGATGTTTTCTTGGAAATTATTCTCTTTTCCTCGTTCATACCTGGAAGGCTGACATGGTTCCCTAGTAAGTTGATCTCTCTTTAGGATGGGTTTCCATTGGGTGGGTCTACGAAAGGTCATCATTCGTTCCCTCCATACTTAAAACTTTCCATATTTATTCCTCTCATCTCCCCTACCTTTGTTTGGGCAGTGGGATTTTCCACACTAGGAATGGTTGTACCTTACCTTGTGAGAAGAAGGGGCTAAAGGCCCAGAGGGTAAAAGTAGCTGGAAAGAATTAAAAGACAATATTGAAACCTTTGAGATGCTCTGCCTAGGGATCCCTGAGAAATAAGTGAAAATCTTCTCAGTAAGAAAAGGGGACCCATAAGCTACATAAACACTCAAGGTACTAGTTGATGGATAGGAGGTCTCATCACGAGCCAGCCTATTATGACCACGAGCATGTAGTGGTGTGAAAATACCACCTATCCGGTCAACAAACCAAGGTAGTGGCTCTTGGTGGCATAGCCAAGAGAAAGGGGGTCTCATCACGAGCCAACCTTCTCATCTCCATGAAGTGTTTGTGGATAACGCTATCACCTATGGTCATCAAGTCAGGATAGTGGCCCTCGGCTATTTCCCTTGAAGCACAAAAGAAAAAGATCAAAAGCAATAAAGCTACGAGTAAAAGGCAATGAATGGGCTAGGAAACAATATCATTTATGAAAAGGTGCAACTCGCCCTCAATAAAGGCACCCGCAGGTAAGATTTGCATTTCCTTGTTATCACATGCACCCTATGCCCAAACACTTACCCCATACCACCTCATACACTTACATGATTTGGACTAAATCCCACCTGGGAAACACCCCAAACTTAAGAGAGGTTATCCCAATAGGACACCCTAATACCTTCTCCAAACCTGACTTGTCAAATTGCATAACCTCTTTGAGCATTTGTATGGGTTAAAGGGGGGTTGGATGCACATGTTTGGGTAATTTAATTATTGGATGTGATTTACATGTTATGATCCCTGTGACTTATGAACCCCTAGAGGGTGTACTTGTTGTTGTTGCAGGAATTTTCCCCGCAGATAGGTACACATGAAGGAATGATTAGCTCAGACCTTCATGGGGGCTTAAATCCCACAAATGGATGTTGTAACTCCAGTTAGGGGTAATAAGACATTGAATATTTTCACCAAGAAGAAAGAAGGGCGTTAACTTTGGAGACACCCTGGAAGACCTAGACCTAGGGGGATCTTTCGCTTCCACATGGACATTGGCCCTTGAAGGTCGAGGACGTCACCATCATGACCGTGGACGTCATCTAGAGCTAGGGTTTTGATTTTGGAGGCATTTATGAGCCTAGTGGCACGTGTGGGCTTCATCTGGGGCCTTTGGAGGCCAAGTGCCCTACCTTTTAGGCTCAACGTTCCACCTTGGGGCCCCAATGTCACCCTAGAAGGGCATGATGTCATCCTTGAAGGTGTCTTTAAGTGCTAGTTAATTTTTATTATGTCAAAATTGGATTTTATTTTAAATTGGCCAGGTCGGCCCTAATTTTGACCTAACATTAATTAAGGGTCAAGATTTTGTTAAATAAGCATAAAGAAAATTCATTTTTACATAACAACTCTCACTTGGAGAGAGGTGGACTGAAATTTGCGCCCTACTTGGGGTTTTATTGGCTAAACTTGTGAGTCACGCCTCTCTTGGAGTCTTCATACTTGCAATTTGGATCAATTTTGGTGAAGTCATTTGGTAATCTAGTGTTTTCATGCATGATTATTCTTGGTGAAGTAAGTAAATCTCATTTTTTTCATTACTTTTGAATGGTTATGGTACATTTTCATGCTCATGATAAATATTATGAAATTGCATGCTTGATAAACTCTAGAAGTGAAGAACTTAAGTTACTACTTCTTCACTTTTTATTTGCTAGACTTTTCCTAATTGGTTTATATTGTCAAGCCTCTAAATCCCAAAAGTGCTAGCACTTTAGAGGTCTTGATTAATTGTGGTTGCATCTAAATATTTCTTTCAATTATCTAAGAAGGAAGAAAACTGCTAGGTCCTAGAAGTGCCTATTCTCTAGTAGCTTACCTCCCTAAAGATTGAATCCTAAGAAGACTTAAGTTACTACTCTTCTAAGATTCATCCTTTACTTGGATAAAAATAATCATTTTGTTGCTTACTCCAAATGAATGTTGCTAAAATTTTGACTCCATAACCCCTCAAAAGCACTAGTCCTTACACTTCTTTTGTTGAGAGATCAAACCAACACTCAAACTTTAACCTTTCTATCTTTCATTAACAAAAACTAACACTAACCTATCCTAGACAACTAACTTACTTGCTATTGTTATAGATCATTGCTACAACCATCTTAAAACAGGAAACTTTCTGCATAATCTACATTTATTGCTAGTTAAACACTTCTAAAATTGCTTGTGACATTTGATTATCATTCTACCCATCAAATGATATCTTTTCATTGACTTTTCAAGCAATTTCGAGGCATATTTCTTCCAACTGTTATAGAATACTTCTTGTTATTGTAAACTTTTCTTTTGCTGCAATATTTTATTAGCTATTATACATTTCAATGGTTTATTGTCTTATTGAAGTGCTAATATCATTTTGTACTTGAAACTGCCATATTTTTGCTTGTTGCCTTGTTTTGGGCAGGTACACCTCATTCATCACATTTTCTTCATCTCCTAAGACATAAACACAATAAGACCTTTTGAATTGAGTGATCAGTGAGAGGGGGGTTATCTTTGCATCCTTGCTTTATTTTCACCAGCCCTTTAGGTCACTAGGGGCGTCTCCCTTGAAGTAGTCTTAGCATACTCCTAAACAAAAATGGGTTTCCTATTGAGGTGACAATGAGAGGTCACCCCCTTGTTATGGAAATCTTGTTTCACTTGCCTTGGGCTTTGGGCAAGTACAAATTGTGCGATAAAATTTTTGGCATCATTGTTGGGGACAATGAGTCAATCTTCATCGAACGACACTATTCTGGTAAGCTTTTATTCAAAGCCTTATTTTCACTTAGCTTACCTAGTGACTCCACTAAGGGTGATCCCCTCATCCCTTTTATAATTTCAAGAATATTATCTGGAGAATCCACAAAGTTCAGGGAGATACACCAATCCTCTCAAGTCTTACAGAAGAAATCCTCCCTCAGACTCTCCTGTAGTAAAATCATTATTTAGAGGCAATATTCCCTTAAACACAATGTCTAATTCTCATAATCAAACCAATTATCCAAATCAGGTTAATAACCAAAAGCAATGGTCATCCAAACTTTTTAAACCATTAGACATGACAAACATCCTAGGATACCCCAGTAAAATGCCACCTAGATATGAGAATTGGTTGCCTAAGTTCACTGGTAATGATGTAGACAACGCAGAGGACCATATGAGCAATTTCTGGGCCTTTTTCCAACTTCATCCCATCAATGATGATGTTGAATATTTGGCAATGAAGTTGTTTTATGCTACCCTCTATCATGGCGCTAGAAGATGGTATAATGGTCTTCCTGATGCTAGTATTACATCCATGGAAAAGTTAGAGGAAGAATTCCTCAAAACATGGAGTGTCAAAGAGGACCCCAAAATGTTTCTAACAAGGCTTAACAACATTAAAAAGGATGATAATGAAACTGTTAGGGAATTTCATGACAAATTTGAGAGGCTAGTACAACAGATCCCAGCAAGCCACCACCCCTCAAACAACTTTCTTCTCTTTCTTTACACCAAAGCCTTTACATGACAAACAGATTTCCTTATCAGAGACAAAGCTCCTAGAACAATCCAAGAAGCCCATGATATTTCTATGAAGATTGAAAATAACATATCATCATCCAAAGTAAAACCTTTCTCCGTCCCAAGAGTCAAGATAGATGTTAAACCCAAAGTGGTCCATAATGCTAAGGCTACCTTAGATATTAGCATCAGCTTGGCAAAGCTACAGTTGAATGTAGATGGCATGGTAAAAGACCAAGAATTAATGATGAATATGATTGTCAATATAGAAATATCCCAACAACAAGCTCCTAGACCTCCTTATAAGGGAAAATCCCAAAGGGGTATTCAAGGTTTCAAGCCTAAGAATGATCAAGAGCTCCCTAACACTTTAGCCCCTACAAACATGGTTGAAAAAAACCCATGGGGTTTCCAATGCAGAGAATCACATTAGGAGCATGAATTCCCTCTAAATAATGGTGAACATGATCAAGTCAAATCAATCGACCATACCATTGAGGAGCCACAATATTGCCTTAATATCACACATGAAGAACATGAAGAAGGCATAAAGGAAGCAACCATGAGGGCTAGGATGGAGGTAATAAATAACCTTTATCAAGAGTCAAGAGAGAAGTTGAAGAAACAAGAATTCCAAGTTTATAATAGGACAAAGAGAATGAACCAACCTCTTTGTATTGGACCTACAGCTTCACAACCAAAATCTCCACCTATGAACATACTCCTCCATAAAACTTCTTCTAAGACTGACAACATTGACTTAAATTTTGACTTGGAAGGTGCATTAGCCAAAATGCATGTAACCATCTCGTTGAAAGAAGTTCTCAAGGTTCTATCCATGAAATAAAGGTTTGAAAAAAAATTTAATGTGTTGGATGAACCAATAGACCCTCCTATTATATTACAAGCATACCATTTTAGGGTTCAATATGATGGACACCCACCCTTCTTTATGTCATTTCTTGTAAATAAAAAATGTCTCAATAACTCTATGCTTGACTCAGGAGTAGGTGCCAACATGATGTCTTTGAAATTCATGGAGCAACTAGGCCTAAAAGCTACATGACCTTATAGGAATGTGTGTGGTTTTGAATCCAGAGCCATACCCACTCATGGGGTAGTTGATAATGTTGAAGTACACCTTGGTAAATATCCCGAGAGAGTGATCCATACGGATATTTTGGTGGTAGATGTCCCTGATGTATGGGGGATGCTTTTGTCTAGGAAGTTTGTTGCAATGTTGGGTGGTACATTAGAGATGGATTTAACTTACATCAATGTGCCTATGAAAAATGAAAAAATTGCACACCTTCCAAATATGCCAATGGCCAAGGTACATGTACAAGAAATAAACAATGATACTAAGATCAGTGAAACACATGAGCCAATTAAGGAAAACCTTCCTATATTTTCTCCATATGATTTCCCTTTCACTTCAGAGGAAGATTTTGATGAGATACAATGGCCAAAGAAAGAAGAGTATCAACAAATATTAGATAAATATAAGGACAAATAAGTTGGATCTATCAAGTTACTAAAGAAAGATGATGATGATGTATTGATTAAACCAAGTCAACAAGAAGTCCTTACAATTGAATCCCACCCTCCTCCCTCAAAACAATACACTAGGGTTATATAGGGAACAACAAATTTTGAAGCAAGAGAATATCAAGAGGGAGATACAATATGTATGTGGGACACTAAGAAAGGTTAGCCTAACAATATTAAAGGGAATACACAATTTTGGCTTGGAACTTTTAGAATCATAATGAAGTCATTCAACGATGCCTACTATTTATCTATGTTGGAAGGGAGAAAACGTTCGTTACCAGTTAGTGGATGCCTCCTCAAACCCCATCACGGGGAAGAGACTTGACTTCACAGGTAAGTTAGATTATGTAAGAATTTGCATCCATTGTATATACCACCTGCATATCATGATAACATAGTTGTAGTTGCATTTCCATATTGCTATATTTCATTATGTATATATGTATGCTCATGATTATATGATAGATTAGAGATGCTCTTTATTTATTTATTATATCATATATGAACAAGGGGTGATATCACCATCCTAAGGATTACTAGTATCCTTTGTTGAGATTTAGCAGGCACAGGTCATACCAGATATGTTGAGGTTCTCATGTGCTCTACATTGGGCACATGTCCCCAAGTTGGAGCCAGATGTTATCCCCTAGCCTAGGGATAACTAAGGAGATCACGTCTCGAGGCCCATAGGTCCTAGACATAGATTACCGAGATCTGGATGACTTAAGCATGGCCCCAGAGGGCCCCTCTTTTCTTAAGTGAAATCCATTTATCAACAACAATAGTATCGATCCCACCAGCCTGGTCCTTAAGTAACATTAAGTCTTTCTCCATGAGGTAATGAGTCTGGGTATCATGGTATGTATCACTTTGATTTTTGAAGCACTTGAATATGTTGCATTAAATCCTTCTTCATTTCATGGCGTTTTCTTGGAAATTATACTCTTTTCCTTGTTCATACCTGGAAGGGTGACATGGTTCCCTAGTAATTTGATCTCCCTTTAAGATCGATTTCCACTGGGTGGGTTTGTGAAAGTTCGTCGTTTGCTCCCTCCATATTTACCACTTTACATATTTATTCCTCTCATCTCCCCTACCTTTGTTTGGGCAATGGGATTGGCTACACTAGAAAGTGTTGTACCTTACCTCATGGGAAGAAGGGGCTAAGGGCCCAGAGGGAAAAAGTAGGTGGAAAGAGTTAAAATCCAATATTGAAACCTTTGAGATGCTTCGCCCATGGATCCTCAAAAAAGCAGTGAAAAAATTCTCAATAAGAAAAGGGCACCCATAAGATACATAAACACTCAAGGTACTAGTTGATGGATAGGAGGTCTCATCATGAGATGACCTATTGTGTCCATGAGCATGTAGTGGTGTGACACTACCACCTATCTGGTCACCAAACCGAGGTAGTGGCTCTTGGTGGCATAGTCAAGAGAAAGGGGGTCTCATCACGAGCCAACCTTCTCATCTCCATCAAGTGTTTTTGGATAATGTTGTCACCTCTGGTCATCAAGCTATGATAGTGGCCCTCAACTATTTCCCTTGATACACAAAATAAAAAGATCAAAAGAAATAAATCTAAGAGTAAAAGGAAATGAATGGGCTAGCAAACAATAACATTTATGACAAGGTGTGGCTTTCCCTCTACAAAGGCACCCACAGGTAAGATTTATATTTCCTTGTTATCACATGCACCCTATGTCGAAACACTTACCCCATACCACCTCATACACTTACATGATATGGACTAGATCCCAACTGGGAAACACCCCAAACTTAAGAGAGCTTATCTCAATAGGATGCCCTAATACCTTCTCCAAACCTCACGTGTCAAATTGCATAACATCTTTGAGCATTTGTCTAGGTTAAAGGGGGCTTTGATGCACATGTTTGGGTAATTTAATTATTGGATGTGATTTACATGCTATGATCCTAGTGACTTATGAACCCCTTGATGGAGTACTTTTTGATGTTGCAGGACTTTTCCCCGTGGACAGATACACATGAGGGAATGATTAGATCATACCTTCATGGGGGCTTAAATCCTACAAATGGATGTTGTAACCCCAACCAGGGGTAAGAAGGAATTGAAGATTTGCACCAGGAAGAAAGAAGGACATTGACTTTCGAGACACCCTGGAAGACCTAGACCTAGGGTTATTTTTCTCTTCCACATGGACGTTGGCCCTTGAAGTCCCAAGATGTCACCATCATGACCCTAGTTGTTATCCAAAGCTAGGGTTTTCATTTTGGAGGCACTTATGAGCCTAGTGGCATGTGTGGGATTCATCTGGGGCCTTTGGAGGCCAAGAGCCCTAATGTTTAGGGTCAATGTTCCACCTTAGGGCCTCAACGTCACCCTTGGAGGTTTCTTTAAGTGCTAATTAATTTTTATTATGTCAAAATTAGATTTTATTGTAAATTGGCCATGTCAGCCTTAATTGTGACCTAAAATTAATTAGGGGTCAAGATTTGTATAAATAAGCATAAAGTAGATTCATTTTTACATAATAACTCTCACTTGGAGAGAGGTGGACTGAAATTTGTGCCCTACTTAGGGTTTTATTCGCTGAAATTGTAAGGCGCATCTCTCTTAGAGTCTTCATACTTGCAATTTGGATCAATTTTGGTGAAGTCCTTTAGTAATCTAGTGTTTTCATGCATGATTATTCTTGGTGAAGTAAGTAAATCTAGTTTTTTTCATTACTTTGGAATGGTTATGGTACATTTTATTGCTCATGATATATATTATGAAATTGCATGCTTGATAAACTATATAAGTGAAGAACTTAAGTTACTACTTCTTCACTTTGTATTTGTTAGACTTTGCCTGATTGGTTTATATTGTCAATCCTCTAAAGCCCTAAAGTGCTATAATCACTTTAGAGGTCTTCATTAATTGTGGTTGCATCAAAATATTTCTTTCAATTATCTTAGAAGGAGGAAAACCACTAGGGCCTAGAAGTGCCTATTCTTTAGAGGCTTACCTCCCTAAAGATTGAATCCTAAGAAGACTTAAGTTACTACTCTTCTAAGATTCATCCTTTACTTGGATAAACATAATCATTTTGTTTCTTACTCCAAATGAATGTTGTTGAACTTTAGACTCCATAACCCCTCAAAGGCACCAGTCCTTACACTTCTTTTGTTGAGAGATCAAACCAACACTCAAACTTTAACCTTTCTAGCTTTCACTAACTAAAACTAACACTAACCTAGCCTAGACAATTAATTTACTTGATGTTGTTATAGATCACTGCTACAACCATCTTAAGGCAACAAACTTTTTGCATAATCTACATTTAATTCTAGTTGAACACTTCTAAAATTGCTTGTGACATTTGATTATCATTCTGCCCATTAAATGTTATCTTTTAATTGTATTTTCAAGTAATTTAGAGGCATATTTATTGTAGTTGTTATAAAGTACTTCTTGTTGTTGTAAACTTTCTTTTTGTTGCAATCTTATATCAGCTAGTATACATTTCAATGGTTTATTGTCTTATTGAAGCACTTATATCATTTTGTACTTGAAACTACCACATTTTTGCTTGTTGTCTTGTTCTGGGAAGGTACACCTCGTTCATCACATTTTCTTCAGTGAGAGGGGGGTTATGTTTGCATCCTTTATTTTTTTTCACCAACCCTTTAGGTCACTAGGGAAATATCCCTTGGAGTAGTCTTAGCATACTCCTAAACAGAAAGGGATTTGTTATTAAGGTGACAGTGACAGGTCACCCCCTTGTTACACCAATCTTGTTTCACTTTCCTTGGGCTTTGGGAAAGTACATATTGTGCGATAACAGGCACAATACCTGGAAAACATAGGCCAAAATAAATGACAACCAAATGGTTCGAAGTAGAAAGAGCACCAGGAAGTGTCCAAGAAGGGGAAGAAGAATTGGAAGGGGGGGAAAGATAAGAAGACAACAACCAGTATAGAACAGTGAAAATATCCCAACAACCATTGCAATCATTGCAACATTGATGGCCACACCGAGGAAAATTTTTGGAAACTGCATCCAGAGCTGAATCTAAACAACCGTAAGAAGGATGGGAAGAATAAGAATCTTTTAGCCACATATTCAAGTAATCAGGTTGAAAGTAGCTCAGATGTGGATGCAAATATAGTCTGCACATATGTGCAGAAGGAGGCGAATTTGAGTAGCCTTCATCACCATTAATAAAAGGAGATGATGAAGCTCTTCCAAATCAAGATTCAGGTCAAGAATGTTAACATCTTTATTTTTGAGTAAAGTTGGGAGTTTTTCAGAGTTTGTAAATTCATACCTTGGTCTTGGGAAGACCAAGGCATTCCTAATTGAGTCTCGGTGTGTGTGTGTGTGTGTGTTTTGTTTCATGGGGTGATTCAAAGGCCTTAGGTCATTGGTCAAATGAAGGATAAGATGTATGTCAAAGTCGAGTCATAAGTCTAGGAAGGAAATTCATGTCAAAGGCATCATTGATCATTATCACATCTGATGAGATCAAAAAAAGGGTAATGATCACATCTCATGTCATTTATACCTTGGCAACTGAAAACATGTGAGTGTTGTGCAAATTTGTTGCAAAAGTTACATGCAACAACTTGGGAAGTCTCATCACCTAAACTGTGTACTTTCCCTTTCAAAATATCTCCCTATCAAATCGTGCATGCATCTTTTCCACCTTTTGTCCATTTGCATGCATCCTCGACCTATGATCAACCATTTTCCTCTCAAAGAAAGCTTCAATGAACCCTTCGCTACGCAAACCCAGTTTCCTCGCTATGCAAACCCTATGCAAGCTCTCTCGCTACGCAAACATTGTTGCTGGTGTTTTTGCTACGCATTCATTGTTTACTTGTTTTTGATGTGTAAAACCAGTAAGGCTCATTTCATCCATGCTAGCATACCTTCTCATAAAGCATGCCTCTCATTTAGTGAAATCCCTTAACGCTAAACAGAGAAAAACCTAACCCCCATGTTTTGTTGTGTAAATTGTCCACCAGAGTTTTTGGTACAGAATCTAAAACAGAAAAAAAAATTCACTGAGAAAGACAAACAAGTCCTTGAGGTTACAAATGAAAATTGATGAAGAAGGAAAAGATAAATTGAACCTTCTTGCTGAAATGGCAGAGGTATGAGTAAGGAAGCCTTACAGTTTTTTTTTTTTGGATATTCAATCATCTCAAGTTTTTGTTTATGTCATAAAAGATGTGGGAGGCATGCATTTGATGTTAGAGAAATATTTTCACAAGGGTGAAAACAGAAAACATTTCCTAGGCATGATTGTTGTTCTGACTGATAAACTATCATACACAACATTTGCGTAGCAAGTTTTCACTACACAAGTGTTGTAGAATCGTATGATTAAAAAGGATGGAATGAAGTGAAAGGTATATGAGTTTTGAGGTAAAGACAAGTTCCCGGTCATTTGTTGCCACCTAGATCTGCACGAGTTACAACAAAAAGGAGTTTGTTATGCAAATTTTCTATGCAAATGTTGCAGGTAGCACTTGCGTAGCAGTAGCCAAATTTGCTATGCAAAGGTGGCAGAGTTTTCCAACAATGCATAGGATGACTTGAGATGCTTTCCAGATGCACCTGATGACTCATCAACAACAACATATTTGAAATTTGCTCAGATCTATGATTGTATAAGATATTTTTTGTTTTTCATTTAAGATGGTCAAAACAAATTTACTATTTTTAGTAAAGTTGTTTAGGAGTTTCTCTCTTTCAATGTAACCAGATCCACCATTGTAGGCAGCAGTAGTTCAACTCCTAATAGACTAGTGTGGAAATAGGCCCTTATATATTTTGATCATTTTCATGTAAAGGGGGGTGAGTTGGCATACGTATAGTCATTTTGCTTGATATTGTAAAAACTTATCTGAATTTGAATGAAATACAAATCCAGAAGTCCAGAACTTTCCAAGAAAAAGATTCTAATGGTGGTGTCCTGAAGCTTGTGTTCTAGTCTTTGTATGTATTTCTTGTGTCCTTACTTTCATCTTCATTTTCTTCTGTTTAAATTGGATAATTAAAGGGTCTAGAACTAATGGTGCTTTAGACTCAAGTGATTTAAACTATGTTTCTCTTCTTAACCAGGTCATAATTCATCTTTCATGGTGCTCTGATTATGTTATATGTTTCTTTTCCTCTTCCACCCTACACAACCAAACTCAAAACTAAAATTTCATCACTTAATTTATCCTTTGTTCCTCTGGAAAGTTATACCTACTAGTCATTCTTTTCATTCATTTTCAGGGGTTGAAACCATGCCCAATGGTCCTTTTCCTCTTGCCTAACCAAACCCCATTTTCGACCCTATCCTCATCAATGATCTAGCCATTGTGTTGATTAGATAGCATGTCATTCTTGACTGAGCTATAAAGAGAGAGCTCTCCCTGGGTTGGATGGGATAGCTTCCAGCCTGTAAGTTGGTTTGTGGTTACCTCTGTGACTTGCCTCCACAGCTATGGAAATTTACAGAGTGATAACATTTTGGTGTCATTTCCGGAGAACGAAGGTGAAATATTCCCTGGGATAAAGCGACAAAGATCAGATTTGACTTCTAATGGTGAACAGAGGTCAAACAAAAGGTGGTTGTACCATTCACCTGGTGACTCCAATCAAGCTTCAAATGTGATTCAGAGACTCCACTGGAGGACGAGATCCATTGACAAAGGTATGAAAGGATATCATGGGAAAAAACAAGTACATAAAGTTGAGTTTTCTCCAAGACATAATATTTTTTGTTATTAATTACCTTTTGTCCTGAACATGCTGAAAAAAAAATTATTTACCTGTTGCATTCAAATGATGATCATGAGAATCATGCACTTGTATATCCTTCTCTTAAAGTTGTACATATATCTTTTCATTGTATCATTAATTTTGATCAAAATCTTTCATCTGAGCTATGTGATGACCATAACCAAGTTGATGAGCCTCATGAAATCAAGGTTGATATCTCACCTCCTGTACTTGATCCAACACCCTCCAAGATTCAGTAGAGATACATACCTTTAAAATGTCCTCACATCCTTCATAATTTTCCTCCAAAGCAATATAAGTACCTACTTGTGTCCAATGGAGAACTTGATACCCTCACAGCTGAGAAACATGTACAATATTTTGAGCATTTCATTGATATTTTTGAGGTTGATCATTATGATGTGTGTATGAGAACATTTTACCAATCTTTGCAAGGAGATTCCAAGGAGTGGTTTAGACACTTTCAGCCTGAATCCATCAGTTCATGGGAAGAATTGAAAGATGCTTTTCTGAAATTCTTGTTGGTTTTCTTCATATAAGATATAAGAGATATTTGATATATTATTACAATGATGAGTGTTCCATATATAGGGAACATAAGGTGACCATCCATGAAAGGATGCGTCGCTTGAATAATCAATAACTATTTGTTATTATTATTTACTTATTATATACTACAGTTAATAATCAATTAATAATTATGTTATTAATTATTATCTTTAGAGAATGTCTTCCCGATGTTGTCCAAACATCAACACTCCCTCTCAACGAAGGAGACATTCTGCAACATGCCACTCTTGTCTTTGAAGTATACAAACTTCACCCTAGACTCATGACACTTGTCTATCAGTCTTGGGAGACATCTCTCTCCCACCTGAACCAAGGAGAAAATCCTTCTGAGCCAATTAACTCTCTCTAAGATTAGGCTCACTTGGGTATGCATGTAATGACATATAGCATCTTGATTCTTTATCATTCCTTGTCAAATCACAATGACTAGGACAAAGACCACACCACGATCTTTCACCACAGGCACACACCTATGAGTGAATGCCAGCTTGATGCTAACTGACATGTGGAAAGCACTTCAAGCACCTCGAGTCCATATTATTGCTTGTCATGTTCAAAGAAGGACTACATCTGGGCCCATTTACCACAAGTGCACCTTTGTGATAAATGTATCCTGTCTCCCTTGGTCTGCAGCCCAATATAGGAGAAGTTATGCCCGATGCTAAAACATCAACACTCCCTCTTAGCTAGGGAGGTATCTTTCCATAGTATTACACAATTACTATCCAGAGACATGCAGTCTCCGCCAGTGGTACAAAACCACCATAGTAGTAAAATATTTTTCACACATGGCACTCCCATGTGGACTTCTAGAGGCTACTCCCTCTAGGACGTTGGGCTATAAGCCAAAATGCACTTATCCCTTCTCGAATAAGAGTCCTCACATATCAACTCAACTCAATTCACAGAGTACGACATAGAGAAATTTTGTCACACATGGCACTCCATGTGGAATTCTAGAGGCTACATCCTCTAGAAACACTAGGGTCAACTCCCATAGCATATGGCGTCAAGGGTCAACTCCCTTGACATGTCCTCATGTGCTCTTCACATGGGACATTGGGTTATAAGCCCAATTTCACTTATTCCTTCTCAAATAAGTGTTCCACTTATCCCTTCTCGGATAAGTGTCATCACAGATCAACTCAACTCAATTCAAAGAGGAGTATGATCTGGAGAAATTTTGTAACACATGGCACTCCATGTGGACTTCTAGAGGCTACACCCTCTAGAAACACTAGGGTCAACTCCCATAGTGTATGATGTCAAGGTTCAACTTCCTTGGCATGTCCTCATGTGCTCTCCACATGGGACATTGGGTTATAATACCAACCACACTTATCCCTTCTCGAATAAGTGTCCCACTTATCCGTTCTCAGATAAGTGTCATCATAGATCAAATCAACTCAGTCAAGGAGGAGTACGATCTAGAGAATGTCTCAGGAAGCTGCAAACATCAACACTCCCTCTCAGCAACTGAGGCATTCTCTGCCACACCAAGTCTATCACGAAAGTACTTAAACTTCATCCTGGTTTGGTAAGAACAACAACAACCTGCTCATATGTAGGAAGGTACTGCACCAATACTTCCTTCCTTTGCACCATGTCTTGGATGAAATGGTACTTGATCTCAAGGTGGTTTGATTTGTCATGAAACACTAGATTATCAGAGATCTTCACACAACTTTAGTTACCATAATGAATAATGGTGGAATCCAGCACATGTTCGAATAAATCTGGACGGAGCTTGTAAAGCCACATTGCTTCATGGATTGTCATACTTGATGCAATGTATTCTTCTTCTGTTTTGATCAAAGCCACAGAAGTTTGTTTCCTTCTACACCAAGAAACCATGGAAGATCCCAAAGTGAAGCAACACCTGAAGGTGTTCTTTCTGTCCACTGTTCTCCCTGCCCAATCAGAGCCAATATATTCCTGCCATATCATATCAATACTGGAAGTATATCTCAAACCATATCGAACTGTGCCTCGCAAGTAGCTCAACACATGTTTCACAACAATCTAGTGTGTCTATCTCAACTGAATTATAAACTGGCTATGTACACTCACTGCATAGCAAATATTTGGTCTAGTGTTAACCAGATACATCAATTATCCAATCAGCTATCTGTACAGAGTTAGATCAATTTCATCAAAATCGGAAGAAGACACGCTTAGTTTCTTTAGATTCATCATTATTGGTATATCCACGGGCTTAAAGTTTAGTATCTCAAACTTCTTCAATATCTCAACTGTGTACTTCCCCTGACTCGGCAAGATCTCATCAGTTCTCTGCCACACCGCTAGTCCTAAGAAGTAGCAAATCATACCAAGGTCCTTTATCTCGAACTCAGAGGCCAACACATACTTGCATTCAATAATAAGGCTCTATGTACTGGTGAGGAATAAATCATCAACGCAGAGGACCAGAATCAAGGCCTCACCATTAACAGTCTTGTAGTACAGGTTGGGATCAACAACACTTTTGTTAAAGCCCAAACTCATCAGGTGTCCATCAATCCTCGCATACCAAGATCGAGGTGCCTTCTTGAGTCCATATAGGGCCTTCTTCAACCTACACACATGAGACTCCTTCTCATGTATGACGAAACCATCTGGTTGTTTGATGTATATTTCTTCTTCAATCTCTCCATTGAGAAATGTTGTCTTCACATCCATCTGATGTATTTTCCAACCCATGGATGTTGTGAGGGCAATAATCGTCCGGATAGAAGTGTATCGAGAAAAAAGAGAAAATTTATCCTCGTAATCTATTCCCTCCACCTGAGAGAATCCTCTAGTAACAAATCTTGTTTTGTGCCTCTCGATGCTCCTGTCAACTATGTGTTTGATCTTGTAGATCCATTTAGAAGTTACTGCAAACTTCCCGTCAGGTCTCAGAACAATATCCCACACATCATTCTTCATGATGGACTGATACTCCTCCATCATGGCATCTCTCCATACTGGATGACTAGTTGCCTCCTCATAACAAGAAGGTTTAGAATCAATGATCTGGCTCATAGCTGCGGCATAACACAAATATCTCTGAGGTATCTTGCTTTCTCAGAAGGTACCATCTCTTTCTGTCTCTTACTTAATCTATCTCTAACCAAGGATGACAATCCGATATTCCTTTGAAGACTCACTATACCCCATATATGTATACTGAACACCCAAATAACCTGAAGTGTCCAACCTCAAGATTTAACTCTTGTGAAGGCCTCCTCAGGAGTCATGTTCCTCAAGGAATTTTGTTCTGAACATACATCACAGTCATGGATGCTTCTTCCCATAGAAACATAGGTAAATGTTAATCATGAATCATCGCCTTGACTGTCTCAAGAATAGATCTATTCTTCCTCTCTGTGAACCCATTTTGTTGAGGGTTGTGAGGAACGGTGTACTCCCTCTTGATCCCTGCCTCAAACATCTCTAGGACATGACGAGGTTCCCTCATGGAACCAATGTCCCCCAAGACATATCAAGGTTTCCTCGTGAAACCAATGTCTTGGTTCCTTCATCTAGTAATCCACTAATTACTATGCAATCAACTAGTAGCATACTGCTACTACCATGCCATCGGTAGCTCAAATCATCCACCACATTCTTTATGACTATGTTGCAATTAACTAGTATCACACGACTATTGCAATGTCGTCCAATAGTACACAATTGTTTCCATGTCATAGTAGTACACAACTATTTTCCAGTGGTACACAACCACTGCTATAGTCTCCATTACCATGTTGTGATGTTTCTCCTCTCCCAGTAGTCTTATTCACACCTAGCCACCTCGCATGTCATAGGGAAGACTACAACCATAGCCTCATTCACACCTAGCCACCTCACATGGCTTCCACAATACTTGTGCCCAACTGAGCATTACTTCCTCAGTCACCTCACATGACTAATTAGGGAAACTCTTGTCCAGAGGGGTTTAGTCGACTAGAGGAGAGAAAACACCACACCTCCCTCTTAATGAGGGTAGACATTCTTTGAGTGATTTCACAGGCTTGAAGATTCCGCCAACACTTTGAATCCTTTTGATCATGGTACCGGACATGTCAATTATAAAATGTCTCTGAACCCAAGACTCATATACAACATTAGCATTGACGACTAAATAGTATTCCTTTGTAGCCCGAACTACAAGTAGGTGCATATCAATAGCCTCACTATGCCATGACAGTGGCCTCCTCGCTTGGTGTTCGTCCCACTGTGGATGCCAAACATTTACATTGACATTATATACACAACCTTTTCTCCAATGGTAACTTGTTTCTAAAAGAAAACTCGACCTCAACCATAATCAATATGATAGAATGGGGTGCAAAGAATCAAACATTCCACTCCACATGGGTGCAAACAATCAGAAGTATTCTCGGCCTCCAACGATCTCTCAAGAGTATCTTCTTGGATTCTTTGACCAATCACTTGGACGCGGGCATTAGATCATATCCCATACTCTTGTTATCTCCAACGTGATCTAGAGGCAACATCACCAAAACCAAAAGCATATGAGTTTGTGGGTGCAAAATAAAGGAACCCCCATTCATGAAGAATTACAGCTTAATTTGAAAATTGTGTATATCCTCAGTTGTTGGTTAAAGCATTGGTAGGTGGTCCAAACCTGATCAATCACTCGAGCAGTGTTGAAATTTTGTCGAACTTCATGGTCACCAAACTGTAACATGAACTCAAATTAGGTGATACAGGTTGCCAATGCGTCACTATTTGATGCATATGAACATGACATCAGTGTTGGTTGACAACTCTTTATAGACAACAAAACTGCTCATGGCCAAGAGAACTCCATTGTCTTCCCTTCCCACCTCCCGAGACTTCACCTGCCCAAGGATCCATGGGAACCTCCGTACTTCCTATGCAATGACTCTGTCAAAGATTTGTGTGTCAGGGGGATGGAACGATATGACCATGCGCCCAAAAAATGTCCTTGCCATATCTATCTAGTTATCGTTGGATCAGGAGTGTTATTGGATAAATCCGTAAGTGCGAACACAAACCGATCTCCCTAGATCCACCTGGATCTAGAAAAAAACAGGACAGAATATACCGCTTTCCCTAGATCTAACTATTGAATTAAATTGGAAGTGAGAATAAGAGACATACCTTGTAATCGCTTCCTTAATCTTTGTTGCTCCTGCTTCGCTCCAGCGCTCTCGTGCAGTCAAGATCAAAACAGCACAAACCAACCAAAGTGATAGCAATTCTATATATCCAATAGCTAATCTATACATATGATCAAGGAGTTATGTAATAAAGTAGATCTAACTTTATGGGAAAGAAACATATTAC
>JZKD02S1735775.1:230377-247798 GCA_000966675.3 Picea glauca | reverse complement strand
GATTGCCTTGAAGACTATCAACAGTTTATTGGAAATAATTATCAGCCAGATGAATGATGAACATAGATTTTCCAGACAAAAAATGGTTCAGAACATTTACTCTTCTAGATTAGAAGAATGGCTCTTATATCACTCTGTGGAGTGAGCATCATGTCTGATTACTCGGATAGAGTATGGTTTCAAGAGATGATGCAGCTGATGATGATGGTGGTGCTCATGATCTAGTCATGATCTAGTCTATATAACTATGTTGATACTACCGGATGAATGGTATGTTTTGTGCTCAAGACCATTACCTGTAATACCTCCCTAGCTAGGAGTGAGTGTTGATATTATGGTAGTTGCGGGAGGTATTTACCTCCACGTGTAAACCTGACAAGGATAGAATACTCCGGGAAGCAAGAAGAAACCCTAATGAGTTGGCTAATAACCCTAGAAGACTTGTCGGCTCAAGAAGATAATTTATATTATGATATTAGCCTCCAAGAGAAGAAGTCGGCCAGAAATAATATTATATATTGAATAGACAGATACCCAGAATGAGAAGTCGGCCCTGGCAGTTATCCAGAATTAGTATAAATACAGGAGGCTAGTTCTCATTCTGGCAGACAGTCTCAGAATTGTAGAGCAGCACTTGTGCGCACTGTAGTTGCCCAGTTTCTGCGCAGGTTTGGAGGAGAGCTGTAGTTGCAGCTGCTGCAGCTAGCAGTTACGCTTGGACTATCTCTTGGCTAGGGTTTGGACTATCTGATCAGCTCTTTGTGATGCGTTATCCTTGGGGAAAGGTGTTCTACCCTTTGTTTGTCTATCTAGCCTAGGGTTTGCTTCCGGAGTGATTCTCTGTCAAGGTTAAGGTGCTCGGAGGGTGGCTTCGGCCTATGGTTGGGTGATAAGGGTATTGTCAATGGTAAAACGAGAACACATCTTTTATATTCTAACAGTTATTTCTCTGTTCACAATTTTTCTGACAAAGAAAAGATCATCTTCGCACTCCTTAAGGCTCTCCCCCATGTCAAACATTGGTGGGAAACTTACTGGGAGCAGAGTTCCACAGAGGAGTCTGGAATATATGGGGCCAAGCCCACTTGGTATTTTTTGTGGATGTAGTAAAGGAAGAGTATTATCTTGTTTTCAACTATGAGGACCAGTACATGAGATGGACCACACTGCGGCAAGAGAGGGACCAAGCAGTGTCGGAGTTCACCAATAACTTCCATACCTTACGCACTAAGTTGGGTATCAAAGACTCCGAGCGACATTTGGTTCTGAAATACCGCAAGGCTCTACACAGATACATCCAAACTAAAATGGATTTTCTGGACATCTCCTCAATCAGTTATGCTTATTGATATGTTGTTAAAATCGAGCAGAAGTTTAAGCACCAGAACAAACAGGAGTTCTGATATGCAAATCCGCAACAAACAAAGTATGAGAAAGATGGTCCTAATAAACAATCTCTCGAAAACCAGTCCAAGCCACAAGAAAAATGGGTCACGGGAAGACAAAGAGGGACACCAGAAAATGGTGCGATTTACACAAAATCCCCTGGCACAACACAAAAAAATGTCACTCAAAATAGTCATTGGTGGCCGAGATCAGAGACAAGGATTCGAACCCTGATTCAGAATCTGATTCTAAAAATACTGGTAAAAGACAGATCATAGAAGCAGACCCCACTACTATTGTCGTGACTGCAACAATTCAACCAGAATAACCAATAGATCCAGAAGAGGGGGAGCGCCTTTTTCATTCACAGATGTGGGTGAAGGGGACCACACTGCATTTAATTGTTGATAGCCGAATCTAGAAGAATCTCATCTCAACAGAGGTCGTCAAACAATTGGTATTGTCGACAACACCACACCCGCAACCATACAACATTGGGTGGCTTCGCCAAGGACGTGATCTTTGTGTTAGCCAGCAGTGTCGATTTTCATACGACATCCAACCCTTCAAGGATGAGGTATTATGTGATGTTGCCCCATTGGATGTTTGTGATGTTCTCTTGGGCCAGCCATACATGTGGAGACACCATGTTGTTTATGAGTCTCGACCCCGCAGTGTCATTATTTCTCTAGGGGGTCATCTCTACAGAATACCAGAGGTAGTTATGACTATTGTTCCACCTAAACAGTGCCTCAAGGTAGTATCTCATACTTCAAAATTCAGCTTATTCACAATTTGTTCAAAAGGGGAACAAAAGGACACTGCAACCACTACAGCTTTGCCCCAAGTACCTTCTATCCAATAGAAGCAGGTCGTCGAGGTTGCAAAAAAGAGAAAATATTCCTTGTGCACACCGTCCCCTCATGTATTGCAACTTGTTGAACAAGCTCAGCCTCAACAGGTTCGTGATAGACTTCCACAAACTGAGCAGCGCGACGTCTCCAGCAAGGCAAGCAGCTCACCAAGATGCAGATTCAACAAACGCTTTTCCCTCTCCCCCGGGAACTCAACGCAATGGAGACCATTTCTTCCTAAGGAGGGAGGATTGATCTAGGTGGATATCGGTGGCCACCCACCTTTTCCAACTGGCTCAAAACAGTTTTCTGGCAATTTACTATTTTTAGCAGTTTTAAACTTCCGGGGCCATTTTGAGGGCCTAAATGAAGTTTTTTCAGGATTGAGCTTCTCAATGATATTTGAAGGCATGATTGAGCCCCCAAAATGAATCTCCTCGACAATACCTTTCCAACACGCTATCATATGCCTAAAACGGAGATCGTATGCAAAAGTTACGACCCCGAGAAGTTGATGTACTAACTTACCCAAACGGAGCCCACATGACTTTTGGCGTTTCATCTCCTAGGGTTAGGTTTTTAGATGTCTATTGTTTTTGGCATTCCGGTTTATTGTAAAAATACCTTCAGAGCCTCATTGTAATCATGTTCTTTCGAATGCGAGTAGTCGTCACATCTCTTCTCAAAGATAAGCTGCCACCATTCTAGCGAGTCCTTCACTCTGTATTTTTACAATCTCTGTACATTTATTTCATTAATAGAAATTGTGTATTACTGTATCTCTGTGTTTATGGTTGCATATCTGATACATTTCTGTTATATTATTGGATATCCACGTTATCTCTGTACATTTCTTTATTATATCTCCACTCTCATTTCGTGCTGAAAATAATCCGGATCATAGAGGTAGTCAGGTTAGCCTATTGGAATGGATCTCCTTTTGATGGGTGTGTAGCTATTCTCCAACTAGGTATTGACTCTTGGATAATGATTTATTAGGGGAATTGCCTTAGTTGCTAGAGAATATTCATTCATTCCCTCTCGCATCAAGTAAAGACTTCAAGGCCATGTTTCATGAGATGGGAGTGATTGGGGTGGATAAGAAATGTTTTAGATCTAGTGTTGGAGTGACTTATGTGGATCAATCATCTCCTTCTACTCGGAAACAATTTTTCTTATGTGGTTGATCTCTGAAGGTTCAAAATATTCTGGCAATACAGTTCATTATCTTAAAATAAAATTAGATCCTTCCATATTAACATCTTCCTCTCTACCAAGATCAAACACTAGAAGTTCAATTCATTGTGAGTGAAGATAATTTTAATTTTTGAGGACTTTATGTCATGACCCTACCCTTAGCAATATGAGATTGTTGTTTCTCATATTTGTTTTGATCATAGTTATAAGATCTTGATCATTATGGCATTGCTTTTGATGGCCTATGGCGACAAGATGCCAGAGGATATGGCTTGGTTGTAAAATGGTGTATATCAACATTTATTATTATAATTTGGGAGACATTTGAGCGATTTGTAAGATATTTTGAGTGGTTTTTCTGAATTAATGAAAAAACTTAACTTTTTTCTTAGAAAAATAAATAAATAAATCAAATCAATAAAATAGTGTGAACCACAATTCAATCATGATTTTTTAATATGGACAACAATTTCCCATTGCTCCTGCTATAGATATGTCTGTTAACCCTTCCCCTGTTACGGAGTCCCATCATGTTTCACTTCGAGTTGATTCTGAGCAGAGTCTGTTAAATTTTGTTTCCTCTCCGTAGATGTCCTTTCTGGAAGTAAATGTTGTTATTCTGGGTTGTAGGGAATCAAAAGATAATGATTCGTCCCTGTCTGATGTACTAAACTCTCTTCTTCCTTTCATACATGACCAAAAGTCATCTATTCCATTACCTGTTTATCTAGGCAAAGTAGTGTTTGAAGACTCTAATGGTGGGGATAAACCTGATACTATTGTCTCTCACATTGAAGGCTCTGGGAAGGCATTTGCATGGTCAAGAAGTTTAGGTATAGAACATTCTCCTATCAAAACCCAGAGCTCTCGCAAAAAACTGGCAAGTGGGGCACCCTTAAATCTGCCTCGTTTCGTCGTTTATTGGATAGAGTTCGATAGGAGATCATCTTTTTACAAGAGACCCTTGTTAATGAACATAAAGCGAGGGATTTTGTGAATATCTTTCGCCCTTCTTGGGTTTCTTTTGCTGTAAATTCCTTTGGTACATCGGTGGTTTGTTAGTCACCTGGGATCTAATTATTTTTTATTTAAAACCATTTCTTTCTTGTGGTGGTATTATGTTGTTCAGCAAATTCATTTCAACTCAGAAACAACTCTCCTTTCTTAATGTTTACCGGTCATGCACGAACATACGTGCTTTCTAGGATAACTTGGTCGACAATGGTATACTGTCTCTTGATAATTTGATCCTTGCCAGTGATCTTAATATTACACTATCATCAGATGAAGTATGGGGAGGTTCTAATTCTTCTGGTTCATTGGCAGATTACTACAAGTTATTGTTGCTCTCAAAAAATCTTGTGGATTTACGCCCAGACAAGGTGGTTCCAACTTGGTGAAATGGGTGTCATGGGACTCAAGCTATTGCTAAATGATTGGACAAATGCATTATCTTTGAAGGTTTTCTATTTGTTAGCGGTCTTTATCATTCTAGGTGGAGTATCCTTTCATATCGGATCATGCTCCAATCATTTTACAGTTGGAAACTTCTCCGGTGTATAGAGCCTTTCCTTTTAAACTAAATCCACTCTGGGTACTGGAGGAAGATTATAAAGTTTTAGTTTATCATGTATGGAGGGATCCAAAATACAATACTGAATCAGGATGCCATCGCATACTAGTCTGGAAATTAAAAGATTTAAAAAGAAAGACAAAAGAATGGGAAAAACAGAGAGAAGGAAATATCCAAAAACATATGGTATCATTAGAGTCACAGATTAAAGATGATTTTTAAAATTTTGTGGATGATTACTCACAATTGGATCAAGAAATTCTTCTTGGCAATTTGGAGCTGGAAAGGAACAAGCTGCTTAAAATAAATGAAGAAAAATGGCAACAGCGGAGTAGAGCGATATGGATCAATAATGGTGATCGTAATACAAAATATTTTCATCATTTTTCTAATCACAGACATATTCACAAACATATCTTGGAAGTCAATGACGATGAAGGAAATAATTACTCAGATCAGAATGAAATCAAGGAAGCGACCGCTCAGTATTTCAAAAATTTCTACAAAGCGCGATCTGATACCTTTACAAATGAACAAGTTCAAGTAACTGGCCTTTTCTCCAGGATGGTAGTTGATGAGGAAGAAAGTACTTTATTTGAATCGGTTACTATTGATGAAATTAAAGATGTCCTAGCCATGTTCAAAAGAGATAAGAGCCCTGGCCTTGATGGCTGGACTGTGGAATTTTTTACAACCTTTATTGATTTGGTCGACGAAGATCTTGTGAAAATGATTGAGGAATCTAGGAAATTGGGGTTTGTAACAGGAAGTTTAAATTCCACATTTCTGGCGTTAATTCCTAAAGAAAAAAAACCTTCAAGTTTCGGGGATTATAGGCCTATTTCCTTATGCAATCTATGTTATAAGTTGATTTCCAAAGTCATCGCAAATCGGATAAAGCCTATTCTGTCTAGTAATATCTTGGAGGAACAGCTCATATTTTTAAAAGGGAGAAGGATACATGATGCTATCAGTACAACACATGAATGCCTCCATAGAATTACTAAAAAGAAATCAAAATCCTTAGTTCTCAAACTTGATTTGAGAAAAGCTTATGATTGCATAGACTGGGATCTTCTCTAAATGATTTTAATTCAATTTGGTTTTGGCATTCAAATGACTAAGTGGAATATGAGTTGTGTGACATCTCCTACTTATGTAGTGTTAATCAACGGTGAGACCACAACTTTCTTCCAGAGTGGTCGTGGATTGAATCAGGGTTGTCCACTTTCCCCATTATTATTCATATTGATAATGGAAGGACTCAATCTGCTATTAAAAAAGAGAAAAGAGGAGAAAATCTTTATTGGTATCAAAGTCTCAAGGTTGATAAATATACTCCATTTATTCTTTGTGGATGATGTTTTAATTTTGACAAAGGTCGATCTACAGGAGTGGCAAGAGATAGAAAAACTCATTGTATTATTTTTCAAAGCTACTGGTCTTCAAGTTAATGTGGAAAAAACTACTCTRCACTTTGAAGGACTATCYRACTYRGATCTTACCCCATTCAGATCCTTTCTTCCATACACATTTTCAGCATTGAACTTGGGTTTTAAGTATTTAGGTTACTTTTTAAAGACTGGTGCTYAGCGGGCGTCGGATTGGAGTTGGCTAGTAATCAAAATGGGTAAAAAGATTGGTCACTGGTGCAATAAGTGGTTATCCTTGGGTGGCCATTACATCCTTCTCAAAACTGTCCTAGAAAGGCAACCAATTTATTGGATGTCTTTGGAGCTTATTCTGCGTTCTATTATTAATCAGATCTATAAATTAATGTTTAATTTCCTATGGAAGGGGAATAGTGACTCCAAACACTATCACCTATGTAGATGGGATGTTTTATCCCGTCTGAAGTCATGTGGCAGCTGGGGTTTTCGCAACTTATTCCATTTCAATTCAACACTGAATGCAAACACTCTCTGGTGTGTTCTTACTTGAGATGGCATCTGACATAAAATCATTAAGGATAAATATCTTCAACATACAACCATTGTGAATTGGCTTAGATCATATTCTTTCAAATAGAACTATGCCTCAAGGATATGGAATAATATGTTAAAATATGTCCATCTTATAACTCACTAGCTCAGTTGGCTCTCGGGTTCTGGTCACCTTATTTCTTTGGGTAGAGATCATATCTTGGGTTTGAGGGACAAATCCCTCCTTTCTCTGGATCTTATCGATCATCTCCAGAAAGGAAAGATTAATGTCCTAGCACAAGCAAAGACAACTCACATTTCTGTTGATTATTAAGGGAATTGGTTCGAAAGCAAAGATTTGGGTTTGAGTGGTAATTTAGCAGAACAATGGGATATTTTTCGTAAATTTCTCATAGGAGCTGGTGTATTTATCAGGGATGCTCCAGATCAATTACTGTGGACAGGAGGTAACTCTTTAGGCATTTTATTAGTTAAAATTGCTTATTTGGCTCTTTACTCAATTTTTGATTTTCAGTTTATGGATTGGAGGCATACAATTTGGAAATGAGATATTCAATTAAATATCAAACTCTTCATTTGGTTGGCATCGGAACAAAAAATATTAACTTGGGATATCTTACAGAAAAAAGGATGGGAAGGCCCTAGCCTGTGTGTTTTGTACAAAAACAATAGAAAGGATATCACTCATCTTTTTATTGACTGTCTGTTCACTAAAAAGATCTGGGAACGATTCAAGTACACTCAAAATTTTAAGAGGAACTGGGAAGGTAAGATTTTTTCCGACTGCTTTAATAATTGGATGAAATATAAATCTGTGTCTCCTTCTCTTGCAACTATTATCTGTTGGTTTATATGGAACGAAAGGAATAGAGCAAGTTTCAACAGCTTGGCCCCCTCTGTCCACTCTGTGATCATTAAAGTGCTGGGACATTATAAGCATAAGCCCTCGACTCAAATTCTTGCTCCTATAATAGAATGTAGGGTCTTTCTCTCTGTTGGATTTTCTTTAGCCTTTTTCGATGGGGCAACCCAGAGTAATAAAAATGTTGTGGGGCAGGGGGAGTTATAAAAACATTTGATTCACTTGTTTATAGATGGTATCTAAATGGTGGTGAGGGAACCAATACAAAGGCAGAGCTCTTGGGTATTTGGGTGACCCTTACCTTAGTTACTCATCTCTCTCTCTCAAAGATCCAAGCATTTGGTGATTCAAGAGTGATTATAGATTGTCTAAATGACAAAGGTCAGCTGAAGGAATGCACTATAGAAGGTTGGAAAATTAGAACAAGAAGCCTCGTAAAGAATTTTCAGGATATCAACTTTCACCAAATGGACAAAGATTTTAACAAAGAGGCAGATAAACTATCCAATGTAGCTCTTCATGAGCCTGAAGGTAAGATATCCTTTTATCTTTAGGAACCTAGAGGAGCAGGTCCCATGAAACATTTGTCCACGTTTTGATGGTTCTATCTTTTTTGAGCGAGATAGTTTTTATTTTTTGTTCCAGTGCTCTAGAAGGATTAGCTAATAACCTGCTAAAGGTTGTGATTTGTGTTGTGGTATTTTGATGATGATATATCAATGATAAGATTGATTGTAAGCAAAGACTATTTTGATTGTCCTTCGATTCAAGCTTATTGTCAGTCATATTGACTGGGCTTATGGACTTGAATGACATTATGTAAAAACAATTATATATGAATATAATTTTGAGCTAATTTTCATTTGGAAAAAAAAACTCAATTCTAATTTCTCATTGATAAAATGAAAATGTGCAAGGAGATAAAAACAAGAAAATTAACACCACATCCATATTTATCTATCATCAACAATCAACTCATTTACAATATTAGAGTAGTAGACACAATTATTCATTTCTCCTTTGTTCATGTTAGACACACAAATTTAGAGATAAGTGTGAGATCCATATTATTCATTCATATGATACACATATAAGTACATTGATGTGACCTTTGGATTTGTATTCCAAGAGGTTGATTGGACTCCCTATAATGTTTTCTATCACTCCTAACTTCTCATGTTCCCTCACAAGTGAATAATACAAAATATCATAACCCTAGATGGATTAGGTTTCCAACATTCCCCCCCTTAATCCGAAGGGGTGTATGTGATACCAAGAAGAGAGACGAAATCTAGAAGTGAACAACTACAATATGGAGGTGGATAGTTGCGAATGGTTGACTATGCTCTCTGAATTTGGTGGTTTTGGGATGACCACAAACCAAAAGGCTAGTAGAAGTTGATGTCTTCTTCTAAATGGTGGTGGTGGTTTAAGGAAGAGCACAAACCAATCTGGTGGTTTACGGATGACCACAAACTCTAGAACTTGGCTCTAGGGATCAATGGTTCCTGGAACATTTCCTAATTTAGCTAGAAGATAGAAGATGGTGTCTTTTGCTAAATGGAAGTGTTCTCTAATGATGGTTTAAAGATGAGAATAAATTGTTCTGTAGTAGAAGTTGAATGTCTTCTACCAAGTGGAGGTTTAAGGAAAACCACAAACCGTTGTCTAGCAGAAGTTTTAAGTCTTCTACTAAGTGGTGGTTTAAAAGAAACCACAAACCAATATGGTGGTTTTGGATGATCACAAACCAAATCAAGCTTGCTTGTCACTCTCTCTTGTTACTATTCGATTGATAAGTCTTCAAAACTTGAATCCCGACTGTCAATCGCTGATGTTGTCCCCCACTCTCAAGAACAATGTGAGAATATGAAAATCTTTTCACTACAAGATGCATCAATACTTGATAATGAATTCTTTGGTATGAATAATTTATCTTCTTGATTGTTGATGACCATCACCAAGAAGTGATCCACCCACAGTGGTCCTTTTCTCTTGCATATTTCTTGCTATTAAAACATATGTTTGAAGGATGATTGTGCTTTCCACAATGCTCACAAGGATGAAGATCGAAGAACTGATCTTCCATGTGGCCAACTCATTGATAATGTTGGCACATCGAAATATGCTCTTGAATTGGAGAAGGTGAATGTGGAATTTATTATAGCAGTCCAACACTATGGAACTGGATCAGTTTGGTATAATCTATAATATGAAAGGTGACTTCCTTTTCATATCCAATACCAGTTTTGTGTTTATTGATTCTGATTTCTTCCCAAGGTCTAATGATTAGCTTGGAAAGAGGAAGTTGAACTTCCTCTGTACTTGAATATGAAGCTGTCTCATTGAGTTTCTTCTGCATTAGTTGTTGATCTGAATCATTCTCAAGTTCAAAAAGATAATTGTTCTAAACAAGGACTAGTTCAGAATGAAGATTCTTTTGTTGTATTCCTTCTTCTTGGAGATGTGATTAAAGTTGGATAAATTCATTTTTTTCCTATGAATCTTGTAAACAAGTTAGAACATCGGTGAGAGTTGCTATGTCAGTTGTGATTGTATTGTCCATATAAGAGAGTATTATAGTTTTAAGTAACTCTAATATTCATCAATTCGAGCAATAGCTCAGACCTCACAGGGTTTCTTGCAACTCTACCGTTTAAAAATCAGACTCAAAAATAAAAATAAATCATGGAGGGTGTAAGCTATTATCGAAAATGCACCTGTTTACAAAAGAACACAAGTAAACTTACAAAACAAAACTATTTGCAAGTATACCTGGAGTTGAAATGTTCTTCTCGTTCTCCAAAGAATTGACAACTTCTCAGCCCTTTTTTTAAAATCCAAGCACCAACATAAACTAAATATTTACCCCTTGAAGAGTGTGTTATCGTGCAAACAAGCAATGCTTTCAAAAAATTCGGATGGGTATTTAGCTTCTAAATAGATGTTTCATGATTCTTTCACAAGAGGGGCATCTTCATTTCCTTCTACATCCTACTTTCCAATCTTAACATTAAGAATCGCAATGTTGCTAACACCAACCACTAACAATCCTACAAAACCCTAGTAGAGCTATGTAGACTGCTACATATAAAAAAGTGTGTTCATCCTCTAATTGCATGCCACCAAAGATGAAGAGGTTGCCGGTCAAGATGAGAAGACTAGAGAGGTTCTCCACCCACAAAGAAGAAGGAGGATATTGTATTCGATTTTCCAATATTCTTTGACCATAATGAAAAACGACGAAGAAGTTGTCGGTCAAGATGAGAAGACTAGAGGGGTTCTCCACCCACAAAGAAGAAGGAGGATATTGTATTCAATTTTCCAATCTTCTTTGACCATAATGCAAAACAAATTCAAGTACATCAATATCAGGTTGAAATTGTGTGGATTCCTCCATGCAATGATCCAATGAGATCAGGTCACACTTGGAGTAATATCCCACCAACTCTTCTTTTCCAATAATAACAAGACTCCATGTTGAAACTTGTGGTGCCAGAGACTACAACAAGCTCTCTTGATTGCAAATCACCTGCCATTTATAATACAAATTCAAAACAAAAATAGAAATGGATTTCAATGACAATGGCACCAGTTTCAATGACAATGTGGCTGCCATTCACACTTCCATATAAGATCCGAGAAGGTCACAGATGAAATGATAAGATCCGAGAAGGTCACTGCCATATAATATCCATGGTTCGTGTGGGAATTTTGAATCCAAGCCACTATCTTGATGTCGTTGTGTGTGGTCCATGTGAAGGATTTCGTCCTATTTGCCAATCTAGTAGGCCTCGTCGATTGGATATTCAAAGATGGGTACTGAAATTAGATATGATATTGATGATTTTTTTTCTTTGGTTAACTCTTTTAACCATTGGAATAGAAACTTGCCTCGATCCAGTCGTTTTTTCAAACAATCTGGAGATATTTCACATATGGAGTTCTCATCTCTTGAACCTTGAAGATCATCTCTCTTTTTCGATGAATGCGCTTTGGTGGGAAATTTTAATGAGCTATGACCAAGTCCCAAGGCTATGGAATCCTAGGTATTGGAGAATTGGTTCCCTTAGATCAAAGGTACAATCATATCTTTTGTTGTAGGCAAAGGTTATTTCATTTTTACTTTTACGAGCAAATTGGAGAGGAAAAAGATGGAGAGAATAGCGAGGAGACTGAGGAAGAAGATGGAGAATATAGCAAGGAGTTGGAGGAGGAAGAAGTGGACGCTGTAAAAAGTGGAAAAAAAATATCACGTCATGAGAATTATGTTCCAAAAGTGCAGTCTCGTTCCTACCCTTCTAAACCCTTTTCCTTTGCTAATGCTTTGAAAAACTCTGCACCAAAGCCCTCCTTTACTCTTACAAGGGGAAGGAGGTCTAAAAAGGAAAAGGTAGCTCATGGGGTAGGAAAGAATAATAGCTTGGAAAGTGAGGAATTCACACCTTTTGGTCCCCATTGGAAATCAAGAGGGGTTAGAGAAAGTCTTAGACAATAATTTTTTGTTTCTATGTAAACCTTTGCAATTAGTTTGTCAGAATCTATTCATGTTCTCGGAGATTTGGCATTAGAAATAGGAAATTGTTTGTTCTCGACTCCATATGCAGTGGAAGGTTGAAGAAGTGTCCGTGTCTGGAAGCCTAAGAAGGTGAAGCATCGTTTGATTATGTGCATGGATGTGGGGTTGGAAGAGTCTTGCAAACTCTCCCTCTGCGCGTTGGTTGGGAGGTTTGCGTATAAGGCCAGAAGCAATTTACCTTTCAACAAGTGGATGCAGATTACTTGGGTTCCACTCATTGGATATTCACCTAAGTTGTTGACCCTCCCACACGGGTTGTTTGGTTTGGTTTTCATAAATCCGGAGGATTCTTCATTCATCCTTGATAGATTCTTTGAGGGTAGAAGCATTATGTTGAAGCATTGGCGCACACGCTTTGATCCTGCTACTGAATATTTTAGTTTTCGTCATGTATGGGTCTTACTACCTAGACTGCCAATCCAATTATGGAATAAAAAATCCCTGGAGGCTATTGGGAACATCCTAGGTCGGTTCTTAAAGGTTGATGAAGCCGGGTTTCTTTTAATGGATAAGCGAATGGCGAGGGTCCTTGTTGAGTTGGACGTCCATGTCAGTCTGTTGGAAATGCTAGAGTTGGATTGGCGCAGAAAAGTTATTGTCCAAAGATTAGACTATTTGGGTTTACCATTCTGATGAAACTCTATTTACAGACGGATGGGTCACCTGTGCAAAGACTATCATTTCATGACAGGGGTCTCTGACTCCAAGGAATCTTTGGAAGCTTCTACAAAAGATTTTTATATGAGCGAAGCGGACTTAGAAGAGTTGGGCGTCTTAGCTGCTGGGAGCATTGAAGATACACCTAGTCCTATCTCAGACACCTTCATAGGTAAGCTAAAAACTTACTGCCCTGCTTTGTATTTTTCTCTTTCATCGTGGGAACGTGATTTACTGGACAGCTCTTTCTCGTCACTTTTTGCTCCTTTAAAAGTAGTGGTTTCGGGGAATTTGGGTACGACAGAACCTGGTGGTACATATACTGTCCCTAATAGGACTCCTCTTCACCTGGTATCCTTAGATACTTCAGTATCCTTACCTGAAGAACCTTCTCTGACGACCACTGTGGCAAGGCTCGATATTGATTCACATTTTTTTTGTCAACTTGTGGTGGAACAAGTTCTGGAAAATGTGATAACTTCCTTGGTCCCGACCTATAGGGAGGCCACTAGTCCTATTCCATTACCGACATACTTGGGCTTGGAATCCATTCGTGGAGAGGTGGAATGTGGAGCCGCAAAGGTGACTACAAGTTTAGGGGAAGGTTTGGGGAAGGACTTAACATGGGCACATGAATTGGGTCTGGAGTTATCCCCCATTAAAACCAGGAGTGCTCGAAAGAAGATGGGGAAAACTCCTTCTGTTGTTGATCAACATTTATCTTCTACTCATGATTTGGGGGCGCTTAGAGGCATGAAAGCCCTTGTAAGGGATAAATCATTATCCTCCTCTCCTTGAATATCAGAGGGGTGGGAGGTCCCCTAAAATTGCCCTCCACGTGTAGAATTATTTCTAAAACCAAGTTGGATATTATTTATCTCCAAGAGACCTTAGTCGTTGAGGAGAAGGCTAGAAAATTCATGAACATTTTATGTCCTAACAGGATGATCTGTGCAGTCGGTTCTGTAGGGAAGTTGGGTGGACTTCTGGTGGCATGGAATCCAATTTTTTTTGAGTTAAATCCTTTTCTAAGTCTTGGCGGGATTTTATTGACATGTATTCGACTACCTGACAAAAGAATGATTTATTTTTTAAATGTTTATGGCCCATGCAACGGGCACAAACGGTTTTGGGAAAAGATGGACGCAAAAGTTTTGTTAGCACTCAGTGATCTTATACTAGCAAGGGGCATGAACTTTACGACTAGCACAGAAGAAGTATGGGGTGCATTGGCTTTAACAGATCCCCTGGTGGTTATTTTTAAAGAGCTTTAAAAAAAAAATCATCTGGTTGATATAATGCCTGTGGAGGTGGTGCCAACTTGGAGAAATGATAGAAGTGGGGTGGATGAGATACAAAAAATACTAGATAGAGTGTTTGCCTCTGATGCTACTCTACTTGCTTCAACCAAATATCGATCGTGGGTGGAATTTTCTCTTATTTCCGATCATGCACATGTTCTTTTTCAATTGGATATTGGTTACATGTCTGTAGCTCATCCGTTTAAATTTAACCCATCCTGTTTACGAGAAGAGTCATTCGCTGAATTGGTTCGGGAAGTGTGGAACACTCATCGGGATTATGAGGAGGAGGGATCTCAAAGGAGTCTGGTTAGGAAGCTGAGCATGCTAAAAGCTTGCGTGAAGGTATGGATTACTGAAAGGAAACAAAAGGAACAACAAGTATTTGAAAACATTGAAGCAGAGATTGCCCTTCTTATCAAGAAAAAATTAAATGGTGATCATAATATTGATCCTAATCCTCGACTGAAAACACTTGAAGCTGAACGGAATAAATCACTTCTGGCAGAGGAGGAACGATGACGTCTAAAAAGCAGGGCTACATGGATTCAGTGCGGGGACAAAAATACAAAATATTTCCATCAATTTGCCAGTTATAGAAGAAATAAAAACCATTTGTGGGAATTAAAGGATGAGTTTGATCAGGTTCACTATGATCAAGAGCCTATAAAGGATGAAGTGCAGAGATTTTTTAGTTCGTTCTATCAAGATACAGGGCAAAATTCGATTGAGGATTAGTTTGCATCGGTTAGAATTTTCCCAAGAATAGTTTCTGAAGAAGAAGTTCAATTACTTGAGAAGACTTGTACTAGCAAGGAAGTTCTAGAAGTCCTAAAGGGTTTCACCAAGGAAAAAAGTCCAGGTCCCGATGGGTGGACTGTTGAGTTCTTTTTACACTTCTATGAGATGGTTGCAAAAGATTTTCTTGAGGCTGTTGAGGAATCCAGACTAAGTGGAGAGGTTATCAGGTCTTTGAACTCAACTTTTATTTCCCTTATACCAAAAGTCAATGGACTTGCATCTTTTGGGGATTTTCAACTGATTACTATGTGCAATCTTTGCTATAAGATCATAACAAAAATCATTGGTAAGAGGATCATACCTATTCTGTCCCATACTCTGTCAGAAGAGCAATTAGGCTTTTTAAAAGGAAGGAAAATTCCTGACGCCATTGCATAAACACAGGAGTGCCTTCACGGTATCAAAGAAAAAAAAATACAAGCTTTAATTTTAAAGATTGACTTAAAGAAAGCATATGATTGTATAAGCTGGGAATTTCTCCGTTTGACTCTTATCCAATGTGGGTTTACACTTCCTACGACAAAGTGGATCATGGGACGCATCACAACAACAACCTTCGATATTCTAATTAATGGAGAGCCGACAGATTTCTTCAAAATTCGTAGAGGGATAAGACAGGGATGCCCATTGTCGCCTTTGTTATTCATTCTGGTGATGGAAGGGTTGATTTTGGCACTCAAAAGAAGCCAAGCTGAAGGGACATTGACTAGTATAAAGGTTTCAATATTAATTAGGATCCTCCATCTTCTTTTCGTTGATGACATTCTTATAATGTCAAAAGCCTCTCTTGATGAATGGCAGGAGATAAATAGGATTTTGAATGTTTTTTGTAGTGCCACTGGACTCTTGATAAATGTTCAGAAGACATCTTTCCTCCACTTTGGAGTTCATCAAAATGTTCTGGATACATTAAAAGAATCCTTTCATTTTAATTTTTCTGATCTTACTGAAGCTTTCAAGTATCTTGGTTACTATCTAAAACTTGACAGGTATAAGGTGGAGGATTGGCACTGGCTTATTGCAAAATTTGAGAAGTGGATAAACCATTGGTGCAATAGATGGATTTCCATTGGCGGCCACTTAGTTCTAATTAACGTTGTTTTAGAGAGCCAACCAGTCTACTGGATGACATTGGCTCATATTTTGTCATATGTGCTTAATAGAATTCATCAAGTGGTCTTCACTTTTCTATGGTCAGGATGTAAACAAAAGAAGAGCTACCATCTATGTAACCGACAACTCATTGCTCGACCAAAAATTCACGGGGTATGGGGACTAAGAAATATTTTCAAGTTCTGTAGAGCCTTGATTGTGAATACTTTGTGGAGGGTGTTGATGATAGAAGGCATTTGGCACCGCGCCATAAAAGACAAATATCTTCCATTTGGTTCTATAGTGAGATGGCTACGATCAGTTTTAGTGGTGGGGGAAAAAGGTTCATAGACGTGGAAAAATCTACTCAAATCCATGCATTTACTACTACATTGGATAACTTGGTGTCCGGGGACGGGTGAACCTATTCTTATTGGCAAATATTAAATCCTGGGTATGGGGGAAGCATCCATCCTATCTGATGACCTGATACCAATCCTTAATCAGAGAGGGGTTAATTACTTATTTCAGGTTAGTTGTGAGCCACGACCAAGAATGATATGCTCAAACTGGATTTCAAGTGATGACTTGGAATTGGAGGGACAAATAACTTTTGAATGGAATACCTTCAGATGTGACCTTAATAAACTCTGGTGTAAAGTTGCAAGCGAGGCCAGATGTACTTAAATGGACGGGAGGCGACTCATCGGGCCATATAATAGTAAAAAATGTTTGTGAGGCCACCGAAGCAAAGTACTAGAATTTTGCTATTATAGGATGGAGGAAGACACTTTGGTCATGGGAGTGTCCTTTAAAAATCAATCTTTTTACTTGGCTGGTTGCCGATAACAAAATTCTCTCTTGGGAGAATTTACAACATAGAGGTCATAGCGGACCGAGCCTTTTCTATTTATGTAAGAGCAGTAAGGAAAACACTTTACATGTGTTTGTAGAGTTCCCTTTCATGATCGCAGTCCGAGATAGGATTAAATTGGCCATAAAACATATTACAGGGTGGAATGGTACCTTTGTGGCATAATGTTTTAAAAACTGGAAGGCTCATAATAAATCCTATTCTACTTTGTTGACCTTCATTTGCTGGTATATATGCTTGGAAAGGAATTATGCTATTTTCGAAGATGGAAATCCCTCTTTACAGAAGGTGGTCTACAAAAC
>JZKD02S1735775.1:176295-226873 GCA_000966675.3 Picea glauca | reverse complement strand
GATAATTTTAATTTTTGAGGACTTTATGTCATGACCCTACCCTCAACAATATGAGATTGTTGTTTCTTATATTTGTTTTGATCATAGTTATAAGATCTTGATCATTATGGCATTTCTTTTGATGCTCTATGGCGACAAGATGCCAGAGGATATGGCTTGGTTGTAAAATGATGTATATCAACCTTTATTATTATAATTTGGGAGACATTCGAGCGATTTGTAAGATCTTTTGAGTGGTTTTTCTGAATTAATGAAAAAACTTAACTTTTTACTTAGAAAAATAAATAAATAAATCAAATCAATAAAATAGTGTGAACCACAATTCAATCATGATTTTTTAATATGGAAAACAACTCAATTCTAGTTTCTCATTGATAAAATGAAAATGTACAATGAGATAAAAACAAGAATATTAACACCACATCCATATTTATCTATCATCAACAATCAACTCGTTTACAATCTTAGAGTAGTATACAAAATTATTCATTTCTCCTTTGTTCATGTTAGACACACACATTTAGAGATAAGTGTGAGATCCATATTATTCATTGATATGATACACATATTAGTAGATTGATGTGCCCTTTGGATTTGTATTCCAAGAGGTCGATTGGACTCCCTATGATGTTTTCTATCACTCATGACTTCTCATATTCCCTCACAATCGAATAGTGCAAAATATGGTAGCCCTAAATGGATTAGGTTTCCAACATTCCCTCCCTTAATCCGAAGGGGTGTATGTGGGTCCAAGAAGAGAGATGAAATATAGAAGTGAGCAACTGAAATATGGAGGTGGATAACTGCGAATGGTTGAATGTGCTCTCTTAATCTGGTGGTTTTGGGATGACCACAAACCAAAATGCTAGTAGAAGTTGATGTCTTCTTCTAAATGGTGGTGGTGGTTTAAGGAAGACCACAAACCAATCTGGTGGTTTACGGATGACCACAAAATCTAGAACTTGGCTCTAGGGATCAATGGTTCCTCGGACATTTCCTAAGTTAGCTAGAAGCTAGAAGATGATGTCTTCTGCTAAATGGAAGTATTTTCGAATGATGATTTAAAGATGACAATAAATTGTTCTGTAGCAGAAGTTGAATGTCTTCTACCAAGTGGAGATTTAAGGAAAACCACAAACCGTTGTCTATCAAAAGTTGTAAGTCTTCTACTAAGTGGTGGTTTAAGGAAAACCACAAACCAATATGGTGGTTTTGGATGATCATAAACCAAATCACGCTTGCTTGTCACTCTCTCTTGTTAGTATTCGATTGATAAGTCTTCAAAACTTGAATCCTGACTTCCCTGATGTTGTTCCCCCCTCTCAAGACAAGGTGAGAATATGCAAATCCTTTCACTGCAATATGTGTCAATACTCGAGAATGAATTCTTTGGTATGAATGATTTATCTTCTTGATTGTTGATGACCATCACCAAGAAGTGATCCACCCCCATTGGTCCTTTTCTCTTGCATATTTCTTGCTATTAAAACATATGTTTGAAGATGATTGTGCTTTCCACAATGATTGCAAGGATGAAGATCGAAGAATTGATCTTCCATGTGGCCAACTCACTGATAATGTTGGCACATCGAAATATGCTCTTGAACTGGAGCAGGTGAATATGAAATTTCTTGTAGAAGTCCAACACTATGGAACTTGATCGTTTTGGTATAATCTATAATATGAAAGGTCACTTCTTTTTCATATCTAATACTAGTTCTGTGTTTATTGATTCTGATTTCTTCCCAAGGTCTAATGATTATCTTGGAAAGAGGAAGCCAAACTTCCTATGTACTTGAATCTGAAGCTGGCTCACTGAGTTTCTTCTGCATTAGTTGTTGATCTGAATCATACTCAAGTTCAAAAAGAGAATTGTTTTAAACAAGGACTAGTTCATAATGACGATTCTTTTGTCGTATTTCTTCTTCTTGGAGATCTGTTTCAAGTTGGATAAATTCAATTTTGTCCTATGAATCTTGTAAACAAGTTAGAACATTGGTGAGAGTTACTATGTCAGTTGTGATTGTATTGTGCATAGAAGAGAGTATTATAGTGTTAAGTAACTCTAATAGTTCATCAATTTGAGCAACAGCTCAGACCTCACATGGTTTCTTGCAACTCCACCCTTTAACAATCAAACTCAAAAATGAAAATAACTCATGGAGGGTGTAAGCTATTACCGAAAATGCACCTGTTTACAGAAAAACACAAGTAAAATTACAAAACAAAACTATTTGCAAGTATACCTAGAGTTGAAATGTTCTTCTCGTTCTCCAAAAAATCGACAACTTCTCGACCCTTTTTTTAAAAGCCGAGCACCAAAATAAACTAAATATTTACCCCTTGAAGACTGTGTTATTGTTGAAACAAGAACTATGCAAGTAGAACAAAACCTATGCAAACAAGCAAAGCTGTAAAAAATTTCAGATGAGTATTTAACTTCTAAATAGATGTTGCACAATTCTTTCACAAGAGGGGTATCTTCATTTCCTTCTATATCCTACTTTCCAACCTTACTCACAATGGAGTAAAATTAAGAATCACAATGTTGCTAACACCACCCACTAACAATCCTACAAAACCCTAGCAGAGCTATGTAGATTGCTACATATGCAAAAGTATGTTCATCCTGTAACTGTATGCTAGCAAAGATGAAGAGGTTGTCGGTCAAGATGAGAAGACTAGAGGGGTTCTCCACCCACAAAGAAGAAGGAGGATATTGTATTCGATTTTTCAATCTTCTTTGACCGTAATGCAAAACAAAATTCAAGTACATCGATATCAGGTTGAAATTGTATGGATTCCTCCATGCGTCTATCCAATGAGAGCATGTCACGCTTGGAGTAATATCCATGTTGAAACTTGTGGTGCCAGCGACTACCACGAGCTCTCTCATTTATAATATAAATTCAATGACGCCAATTTCAATGACAATGTGGCTGCCATCCGCGCTGCCATAAGATCCGAGAAGGTCACAAATGAAATGATATTGGAGGTAAATTATATTGATGGAGATGACAGTTCAATATGATGGAGATGACAGTTCAACATGTTGAGCAACAAATAATTTACAAGGAAAAAAAATGCTGAAGACCGCAGGTGATATCCTTTGCGGCTAGGGTTTACCCTAGCCACCCCCCGCACCAGATTTGTTTCGTCACTGTCGGCATCAGAATTTTTGTTTCCACTGCGCATGGTTCATGTGGGAATTTTGAATCCAAGCCACTGTCTTGATGTCGTTGTGTGTGATCCATGTGAAGGATTTCGTCCTCTTTTCCAATCTAGCAGGCCTGGTCGATTGGATCTTCAAATATGGGYACTGAAATTAGAGATGATATAGAATAATTTTGTTCTTTGGTTCAGTCTTTGAACCATCGGAATAGAAACTTGCTTCAATCCAGTCGATTTGTCAAACAATCTGAATATATTTCACATATGGAGTTCTCATCTCTTGAACCTTGAAGATCATCTCTCTTTTTCAATGAACGTGCTTTGGTGGGAAAGTTTATTGAGCTATGGCCAAGTCCCAAGGTTGTGGAATCCTAGGTATGGGAGAATTGGTTCCCTTAGATCAAAGGTACGATCATATCTTTTGTTGTAGGCCAAGGTTATTTCAATTTTACTTTTACCAGCAAATTGGAGAGGAAAAAGATGGAGAGAATAGTGAGGAGACAAAGGAAGAAGATGGCGAAGATAGCGAGGAGTTAGAGGAGGAAGAAGTGGAAGCTGTAAAAAGTGGAAAAAAATTATCAGGTCATGGGAATTCTATTCCAAAAGTGCAGTCTTGTTCCTACCCTTCTAAACCCTTTTCCTTTGCTAATGCTTTGAAAAACTTTGCACCAAAGCCCTCCTCTACTCTTATAAGGGGAAGGAGTTATAAAAAGGACAAGGTAGCTCAAGGGGTAGGAAAGAATAATAGGTCGAAAAGTGATGAATTTGCACCTTTTGGTCCCCATTGGAAATCAAGAGGGGTTAGATAAAGTCTTAGACAATAATGTTTTGTTTCTATGTAAACCTTCGCAATTAGTTTGTCAGAATCTATTCATGTTCTCGGAGATTTGGAATTGAAATAGGAAATTGTCCGTTCTCGCCTCCATATGCAGGGGAAGGTTGAAGAAGTGTCTGTGTTTGGAAGCCTAAGAAGGTGAAGCGTCGTTTGATTATGGGCATGGATGTGGGGTTGGAAGAGTCTTGCAAACTCTCCCTCTGCGCGTTGGTTGGGAGGTTTGCGTACAAGACCAGGAGCAATTTACCTTTCAACAAGTGGATGCAGATTACTTAGGTTCCACTCATTGGATATTCGCTTGAGTTGTTGACCCTCCCTCGCGGGTGGTTTGGTTTGGTTTTCAGAAATCCGGAGGATTCGACTTTCATCCTTGACAGATTCTGGGAATTTGAGGGTGGAAACATTATGTTAAAGTGTTGGCGCACGTGCTTCGACCTTGCTACTGAATATTTTAATTTCTTTCATGTATGGGTCTTACTACCTACACTGTTGCTCAAACTATGGAATAAAAAATCCTTGGAGGCGATTGGGATCTTGCTAGGTCAGTTCTTAAAGGTTGATGAAGATGGTTTGTTTTCAACGGAGAAGTGAATGGCGAGGGTCCTTGTTGAGCTGGATGTTATCACCATAACAATTTTCTTCTGATGGAATCCAAGTCTCGGATTTAGGGAGGGGCTAGATCAATATGGAGATGTGATAAATTTGGAGGATAAGGTCACACCTAGCAGAGAAGGGACAATATAATGGAGGCATGGACGTTGATGGGGCCCGACGGGCCACGTATCTTAAAACAACCTAGATCGACGATCAAGAGACATATTGAGCGAGGAAATAGTGCGAAGGTTAATCGCTTGAGAGCGGGTCAGGGAAAATACTGTGGTTTCACCTCGCAGACACATGGCGACACCAGAGGCATATCGGAGAGAAAAGAGGTCTACCCAAAATGGTTTTGTCTCGCCCCCGATATCGAAAAGCGCATATAAACGGAGGGCCATGACCATACTCTGCGTCTGTAGATTCCCGCGGTTGATCGTTCGCTTGAGTGAAAAGACAAACGCTGGCTATTAGTCAAGAGTTAAATTCATTTTTATAATTTGCGCATAAATTCATCACTATTTCACATGCATACACAATCGAGTTCTCATTTTCCAAGTTTTAATCCTGGACAAGAGAGTTAAGTCAGGGGATTACTCCTCATAGGAGTGATTCGAACGAAGTTTATGTGCGACTCGTGCATGATCCCAATCAGGCCGAGTGTTGTAACCATGCTCTTATACCACTTTGTAACATCCCCACTACCTAAAATCGAACTATTTCGTTTTCTTTTTTTTTCTCAACGAAGAGACTCCCGGAAGCTTGCATCAACGAAATGCCAATCCCGCTCCACGGGTCTTTCATTCACCTATACAGCTCTCTGCACCTAACCATGACCTTTCCCTGATGACAATTTCAGGTTTTCGGGTTTCATCCTTTCTAATGTCGAGGGTTCCTATACTCTCAATTTTCCAATCTCCGATGAGCTCTCTTCCGGCCTTAGCCCCTCCTGGCTATGCCCTCTGGTCCATATGACCGCTCCCATAAGACCACAACCTTATATCCTCCCATCGGGGTGTTGGACTTCAAATTCCCGACGCGCTCCAATTCTCGTTAGCCCTTCAGGCTAAGCTCTTGGTCCATGTGACCTTTATCTCACGAGGCCGCAGCCTTGTCCCCTATCAGGGTTTCGGACTTTCCAAAGTCGAAATGCAAACGTCCTCAGGACTCGTGATCCCTTGAATCCCGACGCGCCCTTCACGCGCTAGCTCTCCTGGCTAGGCTCCTAGCTCACATGACCACGATCCCCGTGACCGTGGTCTTATTCCTCGTCGGGGCTATGGGGTTTTCAATGCCAAAATGCATTGGCTCATAGGATTCCCGATCCTTCGATTCCCGACTTCCCGCTATGTTGACAGCTGGCCCCTCACGATGGCACTATCCTCCTTCTCGGATGTGCTGACAGCTGCCCCCCACTCATCGGGGTTTCAGACTTCGCGATTCCAAAATGTAGGGATTTCGTGTCCACGGAATCCTCGATATGCCAATCCCCGACTTTGCTCGGATCTCCGACACACGTCCCAAATGGATGGACGGTCCAGGTTAAGCCTCGGACTTCGCCAAACGCCAACCCAAAAAGCACTTATCTGTGTGAGTCCCGATGGCCCAAACGCCAATGACTCCCGATGGTTGCCACCTGTCCCATTTAGATGGATGGCTCTGATTATATCGGGGGTTTTTCACTATGGATTTCCCCGACCTCTTGCTCACAGAACTCCCAATTTGCCGACTCTCTTCAGATCTCCGCCACCTGTCTCACCCTGATGGATGGTCCAGATCGGATCTCACTATTTCGAGACTTATAGCATCCTAATTCCCTCGACCTCGGGATCTCTGATATCCCGATGCCGGATATCCCGACTCTCTATGGATTTCTGACATCTGTCTCCCCAAACGGATGGCTTAGATTTTACTGGAGTTTTCACTTCGAACTTCCCCGACCTCCTGTCCACGGGAATATTGATATCCCAACTTCCGATAGTAAACCTCGATCTCTGCCACGTGTATCCTCAACGGACGGTTCAAAGCTTCCCAGCGTTTCGATACTTGAAGTGTCTCGATTTTCTTGTCCTTGAGAATCCTGATATGCCGATGGCTGGACTCCTGATGGTAACCCTCGGATATCTCCAGTCCGATACGACGGCTGACGGGTAATTGGACCGAGATCCAACGGTCTAGATCCGTTCTTCCTGCGCACACTCCAGAGACTAAACTCCGAGCATCTTAATCCGATCCGACGACCGACGGGATTTCTGGATGAGATCCAACGACTGTCGATCTCCCCCTTCTATATGCTTAACTTGGTACATCCCAGACGTAGAAACCAATGGTCCAGGTCTCCCCCTCCAGTCGATCTGACAGCTCAGGTCTGTCCCACCTCGCACATTTCTTCCACTACTTCGTGGAGGTGGAAAGATCAACGGTCCAAATGTTCTCATGGACCTTGGGGACCTATGATCCCGACTTCCTCGCTATTCCTGAAGATAGAGGAAAAAGGGGCAAGGTGTGTAACGCTCTTATTACTTCCGTCAATCTGACGGTCGGGAATGACCATGGGTCTTCTGACAGGATCTCATCCGTCGATTTGTTACTTATCCCTACGCTGCTACTTCAGAATATTAGGAGGGTCATTCCTCCTCGTACAAGGTTATTAAGACCTACATATTCAAGTCCTTTTTCCGGGTTTTTGATGAACCTCTCCAAGGAGGGAAAGTCTCTGTGAAGAGATCTATTCTGGGGCATCCCGGAAGACAGACAAGGGGAAGCAAATTTCCGAGTGTAGGCTGGAAGTCTGACTTAGTTCAATCTAGGCATAATTAGATTTATTTATCAATCGTAAGCCATACGTGGTTTTTCTGTTATAAACATATATCTATTATTTCTTATTAAACTCTGCACAGACATTCTAATACTGTAATCATTCACAATTTCACAGTTCTATAAGCATATATGTCAGTATATGAATTTCAAGAAGCAATAGGTAAAACACTTATCATAAATAACACCAGAAGTGGGTGCAACTGCTGAGAGGGGTGCTCGTTTCCACCCAACCGTAGGCTCAGTGACTCCCAATGGATTTACCACTAGCCACCCCGAGCTGAGACCACGATGCTCTGAGACTGCGTCTCTTTTTCTGCCAGTGACCAGGAGCAAAGGTGGCAATCCCTCCTCTCTGCTATCACTCACTCTGCGTAAAAATGCCAGAGTTCCCCTTGCGTCTGCCCTTCCAATCACTTCTGCCATACGCCTTATCCTCTCGCGAGGTTGCGTGTGGCGCGATTACCCTCGCGCTGGTCATTCATGATGGCTCTACGTATAGGCGGTTCACCTCCCCCTCCCTCATTAAGCCATCAACCTACCAGCCTGCAAGGCATTAAATTCAGGGCCAGCGAGCCGCTTTTGGTTCTCCAGGCCAGTGGAGTCCAAATACGGTGTTAATTCTCGGTGGAAGTTAGCGCCACCTTTTCAGGTGCCCTCCACCGCCATCGTGGTCTATTTTTCTGCACATCCCCTCTCAGCAGTCCTGCAATATGTTCAAAATGTCATTCACATTTATTGACCTTTTCCTCAAGGTCCCTTTACATCACATATCCATATTTATGAGTTTTCCATAGTTCTTGGCCAGTCCAGTTATATTTACAAGCTGGGGGAAACAGGGTGTTACAATGACATGGACCACACTGCGGCAAGAGAGGGGCCAAGCAGTGTCGGAGTTCACCAATACCTTCCATACCTTATGCACTAAGCTGGGTATCAAAGACTCCGAGCGACATTTGGTTCTGAAAAACTGCAAGGCTCTACACAGATACATCCAAACTAAAATGGATTTTCTGGACATCTCATCAATCGGTTATGGTTATTGATATGCTATTAAAATCGAGCAGAAGTTTAAGCACCAGAACAAACAAGAGTTCGGATATGCAAATCTGCAACAAACAAAGTATGAGAAAGACGATCCTAACAAATAGTCTCCTGAAAACCAGTCCAAGCCACAAGAAAAAATGGGTCACGGGAAGACAAAGAGGGACACCAGAAAATGGTGCGATTTACACAAAATCCCTTGGCACAACACCAACAAATGTCACTCAAAACAGTCATTGGTGGCCGAGATCAAAGACAAGGAGTCGAACCCTGATTCAGAATATGATTCTGAAAATACTGGTAAAAGACAGATCATAGAAGCAGACCCCACTACTATTGTCGCGACTGCAACAATTCAACCAGAATAACCAACAGGTCCAGAAGAGGGGGAGCGCCTTTTTCATTCACAGATGTGGGTGAAGGGGACCACACTACATTTTATTGTTGATAGTCGAAGCTAGAAGAACCTCATCTCAGCAGAGGTCGTCAAACAGTTGGTATTGTCGACAACACCACACCCGCAACCATACAACATTAGGTGGCTTCGCCAAGGACGAGATCTTTGTGTTAGCCAACAGTGTCTATTTTCATACGACATCCAGCCCTTCAAGGATGACGTATTATGTGATGTTTCCCCATTGGATGTTTGTGATGTTCTCTTGGGCCAACCATACATGTGGAGACGCCATGTTGTTTATGAGTCTCGACCTCGCAGTGTCATTATTTCTCTAGGGGGTCATCTCTACAGAATACCAGAGGTAGTTCTGACTATTATTCCACCTAAACAGTGCCACAAGGTAGTATCTCATACTGCAAAATTTAGCTTATTCACAATTTGTTCACAAGGGGAACAAAAGGACACTGCAACCACTACAACCTCGCCCCAAGCACCTTCTATCCAACAGAAGCAGGTCGTCGAGGTTGCAGCAAAGAACAAATATTCCTTGTGCACACCGTCCCCTCATGTATCGCTATTTGTTGAACAAGCTTAGCCTCAACAAGTTTGTGACAGACTTCCACAAACTGAGCAACGCGACATCTCCAGCAAGGCAAGCAGCTCACCAAGATGCAGATTCAACAAATGCTTTTCCCTCTCCCCCGGGAACTCAGTGCAATGGAGACCATTTCTTCCTAAGGAGGGAGGATTGATCCAGGTGGATATCGGTGGTCACCCACCTTTTCCAACTGGCTCAAAATAGTTTTCTGGCAATTTACTATTTTTAGCAGTTTTAAACTTCCGGGGCCATTTTGAGGGCCTAAATGAAGTTTTTTCAGGATTAAGATTCTCAATTATAGTCGAAGGCATGATTGAGCCCCCAAAATGAATCTCCTCGACGATACCTTTCCAACGCGCTATCATACACCTAAAACGGAGATCGTATGCAAAAGTTACGACCCCGAGAAGTTGATGTACTAACTTACCCAAACGGGGCCCACATGACTTTTGGCGTTTCATCTCCTAGGGTTAGGTTTTTGGATGTCTATTGTTTTTGGCATTCCAGTTTATTGTAAAAATACCTTCAGAGCCTCATTGTAATCATGTTCTTTTGAATGCGAGTAGTCGTCACATCTCTTCTCAGAGATAAGCTACCACCATTCTAGCGAGTCCTTCACTCTGTATTTTTACAGTCTCTGTACATTTATTTCATTTATAGAAATCGTGTATTACTGTATCTATGTGTTTATGGTTGCATATCTGATACATTTCTGTTATATTATTGGATATCCGCGTTATCTCTATACATTTCTTTATTATATCTCCGCTCTCATTTCGTGCCGAAAATAATCTGGATCACAGAGGTAGTCAGGTTGGCCTATTGGAATGGATCTCCTTTTGATGGGTGTGTAGCTATTCTCTAACTAGGTATTGACTCTTGGATAATGATTCATTAGGGGAATTGCCTTAGTTGCTAGAGAATATTCATTCATTCCCTCTCGCATCAAGTAAATACTTCAAGGCCATGTTTCATGAGATGGGAGTGATTGGGGTGGATAAGAAATGTTTTAGATCTAGTGTTGGAGTGACTTATGTGGATCAATCATCTCCTTCTACTTGGAAACAATTTTTCTTATGTGGTTGATCTCTTAAGGTTCAAAATATTCTGGCAATACAGTTCATTATCTTAAAATAAAATTAGGTCCTTCCATATTAACATCTACCTCTCTACCAAGATCAAACACTAGAAGTTCAAGTCATCGTGAGTGAAGATAATTTTAATTTTTGAGGACTTTATGTCATGACCCTACCCTTAGCAATATGAGATTATTGTTTCTCATATTTGTTTTGATCATAGTTATAAGATCTTGATCCTTATGGCATTGCTTTTGATGCCCTATGGCGACAAGATGCCAGAGGATATGGCTTGTTTGTAAACTGGTGTATATCAACATTTATTATTATAATTTGGGAGACATTTGAGTGATTTGTAAGATATTTTGATTGTTTTTTTCTGAATTAATGAAAAAACTTAACTTTTTTCTTAGAAAAATAAATAAATCAATCAAATCAATTTATAAATCAAATCAATAAAATAGTGTGAACCACAATTCAATCATGATTTTTTAATATGGACAACAATTTCCCATTGCCCCTGCTATAGATCTGTCTGTTAATCGTTCTCTTGTTACGGAGTCCCATCAAGTTTCACTTCTAGTTGATTCTAATCAGAGTCTATTAAATTTTGTTTCCTCTCCATCGATGTCCTTTCCAGAAGTAAATGTTGTTATTCTGGGTTGTAGGGAATCAGAAGATAACGATTCATCCCTGTCTGATGTACTAAACTCTCTTCTTCCTTTCATACATGACCAAAAGTCATCTATTCCATTACCTGTTTATCTGGGCAAAGAAGTGTTTGAAGACTCTAATGGTGGGGATAAACCTGATACTATTGTCTTTCACATTGAAGGCTCCGGGAAGGAATTTGCATGGTCAAGAGGTTTAGGTATAGAACATTCTCCTATCAAAACCTAGAGCTCTTGCAAAAAACTGGCAAGTGGGGCTGGTCCTTCTTGTGAATCTGATTTTTCCGCTAATGATGGCGGGGCACTTAGAGAAATGAAGGCCCTAGAAAGGGAAAAATAATGATTATATTGTTCGTAAATATCAGAGGGGTAGGGGTCACCCTTAAATCCGCCTCGTTTCGTCGTTTATTGGATAGAGTTCGATCGAAGACCATCTTTTTACAAGAGACCCTTGTTAATGAACATAAAGCGAGGGATTTTGTGAATTTCTTTCGCCCTTCTTGGTTTTCTTTTGCTGTAAATTCCTTTGGTACATCGGTGGTTTGTTAGTCACCTGGGATCTAATTATTTTTTATTTAAAACCATTTCTTTCTTGTGGTGGTATTCTGTTGTCCGGCAAAGTCATTTCAACTCAGAAACAACTCTCCTTTCTTAATGTTTATGGGTCATGCACGGACATACGTGCTTTCTAGGATAACTTGGCCGACAATGGTATGTTGTCTCTTGATAATTTGATCCTTTCCAGTGATCTTAATATTACACTATCATCAGATGAAGTATGGGGAGGTTCTAATTCTTCTGGTTCATTGGTATATTACTACAAGTTATTGCTGCTCTCAAAAAATCTTGTGGATTTACGCCCAGACAAGGTGGTTCCAACTTGGTGAAATGGGTGTCACGGGACTCAAGCTACTGCTAAACGATTGGACAAATGCATTATCTTTGAAGGTTTTCTATTTTTTAGCGATCTTTATCTCTCTAGGTGGAGTATCCTTTCATATCGGATCATGCTCCAATCATTTTACAGTTGGAAACTTCTCCGGTGTATAGAGCCTTTCATTTTAAACTAAATCCACTCCGGGTACTGGAGGAAGATTATAAAGTTTTGGTTTATCAGGTATGGAGGGATCCAAAATACAATACTGAATCAGGATGCCATCGCATACTAGTCTGGAAATTAAAATATTTAAAAAGAAAGACAAAAGAATGGGCAAAACAGAGAGAAGGAAATATCCAAAAATGTATGGTATCATTAGAGTCACAGATTAAAGATGATTTTTTAAATTTTATGGATGATTACTCACAATTGGATCAATAAATCCTTCTTGGCAATTTGGAGCTAGAAAGGAACAAGCTGCCTAAAATAAATGAAGAAAAATGGCGACAACGGAGTAGAGTGATACAGATCAATAATGGTGATCATAATACAAAATATTTTCATCATTTTTTTTCAATCACAGACATATTCACAAACATATCTGGGAAATCAATGACGATGAAGGCAATAGTTACTCAGATCAGAATGAAATCAAGGAAGCGATCGCTCAGTATTTCAAAAATTTCTACAAAGCGCGATCTTATACCTTTACAAATGAACAAGTTCAAGTAATTGGCCTTTTCTCCAAGATGGTAGTTGATGAGGAAACAAGTACTTTATTTGAACCGGTTACTATTGATGAAATTAAAGATGTTCTAGCCATGTTCAAAAGAGATAAGAGCCCTGACCTTGATGGTTGGACTGTGGAATTTTTTACAACCTTTATTGATTTGGTCGGTGAAGATCTTGTGAAAATGATTGAGGAATCTAGGAAATTGGGGTCTGTAACAGGAAGTTTAAATTCCACATTTATGGCATTAATTCCTAAAGAAAACAAACCTTCAAGTTTCGGGGATTATAGGCCTATTTCCTTATGAAATATATGTTATAAGTTGATTTCCAAAGTCATCACAAATCGGATAAAGCCTATTCTGTCTAGTAATATCTTGGAGGAACAACTCATATTTTTAAAAGGGAGAAGGATACATGATGCTATCAGTACAACACATGAATGCCTCCATAGCATTACTAAAAAGAAATCAAAATCCTTAGTTCTCAAACTTGAATTGAGAAAAGCTTATGATTGCATAGATTGGGATCTTCTCCAAATGATTTTAATTCAAGTTGGTTTTGACATTCAAATGACTAAGTGGATTATGAGTTGTGTAACATCTCCTACTTATGTAGTGTTAATCAACGGTGAGACCACAAATTTCTTCTAGAGTGGTTGTGGATTGCATCAGGGTTGTCCATTTTCCCCATTATTATTCATAATGATAATGGAAGGACTCAGTCTACTATTAAAAAAGAGAAAAGAGGAGAAAATTTTTATTGGTATCAAAGTCTCAAGGTTGATAAATATACTCCATTTATTCTTTGTGGATGATGTTTTAATTTTGACAAAGGTCAATCTACATGAGTGGCAAGAGATAGAAAAACTCATTGTATTATTTTTCAAAGCTACTGGTCTTCAAGTTAATGTGGAAAAAACTACTCTGCACTTTGAAGGACTATCTGACTCGGATCTTACTCCATTCAGATCCTTTCTTCCATACACATTTTCAACATTGAACTTGGGTTTTAAGTATTTAGGTTACTTTTTAAAGACTGGTGCTTATAAGGCGTCGGATTGGAGTTGGCTAGTAATCAAAATGGGTAAAAAGATTGGTCACTGGTGAAATAAGTGGTTATCCTTGGGTGGCCCGTTACATCCTTCTCAAAACTATCCTGGAAAGGAAACCAATTTATTGGATGTCTTTGGAGCTTATTCTGCGTTCTATTATTAATCATATCTATAAATTAATGTTTAATTTCCTATGGAAGGGGAATAATGACTCCAAACACTATAACCTATGTAGATGGGATGTTTTATCCCGTTCGAAGTCATGTGGCAGCTGGGATTTTTACAACTTATTCCATTTCAATTCAACACTGAATGCAAACACTCTCTGGCGTGTTCTTACTCAAGATGGAATCTGACATAAAATCATTAAGGATAAATATCTTCAACATACAACCATTGTGAATTGGCTTAGATCATATTCTTTCAAACAGAACTATGCCTCGAGGATATGGAATAATATGTTAAAATATGTCCATCTTATAACTCACTGGTTTAGTTGGCTCTCGGGTTCTGGTCACCTTATTTCTTTGGGTAGAGATCATATCTTGGGTTTGAGGGACAAATCCCTCCTTTCTGGGGATCTTATCGATCATCTTTGGAAAGGAAATATTAATGTCCTAGCACAAGCAAAGACAACTCACATTTCTGTTGATTATTATGGGAATTGGTTCGAAAGCAAAGATTTGGGTTTGAGTGGTAATTTAGCATAAGAATGGGATATTTTTCGTAAATTTCTCATAGGAGCTGGTGTATTTATCAGGGACACTCCAGATCAATTACTGTGGACAGGAGGTAACTCTTCAGGCATTTTATTAGTTAAAAATGCTTATTTGGCTCTTTACTCAACTTTTGATTTTCAGTTTATGGATTAGAGGCATACAATTTGGAAATGAGATATTCAATTAAATATCAAACTCTTCATTTGGTTGGCATCAGAACAAAAAATATTAACTTGGGATATCTTACAGAAAAAAGGATGGGAAGGCCCTAGCCTGTGTGTTTTGTACAAAAACAATAGAAAGGATGTCACTCATCTTTTTATTGACTGTATGTTCACTAAAAATATTTGGGAAAGATTCAAGTACACTCAAAATTTTAAGAGGAACTGGGAAGGTAAGACTTTTTCCGACTGCTTTAATAATTGGATGAAATATAAATCTGTCTCCTTCTCTTGCAACTATTATCTGTTGGTTTTTATGGAACGAAAGGAATAGAGCAATTTTCAATAGCTTGTCCCCCTCTGTCCACTCTGTGATCATTAAAGTGTTGGGACTTTATAAGCATAATCCCTCGACTCAAATTCTTTCTCCTATAATAGAATGTAGGGTCTTTCTCTCTGTTGGATTTTCTTTAGCCTTTTTTGATGGGGCAGCCCAGAGTAATAAAAAATGTTGTGGGGCAGGGGGATCTATAAAAACATTTGATTCACTTGTTTATAGATGGTATCTAAATGGTGGTGAGGGAACCAATACAAAGGCGAAGCTCTTGGGTATTTGGGTGACCCTTACCTTAGCTACTCATCTCTCTCTCTCAAAGATCCAAGCATTTGGTGATTCAAGAGTGATTATAGATTGTCTAAATGAAAAAGGTCAGCTGAAGGCATGCACTATAGAAGGTTGGAAAATTAGAACAAGAAGCCTCATAAAGAATTTTCAGGATATCAACTTTCACCACATATACAAAGATTTTAACAAAGAGGCAGATCAACTATCCAAAGTAGCTCTTCATGAGCCTGAAGGTAAGATATCCTTTTATCTTTAGGAACCTGGAGGAGCAAGTCCCATGAAACATTTGTCTACGTTCTGATGGTTCTATCTTTATTGAGCGAGATAATTTTTATTTTTTGTTCCAGTGCTCTAGAAGGATTAGCTAATAACCTGCTAAAGGTTGTGATTTTGTGTTGTGGTATTTTGATGATGATATATCAGTGATAAGAATGATTGTAAGCAAAGACTATTTTGATTGTCCTTTGATTCAAGCTTATTATCAATCATATTGACTGGGCTTATGGACTTGAATGACATTATGCAAAAACAATGATATCTGAATATAATTTTGAGCTAATTTTCATTTGGAAAAAAAAAACTCAATTCTAATTTCTCATTGATAAAATGAAAATGTACAATGAGATAAAAACAAGAAAATTAACATCACATCCATATTTATCTATCATCAACAATCAACTCGTTTACAATATTAGAGTAGTATACACAATCATTCATTTCTCCTTTGTTCATGTTAGACACACAAATTTAGAGATAAGTGTGAGATCCATATTATTCATTCATATGATACACATATAAGTACATTGATGTGACCTTTGGATTTGTATTCCAAGAGGTCAATTGGACTCCCTATAATGTTTTCTATCACTCCTGACTTCTCATGTTCCCTCACAAGTGAATAATACAAAATATCATAACTCTAGATGGATTAGGTTTCCAACATTCCCCCCCTTAATCCGAAGGGGTGTATGTGATACCAAGAAGAGAGATGAAATCTAGAAGTGAACAACTACAATATGGTGGTGGATAGCTGCAAATGGTTGAATATGCTCTCTGAATTTGGTGGTTTTGGGATGACCACAAACCAAAAGGCTAGTAGAAGTTGATGTCTTCTTATAAATGGTGGTGGTGGTTTAAGGAAGAGCACAAACCAATTTGGTGGTTTACGGATGACCACAAACTCTAGAACTTGGCTATAGGGATCAATGGTTCTTGGAACATTTCCTAATTTAGCTAGAAGATAGAAGATGGTGTCTTCTGCTAAATGGAAGTGTTCTCTAATGATGGTTTAAAGATGACAATAAATTTTTCTGTAGCAGAAGTTGAATGTCTTCTACCAAGTGGAGGTTTAAGGAAAACCACAAACCATTGTCTAGCAGAAGTTTTAAGTCTTCTACTAAGTGGTGGTTTAAAAAAAACCACAAACCAATATGGTGGTTTTGGATGATCACAAACCAAATCAAGCTTGCTTGTCACTCTCTCTTGTTACTGTTCAATTGATAAGTCTTCGAAACTTGAATCCTGACTGTCAATCGTTGATGTTGTTCCCCACTCTCAAGAACAATGTGAGAATATGAAAATCCTTTCACTACAAGATGCATCAATACTCGACAATGAATTCTTTGGTATGAATGATTTATCTTCTTGATTGTTGTTGACCATCACCAAGAAGTGATCCACCCACAATGGTCCTTTTCTCTTGCATATTTCTTTCTATTAAAACATATGTTTGAAGGATGATTGTGCTTTCCACAATGCTCACAAGGATGAAGATTAAAGAACTGATCTTCCATGTGGCCAAATCACTGATAATGTTGGCACATCGAAATATGCTCTTGAACTGGAGCAGGTGAATATGGAATTTCTTATAGCAGTCCAACACTATGGAACTGGATCAGTTTGGTATAATCTATAATATGAAAGGTGACTTCCTTTTCATATCTAATACCAGTTTTGTGTTTATTGATTTTGATTTCTTCCCAAGGTCTAATGATTAGCTTGGAAAGAGGAAGTTGAACTTCCTCTGTACTTGAATATGAAGCTGTCTCATTGAGTTTCTTCTGCATTAGTTGTTGATTTGAATCATTCTCAAGTTCAAAAAGATATTTGTTCTAAACAAGGACTAGTTCAGAATGAAGATTCTTTTGTTGTATTCCTTCTTCTTGGAGATATGATTAAATTTGGATAAATTCAATTTTTTCCTATGAATCTTGTAAACAAGTTAGAACATCGGTGAGAGTTGCTATGTCAGTTGTGATTGTATTGTCCATATAAGAGAGTATTATATTTTTAAGTAACTCTAATATTCATCAATTTGAGCAATAGCTCAGACCTCACAGGGTTTCTTGCAACTCTACCCTTTAACAATCAAACTCAAAAATAAAAATAAATCATGGAGGGTGTAAGCTATTATCGAAAATGCACCTGTTTACAAAAGAACACAAGTAAACTTACAAAAAAAAACTATTTGCAAGTATACCTGGAGTTGAAATGCTCTTCTTGTTCTCCAAAGAATTGACAACTTCTCAGCCCTTTTTTTTAAATCCAAGCACCAAAATAAACTAAATATTTACCCCTTGAAGAGTGTGTTATCGTGCAAACAAGCAATGCTTTCAAAAAATTTGGATGGGTATTTAGCTTCTAAATAGATGTTTCATGATTCTTTCACAAGAGGGGCATCTTCATTTCCTTCTACATCCTACTTTCCAACCTTAACATTAAGAATCACAATGTTCCTAACACCACCCACTAACAATCCTACAAAACCCTAGTAGAGCTGTGTAGACTGCTACATATAAAAAAGTGTGTTCATCCTCTAACTGCATGCCACCAAAGATGAAGAGGTTGTCGGTCAAGATGAGAAGACTAGAGGGGTTCTCCACCCACAAAGAAGGAGGATATTGTATTCGATTTTCCAATATTCTTTGACCATAATGCAAAACGACAAAGAAGTTGTCGGTCAAGATGAGAAGACTAGAGGGGTTCTCCACCCACAAAGAAGAAGGAGGATATTGTATTCGATTTTCCAATATTCTTTGACCATAATGCAAAATAAATTCAAGTACATCAATATCAGGTTGAAATTGTATGGATTCCTCCATGTAGCAATCCAATGAGATCAGGTCACACTTGGAGTAATATCCCACCAACTCTTCTTTTCCAATAATAACAAGAGTCCATGTTGAAACTTGTGGTGCCATGGACTACAATGAGCTCTCTCGATTGCAAATCACTTGTTATTTATAATACAAATTCAAAACAAAAATAGAAATGGATTTCAATGACAATGGCACCAGTTTCAATGACAATGTGGTTGCCATCCGCAATTCCATATAAGATCTGATAAGGTCACAGATGAAATGATAAGATCCGAGAAGGTCATTGCCATGTAATATCCATGATTCGTGTAGGAATTTTAAATCCAAGCCACTGTCTTGATGTCGTTGTGTGTGGTCCATGTGAAGGATTTCGTCCTATTTGCCAATCTAGTAGGCCTCGTCGATTGGATCTTCAAAGATGGGTACTGAAATTAGATATGATATTGAGGATTTTTTTTCTTTGGTTCACTCTTTTAACCATTGGAATAGAAACTTGCCTCGATCCAGTCGATTTTTCAAACAATCTGGAGATATTTCACATATGGAGTTCTCATCTCTCGAACCTTGAAGATCATCTCTCTTTTTCGATGAATGCGCTCTGGTGGGAAAGTTTAATGAGCTATGACCAAGTCCCAAGGCTATGGAATCCTAGGTATTGGAGCATTCGTTCCCTTAGATCAAAGGTACAATCATATCTTTTGTTGTAGGCAAAGGTTATTTTATTTTTACTTTTACGAGCAAATTGGAGAGGAAAAAGATGGAGAGAATAGCGAGGAGACTGAGGAAGAAGATGGAGAAGATAGCGAGGAGTTGGAGGAGGAAGAAGTGGAAGCTGTAAAAAGTGGAAAAAAAATATCATGTCTTGAGAATTATGTTCCAAAAGTGCAGTCGCGTTCCTACCCTTCTAAACCCTTTTCCTTTGCTAATGCTTTGAAAAACTTTGCACCAAAGCCCTCCTTTACTCTTACAAGGGGAAGGAGGTCTAAAAAGGAAAAGGTAGCTCATGGGGTAGTAAAGAATAATAGATTGGAAAGTGAGGAATCCACACCTTTTGGTCCCCATTGGAAATCAAGAGGGGTTAGAGAAAGTCTTAGACAATAATGTTTTATTTCTATGTAAACTTTTGCAATTAGTTTGTTATAATCTATTCATGTTCTCGGAGATTTGGCATTATAAATAGGAAATTGTTTGTTCTCGCCTCCATATGCAGTGGAAGGTTGAAGAAGTGTCCGTGTCTGGAAGCCTAAGAAGGTGAAGCGTCGTTTGATTATGTGCATGGATGTGGGGTTGGAAGAGTCTTGCAAACTCTCCCTTTGCGCGTTGGTTGGGAGGTTTGCGTATAAGGCCAGGAGAAATTTACCTTTCAACGAGTGGATGCAGATTACTTGGGTTCCACTCATTGGATATTCGCCTAAGTTATTGACCCTCCCACGTGGGTTGTTTGGTTTGGTTTTCAGAAATCCAGAGGATTCTTCTTTCATCCTTGATAGTTTCTTTGAGGGCGGAAGCATTATGTTGAAGCATTGGCACACGTGCTTTGACCCTGCTACTGAATATTTTAGTTTCTGTCATGTATGGGTCTTACTACCTAGACTGCCAATCCAACTATGGAATAAAAAAGCCCTGGAGGCTATTGGGAACATGCTAGGTCGGTTCTTAAAGGTTGATGAAGCCGGGTTTCTTTCAATGGACAAGCAAATGGCGAGGGTCCTTGTTGAGCTAGACATCCATGTTGGTCTCCTGGAAATGCTAGAGTTGGAATGGCACGGAAAAGTTACTGTCCAAAGATTAGACTATTTGGGTTTACCATTCTGATGCTCTATTTACAGACGGATGGGTCACCTGCGCAAAGACTGTCATTTCATGACATGGTTCTCTGACTCCGAGGAATCTTTGGAAGCTTCTACAAAATATTTTTATATGAGCGAAGCGAACTCAGAAGAGTTGGGCGTCTTAGCTGCTGGGAGCGCTGAAGATACACTTGGTCCTATCTCATACACCTTCATAGGTAAGCTAAAAACTTACTGCCCTGCTTTGTATTTTTCGCTTTCATAATGGGAACGTGATTTTCTGGACAATTCTTTCTCGTCACTTTTTGCTCCTTTAAAAGTAGTGGTTTCGGGGAATTTGGGTACGACAGAACCTGGTGGTACATATACTGTCCCTGATAGGACTCCTCTTCACTCGGTATCCTTAGATACTTTAGTCTCCTTACCTGAAGAACCTTCTCTAACGACCACTGTGGCAAGGCTCGATATTGATTCACATATTTTTTGTCAACTTGTGGTGGAACAAGTTCTGGAAAATGTGATAACTTCCTTGGTCCCGACCTATAAGGAGGCCACTAGTCCTATTCCCTTACCGACATACTTGGGCTTGGAATCCATTCATGGAGGGGTGGAATGTGGAGTTGCAGAGGCAAATAGAAGTTTAGGGGAAGGTTCGGGGAAGGACTTAACATGGGCGCAGGGATTGGGTTTGGAGTTATCCCCCATTAAAACCAGGAGTGCTCGAAAGAAGATGGGGAAACCTCCTTCTGTTGTTGATCAACATTTATCTTCTACTCATGATTTGGGGGCGCTTAGAGGCATTAAATCACTTGCAAGGGATAAATCATTATCCTCCTCTCCTTGAATATCAGAGGGGTGGGAGGTCCCCTAAAATTGCCCTCCGTGTGTAGAATTATTTCTAAAACCAAATTGGATATTATTTTTCTCCAAGAGATCTTAGTCGCTGAGGAGAAGGCTAGAAAATTCATGAACATTTTATTTCCTAATAGGATGATCTGTGCAGTCGGTTCTGTAGGGAAGTCGGGTGGACTTCTGGTGGCATGGAATCCAATTTTTTTTGAGTTAAAGCCTTTTCTAAGTCTTGGAGGGATTTTATTGACATGTATTTGACTACCTGACAAAAGAATGATTTATTTTTTAAATGTTTATGGGTCGTGCACCGGGCATAGACAGTTTTAGGAAAAGATGGATGCAAAAGTTTTGTTAGAACTCGATGATCTTATACTAGCAAGGGGCATGAACTTTACGACTAGCACAGAAGAAGTATGGGGTGCATTGGCTTTAACAGATCCCTGGTGGTTATTTTTAAAGAGCTTTAAAAAAAAATCATCTCGTTGATACAATGCCTACGGAGGTGGTGCCAACTTGGAGAAATGATAGAAGTGGGGTGGATGAGATACAAAAAAGACTAGATAGAGTGTTTGCCTCTGATGCTACTCTACTTGCTTCAACCAGATATTGATCGTGGGTGGAATTTTTGCTTATTTCCGATCATGCATGTGTTCTTTTTCAATTGGATATTGGTTACATGTATGTAGCTCATCCGTTTAAATTCAACCCATCCTGTTTACGAGAAGAGTCATTCGCTGAATTGGTTGGGGAAGTGTGGAACACTCATCAGGATTATGAGGAGGAGGGATCTCAAAGGAGTCTGGTTAGGAAGCTGAGCATGCTAATAGCTCACGTGAAGGTATGGATTACTGAAAGGAAACAAAAGGAACAACAAGTATTTGAAAACATTGAAGCAGAGATTGCCCTTCTTATCAAGAAAAAAATAAATGGTGATCACAGTATTGATCCTAATCCTCGACTGAAAACACTTGAAGCTGAACAATAAATCACTTCTGGCAGAGGAGGAACGATGACGTCTAAAAAGCAGGGCTACATGAATTCAGTGCAGGGACAAAAATAAAAAATATTTCCATCAATTTTCCAGTTATAGAAGAAATAAAAAGCATCTGTGGGAATTAAAGGATGAGTCTGATCAGGTTCACTATGATCAAGAGGCTATAAAGGATGAAGTGCAGAGATTTTTTAGTTCGTTCTATCAAGATACGGGGAAAAATTCGATTGAGGATCAGTTTGCATCAGTTAGACTTTTCCCAAGAACAGTTTCTAAAGAAGAAGTTCAATTACTTGAGAAGACTTGTACTAGCAAGGAAGTTCTAGAAGTCCTAAAGGATTTCACCAAGGACAAAAGTCCAAGTCCCGATGGGTGGAATGTTGAGTTGTTTTTACACTTCTATGAGATGGTTGCAAAATATTTGCTTGAGGCTGTTGAGGAATCCAGACTAAGTGGAGAGGTTATCAAGTCTTTGAACTCAACTTTTATTTCCCTTATACCAAAAGTCAATGGACTTGCATCTTTTGGGGATTTTCGACCGATTGCTATGTGCAATATTTGCTATAAGATCATAGAAAAAATCATTGCTAAGAGGATCATACCTATTTTGTCCCATACTTTGTGAGATTAGCAATTAGGCTTTTTAAAAGGAAGGAAAATTCCTGACGCCATTGCATCAACACAGGAGTGCCTTCACGGTATCAAAGAAAAAAAACTACAAGCATTAATTTTAAAGATTGACTTAAAGAAAGCATATGATTGTATAAGCTGGGACTTTCTCCGTTTGACTCTTATCCAATGTGGGTTCAGACTGCCTACGACAAAGTGGATCATGGCACGCGTCACAACAACAACCTTCGATATTCTAATTAATGGAGAGCCGACGAATTTCTTCAAAATTGGCAGAGGGATAAGACAGGGATGCCCACTGTCGCCTTTGTTATTCATTCTAGTGATGGAAGGGTTGATTTGGCACTCAAAAGAAGCCAAGCTGAGGGCACATTGACTGGTATAAAGGTTTCAATATTAATTAGGATCCTCCATCTTCTTTTCGTTGATGACATTGTTATAATGTCAAAAGCCTCTCTTGATGAATGGCAGGGAACTCTACATGTGTTTGTAGAGTTCCCTTTCACGATCGCAGTCCGAGATAGGATTAAATAAGCCATAAAACATATTACAGGGTGGAATGGTACCTTTGTGGAATAATGTTTTAAAAACTGGAAGGCTCATAATAAATCCTATCCTACTTTGCCGACCTTCATTTGCTGGTATATATGCCTGGAAAGGAATTATTCTATTTTCGAAGATGGAAATCCCTCTTTACAGAAGGTGGTCTACAAAAATTTAAGTGTTGTAGGTGATTACAAAATTCAGTTGAAAGCTTTTGCCCCGAGGAAATTTTTTTCTTTGTATGTAGGTGGTGGCACTGTTGGATTGTTTGATGGAGCTGCTCAACAATCTGGTCAAAACTGTGGGGCTGGCGGGGTAATAAGGGTCAACGATCATCAATCTTATAAATGGTTCTTCAAATTGGACCTAACACCAACACAAAAGAAGAGCTTTTGGGGGTATGGGCCCTACTTTCATTAGATTCTCGACTATCAATTTCGGATTTACTTGTCCAGGGGGACTTAAAAATTGTTATAGAATGACTGCAGGGAAAGGGTCATCTTCAGGTGGTCTCTCTGGAATGCTGGAAGGATAGGATCCTAGAAATTATCAAGCACCTCCGAAAAATATCCTTTACACATGTTTTCAGAGAAGGAAATCAAGAGGCAGATAGTCTTTCAAAACAGGCTCTCAAAAAGGATATCGAAAAAATTGCTTACTATATTTGTGAAGAGGGTCATGAGGGTCCTCATATGTTTCTAAATCTATTCTAGAAGTCTTGGAGCTGCTACATGGATCATTAGTACTGTGTCTTTTTAGGGATTCTAATTGTCGTCTTTTTTGTGGAATATGTATTTCGATCCTCAATGATCTGTGTATTTGGGACCAGAGTATAAACTGGGGGATTATAGTCTTTTGTCTTGCTGTGGGGAATAGACTATTTTAAAAGGATGTAATTGGCATATGATGTTGAATTAACATGTTTATTATCAATTTATATTTAATATAATTATAAAGCAAAATTTTCCATGAAAAAAAAAATACATAGAAAACTAAAAAATATAAATTTTGTTGGATTGTAAATGATTTTTTACTAATAAAGTAATCATTTTTTATAAAAATCTTTCCTATTACCCATAATTATAGTCATTTTGTCATCAACTTTTCGAAATTGTTAATATATTTTAACTTAGATATCAATAAATTTATTTTATCAAATTTATTTAAAATTTGTATTTAATTTTTATTATCAAAATACACTACACTAACCAATCATTAAAATTTTTAAGAATTCAGTAGAAATAAGCTATACTATTGATTCACTAAATTATTAAGATTGGTTGGGAGGTTTGCGTACAAGGCCAGAAGCAATTTACCTTTCAATGAGTGGATGCAAATTACTTGGGTTCCACTCATTGGATATTCGCCTAAGTTGTTGACCCTCCCGCGCAGGTGGTTTGGTTTGGTTTTCAGAAATCTAAAGGATTCTGCTTTCATCCTTGATAGATTCTTCGAGGGCAGAAGCATTATGTTTAAGCGTTGTGCACACGCTTTGACCCTACTACTGAATATTTTAGTTTCCGTCATGTATGGGTCTTACTACCTAAACTGCCAATCCAACTATGGAATAAAAAATCCCTAGAGGCTATTGGGAATATGCTAGGTCGGTTCTTAAAGGTTGATGAATCCGATTTTCTTTCAATGGACAAGTGAATGGCGAGGGTCCTTGTTGAACTGGACATCCATGTCGGTCTCTTGGAAACGCTAGAGTTGGAATGGCGCGGAAAAGTTATTGTCCAAAGATTAGACTATTTGGGTTTACCATTCCGATGCTCTATTTGTAAACGCATGGGTCACCTGCGCAAAGATTTCCATTTCATGATAGGGGTCTCTGACTCCGAGGAATCTTTGGAAGCTTCTACAAAAGATTTGTATATGAGCAAATAAGACTCAGAAGAGTTGGGCGTCTTAGCTGCTAGGAGCGCCGAAGATACACCTAGTCCTATCTCAGACACCTTCATAGGTAAGCTAAAAACTTACCGCCCTGCTTTGTATTTTTCTCTTTCATCGTGGGAACGTGATTTACTAGACAATTCTTTCTCGTCACTCTTTGCTCCTTTACAAGTAGTGGTTTCGGGGAATTTGGGTACGACAGAACCTGGTGGTACATATACTGTCCCTAATAGCACTCCTCTTCACCCGATATCCTTAGATACTTCAGTCTCCTTACCTGAAGAACCTTCTCTAACGATCACTATGGCAAGGCTCAATATTGATTCACATACTTTTTGTCAACTTGTGGTGGAACAAGTTCTGGAAAATGTGATAACTTCCTTGGTCCCGAACTATAGGGAGGCCACTAGTCCTATTCCCTTACCGACATACTTGGGCTTGGAATCCATTCATGGAGAGGTGGAATGTGGAGCCGCAGAGGTGACTACAAGTTTATGGGAAGGTTCGGGGAAGGACTTAACATGGGCGCAGGGATTGGGTTTGGAGTTATCCCCCATTAAAACCAGGAGTGCTCGAAAGAAGATGGGGAGAAATACTTCTATTGTTGATCAACATTTAGCTTCTACTCATGATTTGGGGGTGCTTAGAGGCATGAAATCCCTTGCAAGGGATAAATCATCATCCTCCTCTCCTTGAATTTCAAAGGGGTGGGAGGTCCCCTAAAATTTCCCTCCATGTGTAGAATTCTTTCTAAAACCAAGTTGGATATTATTTTTCTCCAAGAGACCTTAGTCCCTGAGGAGAAGGCTAGAAAATTCATGAACATTTTATGTCCTAACAGGATGATCTGTGTAGTCAGTTCTGTAGGGAAGTCGGGTGGAATTCTGGTGGCATGGAATCCAATTTTTTTTGAGTTAAAGCCTTTTCTAAGTCTTGGCGAGATTTTATTGACATGTATTCGACTACCTGACAAAAGAAGGATTTATTTTTTAAATGTTTATGGCCCATGCACCGGGCACAGGCTGTTTTGGAAAAAGATGGACACAAAAGTTTTGTTAGCACTGGGTGATCTTATACTAGCAAGGGGCATGAACTTTACGACTAGCATAGAAGAAGTATGGGGTGCATCGGCTTTAACAGATCCCTTGGTGGTTTTTTTTAAAGAGATTTAAAAAGAAAAATCATCTGGTTGATATAATGCCTGCAGAGGTGGTGCCAACTTGGAGAAATGATAGAAGTGGGGTGGACAAGATAAAAAAAAGACTAGATAGAGTGTTTTCCTCTAATGCTACTCTACTTGCTTCAACTAGATATCAATCGTGGGTGGAATTTTCATTTATTTCCAATCATGCATGTGTTATTTTTCAATTGGATATTGGTTACATGTCTGTAGCTGATCTGTTTAAATTTAACCCATCCTGTTTATGAGAAGAGTCATTCGTTGAATTGGTTCAAAAAGTGTGGAACACTCATCAGGATTATGAGGAGGAGGGATCTCAAAGGAGTTTGGTTAGGAAGTTGAGCATGCTAAAAGCTCGCGTGAAGGTATGGATTACTGAAAGGAAACAAAAGGAACAACATGTATTTGAAAACATTGAAGCAGAGATTGCCCTTCTTATCAAGCAAAAATTAAATGGTGATCACAGTATTGATCCTGATCCTCGACTAAAAACACTTGAAGCTGGACGGAATAAATCACTTCTAGTAGAGGAGGAATGATGACGTCTAAAAACTAGGGCTACATGGATTCAATGCGTGGACAAAAATACAAAATATTTCCATCAATTTGCAAGTTATAGAAGAAATAAAAAGCATTTGTGGGAGTTAAAGGATGAGTCTGATCAGGTTCACTATGATCAAGAGGCTATAAAGGATGAAGTGCAGAGTTTTTTTAGTTTGTTCTATCAAGATACGGGGCAAAATTCGATTGAGGATCAATTTGCATCGGTTAGACTTTTCCCAGGAATACTCTATGGAGGGTGTTGATGATAGAAGGCCTTTGGCACGTCGGTTTTAGTGGTGGGGGAACAAGGTTCATAGACGTGGAAAAATCTACTCAAATCCATGCATTTACTACTGCATTGGATAACTTGGTGTTCGGGGATGGGTGAACCTATTCTTATGGGAAAATATTAAATCCTGGGTATGGGGGAAGTGGCCATCCTATATGATGACCTGATACCAATCCTTAATCAGAGAGGGGTTTATTACTTATATCAGGTTAGTTGTGAGCCACGACCAAGAATGATATGCTCAAATTGGATTTCAGGTGATGACTTGGAATTGGAGGGACAAACAACTTTTGAATGGAAGACCTTCAGATGTGACCTTAATAAACTCTAGTGTAAAGTTGCAAGCGAGGCCAGATGTACTTAAATGGACGGGAGGTGACTCATCGGACCATACAATAGTAAAAAATGTTTGTGAGGCCACCAATATGATGGAGATGACAGTTCAACATGTTGAGCAACAAATAATTTACAAGGAAAAAAAATGCTGAAGACCGCAGGTGATATCCTTTGTGGCTAGGGTTTACCCTAGCCACCCCCCACACCAGATTTGTTTCGTCACTGTCGGCATCAGAATTTTTGTTTCCACTGCGCATGGTTCATGTGGGAATTTTGAATCCAAGCCACTGTCTTGATGTCGTTGTGTGTGATCCATGTGAAGGATTTCGTCCTCTTTTCCAATCTAGCAGGCATGGTCGATTGGATCTTCAAATATGGGTACTAAAATTAGAGATGATATAGAATAATTTTGTTCTTTGGTTCAGTCTTTGAACCATCGGAATAGAAACTTGCTTCAATCTAGTCGATTTGTCAAACAATCTGAATATATGTCACATATGGAGTTCTCATCTCTTGAACCTTGAAGATCATCTCTCTCTTTTCAATGAACGTGCTTTGGTGGGAAATTTTATTGAGCTATGGCTAAGTCCCAAGGTTGTGGAATCATAGGTATTGGAGAATTGGTTCCCTTAGATCGAAGGTACGATCATATCTTTTGTTGTAGGCCAAGGTTATTTCATTTTTACTTTTACCAGCAAATTGGAGAAGGAAAAGATGGAGAGAATAACGAGGAGACTGAGGAAGAAGATGGCGAAGATAGTGAGGAGTTAGAGGAGGAAGAAGTGGAAGCTGTAAAAGTGGAAAAAAAATATCAGGTCATGGGAATTCTATTCCAAAAGTGCAGTCTCATTCCTACCCTTCTAAACCCTTTTCCTTTGCTAATGCTTTGAAAAAATCTGCACCAAATCCCTCCTCTACTCTTATAAGGGGAAGGAGGTATAAAAAGGACAAGGTAGGTCAAGGGGTAGGAAAGAATAATAGGTCGGAAAGTGATGAATTCACAGCTTTTGGTCCCCATTGGAAATCAAGAGGGGTTAGATAAAGTCTTAGACAATAATTTTTTGTTTCTATGTAAACCTTTGCAATTAGTTTGTCAAAATCTATTCATGTTCTTGGAGATTTGGCATTAGAAATAGGAAATTGTCCGTTCTCGCCTCCATATGCAGTGGAAGGTTGAAGAAGTGTCCATGTCTGGAAGCCTAAGAAGGTGAAGCGTCGTTTGATTATGGGCATGGATGTGGGGTTGGAAGAGTCTTGCAAACTCTCCCTCTGCACACTAGTTGGGAGGTTTGCGTACAAGGTCAGGAGCAATTTACCTTTGAATGAGTGGATGTAGATTACTTAGGTTCCACTCGTTGGATATTCGCCTGAGTTGTTGACCCTCCCTCGCGGGTGGTTTGGTTTGGTTTTCATAAATCCAGAGGATTCCGCTTTCATCCTTGACAGATTCTGGGAATTCGAGGGTAGAAGCATTATGTTGAAGTGTTGGCGCACGCCCTTTGACCCTGCGAATATTTTAGTTTCTTTCATGTATGGGTCTTACTACTTGGACTGTCGCTCCAACTATGGAATAAAAAATCCCTGGAGGCGATTGGGAACCTGCTAGGTCGGTTCTTAAAGGTTGATGACACTGGTTTGCTTTCAACGGACAAGTGAATGGCAAGGGTCCTTGTTGAGCTGGATGTTATCTCCATAACAATTTTCTTCTGATTGAATTCAAGTCTAGGATTTAGCGAGGGGCTAGATCAGTGTGGAGATGTGATAAATTTGGAGGATAGGGTCACACCTAGCGGAGAAGGGCCAATATAACGGAGGCGCGGAAGTTGATGGGGCCCGACGGGCCACATATCTTAAAACAACCCAGATCGACGGTCAGGAGACATATTGGGCGAGGAAATAGCACGAAGGTTAATCGCTCGAGAGTGGGCCGGGCAAAATACTGTGGTTTCACCTCCCAGACACGTGGCACCACCAGAGGCATATCGGGGCGAAAAGTGGTCTACCCAAAACCGTTTTGTCTCGCCCCCGATATCGAAAAGCACATATAAACGGAGGGCCTCAACCATTATTTTATAATATTTCAAATCGTTTGAACGTTTGAAAATTGGTGCAAATGCTCCGTTCGAAACTGAAGCTCAATAGTGAACCAGACTCACACATTATCTACTAATTCACAGGTATTTTTCATCATGGCCATGAATCCTGTCATTTTATCCATAACATAGCAAGACCACACCTCTAAAGAAGAAGCCCTAATTGACAGAGACTTCGATATATTTGACATAGAAATAACTGTCTCACCCATTTCTGTATCTAGAGCCAATTTGTTAGACAATGTCAAGAAATACCCTTCCTCGAAGTAGCCCAAGCTTCCATGACCCCTTACACCGTCGAAGTCGCATTCCCTTTTCCAGAGTTCATAAGTTGGTGTGCAGAACAATACTCTCAGGAAGAAAAGGTCATTTTGAATAAGTTAGGGTCAGAGGTCCTGTGCATAATAGATAGACCGTAAATTCGACATGCCCTCAATACACCATAGTCTTCCCCCACAGCGTCAGAGCCCTTCGAGGAAGAGAAACTAATCATTGTCTACATAGAATGTCCCCCCGAGGTCAAAACCCTATTTTTGTAGACCATTGTTAAACCTAAACATCATTCTGAGAGTCTATCGTTGCCCATGAATGTAAGTGTCATGATTATTGAGGTCCAGTGGGCCTGTTCCATACTCAGTTAAATTTTAGGAATGGATAATGACAAGTTTGTAGTAGAGGTCATGTTGGGTTTCCTGTTGACCTTTTTTTGTCAGAGTCCAGTCAGTCGGTCTATATCAGTTTTGAAGAGTTCATTGCTGATAATATGCACAAACAATTGGTAAATTTCAAATCACTGAGACACTTCAGGTATTACACGCACTTGCTGAGAATTTTCCTAGAAATGAATAAGACAGAGTTCCCGGAAGTTGCATTCATCCTAACTGAATGCAAAAGTATCACAATGATCATTTTTATAAATAAGATCATGTCCATATTTTATAGCTTAATCTTCAACATTGGCCTACCAAGGGTTTTGGAAGAAATGAAAAGTTCTTTACAGCCAAATCCATAGAACAGACTAGGATATTGGGTGATGTTCATGCACTCTATTGTGATTTGGGTATATGGTTATCAAGAGGGACCTTACCTTTTGTCTGTTTTCTTGACTCCCAGAGTCTTTTCCTTGGAGTTCATCAGGCAAAGAATAATCTTAGAAACAAAACATTTTCTAAAGATGCACAAAGCATCTAACTTAAAGTTTCCTTTCATAATAAGACCCTCTGTAGTAAAGACTAGATCCTGTTTGCCTTAGATCCTGGCCAGGCTCAATGAATTTGGGTTTACACAATTACCAGGAAGGAAATATGATCCACACTATTTCATATAAAAAAGAAGACTGATGAGAAAACAAGGACCCTATGAGCATGAGCATGTTGAAGGATTTGATAAACTGGCAAATTTGGAAACCTGTGCGAAGTCACTTTGTAGCCTGATCAGACACAACAAATAAAGTCAACCCCACAGCAGATCGAGACATAGAAAAATTCTCCAAGGTTGATTATTAAAGCTCCCAAGATGAGTATTTATAACTAGAGGAGCAGTTTAGAGGCCCTGGGTGCCAGTGGTCAGCAAAATGTTCCCAAGAAAATAAAAATCATGCAGTCCCCACAGATAGTAAATCTGGAGGAGGAAGAGCCCAAAGAGAAAATGAGCATGTAGATGGTGGAGACCAGAACCAAAAACAAAGAAGCTAATACAGAGAGCCTGCCACAGGGTGAAAGTAGCTCAAGAGCTTTCAACAACAAGAAACATGTCTTTAGTAAGGCACCTGGAGCGGTCTACCAATCCAAAGAAGATTTGACAAACCAATACATTGTGAAAGGAAATATGGTCATGAGTGAAATTAGAGATTTGTTACTTGAAGTAGAAAGGATATCCCATCACAAGTATTCCCTGTTCTCAATCAGGGATGTATAAAGAAAGATATCTAACATAGCGGTGGCAGATGAGGATAAAGTGTCGGAAATCAAGCTGCATTATGAAAATATTGGTGCCCCGGATAATGTAAAATTCCATAGAAAGGCCAGTGACATGCTATATTAAGACTACCTAAGTCTGAGTTTGAGGGCTTCAAGACTAACAACCCATGCACTTAAATTAGATGGACAGTTGAAGAAGGAAAAGGCATCCAATGAAGCCTGGCAGACCCAGGTCAAAAGATTGGAATCTGAAGGCCCTCAAGGGGTAAAAGCTTCCTTATGTGAGAAAGAGAAGATCATCCAAAGCCTGAAGAAGAAGCTGAAAATGTTTGCTACATAAAATCCATAGAGAACAGAGCTTGTTGCTCTAGAGAAAGAAAAGGAGACATTTAAACAGGAAGCACTAAATTACAAAGCCAAAGTATTGCAACTGGAAAAGGAAAAAGAGAGTTGGTCACAAGGACATGCAGTAACATCAGACGTAGCCGCTATTGTATCTTCTACTAAAAAAAATTGACCTAACGCTGATGCACTGGTTCAAGCTATGTCTCAAGTTAGCCTGAAGGAAGGGGAAATCAGGAATCTTAGAGGAGATATAGAAAGGCTGCAACAGGAAATGAAAATCAAGAATGAGAATATGGCCCAATTCCAAAGGGAAAATCAAGAGTTGCAGGAAAGAGTGAGCAAATTGAAAACAAGGTTTAAAGGTAAAGGACTTTTGTAGGGATCTAAACATGTAATCTGGGACTCTATCGCTACTGAGCCTGCCAAATTAAGGGTATACCTAAATTTCATAAATGGAAAAGACAACATGGCTGACACTTCCCGAAGTAGGCACACAATTGTAAATGAAACATTGGCCAAAAAACCCTTAGAATGGGTCGAAAATGCTATAAATTTGCTTAATTTTGTTCCTCTCGTTGATCTCCAGACCATTGGGGTCGAAGAAAAAACTGCACTAATCATTTGGGCTAGGAGGATCATCTCTAAGCACAATTTTCTCAAGTCAGTTCAAACCAAAGCCATGCAAATGGAGCAGAGTATACACGAATTTAAGGGTACATTTGAACAATTATTTGTCGAGGGCCTCCCACCATTTTGGGATGGCAAAGGAAAATTATACGACCCAGAGAAGTACAACTCCCTCCTCACATAGTGTAGAATGGATCATTCTAAGTTTGATGGTCTAGAAGAAAACTTGAAGGGACCAAGTCTAGTGGAGTCTAAGGGATCAGGCTACCAACTATGTCTTATGCTACTTGCATTGATCTAGAGATTCTGATAAAGGAAATGATGGATTATGAGATTCCTTCTGACTCACAGTGGAAGGAGATTGTACGGCTGGGTAGGACGAAATGCAATTTTCCAGGGACTAGTAAGTAACCTCCAGGTGTCACCAAACTGGCAAGTTTGACAGGAGATCGGAGCAAGACAACTGGCGTAGAGGAAGCCGAGTAGTCAGAGAGATCTATCCCTAGTTTATGAAACTTTTTTTTTTTAAATCATTGTAAATCAGTTTGCCTACCAAAATCGTTGGCTTGTAATTATTTTAGTCAGTTTTAGAAATTGAAATACTTCAGTTTCAACCATTGTAATCGAATTGTAATGTTGGCAGAAGTGCAAGGGCACCTTTTTTGTTTCTCAACTTGATTGTAAATTTCTTAGAGCTGAATTGAATACATATGCAGAATCTTTTGGGGTCTCTATGAAAAGATTCTAATGGTGGTGATATGAGTTTTGTCTCCTTTCATTGTATGTATTTCCTGTGTTCTTTCATTCCATTTACATTTTCTTCTGTTTAAATTGGAGATTTAAAGGCCCATAATTCATCTTGATGCTCTTGGCTTAAGCAATTTAAAATGTGTAATTTCTTCTTAGATAATTCAGAATTCATTTCCATAATGCTCTGATGCAGTTATTTGTTCTCTCTTTCCTCTTACACTCTGCATAAATATTATTTACAGCTCAGATTCATTGTCTCATTTAGCCTTTATCCTCTGGAGATTTCTACTAGCCAGTCATTGTTTTCAGTTCACTTTCCGAATTTCAAATCCATAGCCCAAAGTGTCCCTCCCCTTCCTAGCCAACAAATTTATCAAAAACCCCCAAAACAAACCAAATCTAGCCACTGATTGCCAAAGATATATCAAGTGACACAAGAGAGCCCTCTTTGAGTTGAGCAGGCTAGTGCCCAACTTTAAAGTAGGTAGAAATGTTTACCTATGTCGTTTTTCTATCAGACAAACAAAATTTACAGAGTGCTAACATTTTGGTGTCATTGCCCGGGACGAAATTGAAAAATATTCCCTAGGAAAACGACTTAAATCTTTAGTTTGATACCTAAGGGTGATAGTGGATCAAATACCTTATTGTCTGAGATTATTTTTTCCCTGGCGACTCTGTTACCAAGAGACTAGTTGCACCAAATAGTGTGAGATAGAAATCCTGGCTCCCAAGAGAATTCACACCAGGAGCAACCCAGACCCAGAAGCTGCAATCCGTGTTTCTAACCCTGAAAAGATTGTACATAAAAGAAAAGAAAATCCAGTAACCCCAGTGTTGTGTCCATACCGATATCTGTCCTTACCCAAGGTCGGAGTAACAAGCATTGAAGATCTTGAGTTTGATGTGAAATTTGAGCAAGCTCTATTCAGAGCTAAGTCTGAATCTTATTTAAGCGAGACCATCTTTGACAAAAAGAGATTCCAAGATTTGATTTTAGCTGCATTTTCCAGGCCTATAGTGGTCCCCGATCAGAACCAACGGCCACTCCGATCCCTCACAATAGCCATGGAAGCTATATTTTCTCCCCTCATACTGCCTGCTCAACTACATGATTTACCTGAAGATTATAACCCAAGGATCAACTATATGATGTTGAAGGTAACATGTCAGCCCAGAAGCACCTAGACTGGTTTAATGATTTCATAGACTTAGAGGAGGTGGAATTTGAAGATGTAAAAATGAGTCTGTTTACACAAAGTCTTGCAGGAGAAGTGAGAAAGTGGTTCAAAACCCTTCCAACAGCTAGTATCATAGATTTTGAGGCTTTTGAAACCAATTTCCTTTCAAAATGGGGGGACAAGAAAAATATCCTTTAGTTGTTGACCAATTATAACAACATGAAGAGATCACCTAACAAAACAATGGAGGATTTTTCAGCCAGATTCATGAAGGTCTATAATTTGATTCCTGCTGAGGTAAACCCCCCCCCTTAAAGTTGCTTAGCTCATATATGTTGATTCTTTTGAAAGTGATTTTTCTTTATTATTAAGAGAACGAAGATATGCTACATTGGATGATATGATGATTGATTCCATAGAATTCGAGGTGAACCTAATGGATTCAGGAAAGATAAACGCTAACTCTGGCAAGGACATGAACAAAACTCAGGATAAGGCACAACCTTCAACATCAAAAACATCAGAAGAAAGGTTTGAAGCAATGATGAGAAATATGGAGAGAGTGGCCTTGGGTAATAGGTCTAACCCCAGAGAATAGGTTGATGGTCCACCCAGAAATCCGAGGAGACCAGCAATCCCACAAATTAGACAAAGAGAGCAAAGAAATCAGGGAAATCAGGGGAATCAGGCAAATCAAGCAGATCAGGCGAATCAGGGAAATCAAGGAAATCAAGGGGGACAAAAAATAATCCCTCCTTTTCAAAATAATTATGTAAATGAGAATTATGATGGATATTTTGAAGACAACATGAACTGTTGTGATGATAAAGAAACAAAGGTGTTTTTTACTAAAGAAGAACATGACCAGTTCATGGATGCAAGTGAGATATTTTTGCAAGACGAGGAGGAAAGGCTATTAATAGAAACAGAAGATTACTAGACAGGATTGAAAAATACCATCATGCAATTCTAAAGACAATATAACCTTCGAAATCAAAAAGTACCTCCAAACCCTCCAAAGGGAAATCCTCCAAAGGGAAACCCCACCAAAGAAGTTCAGAGTAACATACCTTCTTCAAGTCAGCCCCAAAAAGATTCTGCTGCAAAGGATTTAGCTGCAAAAGACTCTACTGCGAAGGATTCTGCTGCAAAGGGTACTATGGACAAAGGAAAGCAGAAATAAGAACCCCAGAAGAGAATATTGGAGGCAAGGAAAGAAACGGTCACCAAAGAGGTAGAGAAGACCTCATCCTCTTTTAATTTTGAAAGTTAGATGACCAAGATAAAATTTTTTGTATCGTTTAATGAATTGATCAAGAACAACGAATACAAAAATCAGATCATCAAGATGATTAAGATGGAACAAACCTCTAATACCCTGAACATACAAGATGATCACCCAACCATATTATTTGGATCAAGAGTAGAATAAAATGATGATAATGAAGAAGTTCCCTCGTTCTATGTTAGCCTGAAAATCCATGATATGACTCTACAAAATGCCATGTTGGATTCCAGAGCATCTCATAACCTAATGCCCAAGGTGGTCATGGACCAACTAGGCCTGGAAATCACAAGGCCTTACAAAGACCTGTTCTCTTTCGACTCTAGGAAGGTAAAATTCCTAGGTCTTATTAAATATCTGGTGGTATCTTTGGCACAAATTCCAGCAAAGAACATGGTTATGGATGTAGTGGTTGTTGACATCCCTCCCAAGTTTGGCATGTTGTTTTCAAGGTATTAGGCTGCAAAATTAAAGGGAACCCTCTATATGGACAGCTCATATGCCACCATCCTTGTTTTTGGTCAGGACAAAAGCTTGTATAGAGAATTTTTGCTAAAATACATGGTCAACAATAAGTCACATCCAAGTAATCACCCCATCTACTCCATGGAAACTGAGTTGGGATCTTCTATTTTCTTCAATGACATGTGTTGTGAAGAGAAAGAACCAGAAATTGACATGGATAACAAAGAGAGATCTGATCAGGAGATTGAGGAATATTTAGAGCAGCAGGATGAAGCAGAAGATCAGATATGGAAGATGAGTTTTGATGGGGCAGCCTGTAGCGAGGGAGCATGATCCGAATTATTTTTGCAATGAAATGAGAGCGGAGATATAATAAATAAATGAACAGAGATATAATAGATATTCAATAATATAACAAAAATGTATCATATATGCAACCATAAACACAGATATACAGTAATACATGATTTCTATTAATGAAATAAATGTACAGAGACTGTAAAAATACAAAGTGAAAGACTCGCTAGAATGGTGGCATCTTATCTTTGAGAAGAGATGTGACAGCTACCTGCATTCATGAGAAGGTGAATATAATGAGGCTCTGAAGGCCTTTTTACAATAAACAAGAATGCAAAAAACCCTTGACATCCAAAAACCTAACCCTAGGAGATGAAGCATCAAAAGTCATGTGGGCCCCATTTGGGTAAGTTGGTGCATCAACTTCCCAGGGCCGTAACTTTTGCATACGATCTCCGTTTTAGGCATATGATAGCCCGTTGGAAAGGTATCGTCGAGGAGATTAATTTTGGGGCCTCAATCATTCCTTCAACTATTATTAATTTGGGTCGATCCAAAAAACCCTTCATTTAGGCCCTCAAAATGGCCCCGGAAGTTAAAACCTGGTAAAAATAGTAAATTGCCAAATTTGCGAGAAAATTGTTTTGAGCTAGTTGGAAAAGGTGGGTGGCCATTGATATCCACCTGGATAAAATCCTCCCTCCTTAGCAATAAATGGTCTCCATTGCGTTGAGTTCCCGGGGGAGAGGGAAAAATGTTTGTTGAATCTGCATCTTGGTGAGCTGCTTGTCTTGCTGGAGACGTCACACTGCTCAGTTTGTGGAAGTGTGTCACAAACCTGTTGAGGTTGAGGCTATTCAAAAAATTGAGATACATGAGAGGACGGTGTGCAGAAGGAATCTTTGCGTTTTGCTGCAACCTTTCCGACCTGCTTCTGTTGGATAGAAGGTGCTTGGGGCGAGGTTGTAGTGGTTGTAGTGTCCTTCTGTTCTCCTTCTGAACAGATTGTGAAGAAGCTAAATTTTGCAGTATGAGATACTACCTTGCGACACTTTTTAGGTGGAACGGTAGTCGGAACTACCTCTAGTATTTTGTAGAGATGACCCCCTAGAGAAACAATGACACTGTGGGGTCGAGACTCATAAACAACATAACGCTTCCACATATGTGGTTGGCCCAAGAGAACATCAAAGACATCCAGTGGGGAAACATCACGTAATACCTCATCCTTGAAGGGTTGGATGCCATATGAAAATAGACACTGTTGGCTGACACAGAGATCTCATCCTTAGTGAAGTCACCCGATGTTGTATGGTTGCGGGTGTGGTGTTGTCGACAATCCCAACTGTTTGATAACCTCTGTTGAGATGAAGTTCTTCTGGATTCCACTATCAACAATAAAATGAAGCGGGGTCCCCTTCACCCACATCAATGAATTAAAAAGGTGCTCCCCCTCTTCAGGATCTGTTGGTTCTTCTAGTTGAATTGTTGCGGTTGTGACAATAGCAGTGGGATCTGCGTCAATGATCTATCTTTTACCAGTATTTTTAGAATCAGATTCTGAATCAGGGTTCAGATCCTTGTCTTTGATCTCGGCCACCAATGATTTTTTTAAGTGACAATCATCGGTGTTGTGCCAAGGGCTTTTGTGGAAATCGCACCATTTTCCAATGTCCTTCTTTGTATTTCCATGACCCTTCTTTTCCTGTGGCTTGGACTGGTTTTTGGGAGACTGTCTGTTAGGGTTGTCTTTGCCATACTTTGGTTTTTTGCGGATTTGCAGACCCGAACTCCCGTTTGTTCTGGTGCTTAAATTTCTTCTTGATTTTAACAACATATCGATAAGCAGCACCGAGTGATGAGATATCCAGAAAATCCATTTCGGTTTGGATGTATCTGTGTAGAGCCCCACGGTATTTCAGAACCAAATTTCATTCAGAGTCTTTGATACCCAGCTTGGTGTGCAAGGTATGGAAGGTATTGGTGAAATCCAGAACTACTTGGCCCCTCTCTTACCATAGTGTGGTCCATCTCATGTACTGGTCCTCATAGTTGCCAACATGATAATATTGTTCCTTTACTGCATCCACAAAAAAATCCCAAGTGGACTCGGCCCCATATATTCCAGACTCCTCTGTGGAACTTTTCTCCCAGTAAGTTTCCCACCAATGTTTGACACGAGGGAGAGCTTTAAGGAGTGCGAAGGTGATCTTTTCTCTGTCAGAAAAATTGTGATCTTTTAGCAGAGTTAACCATTTTTCTAGGGCTTCTGTATCTATCTATCCTTCAAATACATGAATATCAAAATTAAATTGTACCTTGAAAGGCAAGGTGCTTCCAAAGTGGCTTCTTGATGAATATATGCCTGTTTCTATTGGTAGGCATTGAAGGATGTGGGAAAAATTCTCCATCATTTCGTCCCTCTGTTGCATAAGAGCTTGCTCAAGCAACAGATTGATATGATCGTTTTCTCCGTTGTTTTTCTTTTCTTCCGCCATTGAGGGTTTATTGGGTGTGCGAGTGAAATTTTCTTCAAGAGAGACGAGCTCGAGACCCAACTTTATATACTTGGACCTCATCGGGGACATGCACTAAAAAAGCGATCAAGAACAACCTGCTCTGATACCACTGATACATATTATTTTTGGCACGAAATGAGAGTGGCGATATAATAAAGAAATGCACAGAGATATCGCAAATATTCAACAATATAATAGAAATGTATCAGAGATGCAATCATAAACACAGATATACAGTAATACATGATTTCTATTAATGAAATAAATGTACAAAGACTGTAAAAATACAGAGTGAAAGACTCACTAGAATGGTGACAACTTATCTCTGAGAAGAGATGTGACAGTTACTTGCATTCGGAAGAAGACAACTACAATGAGGCTCTAAAGGCATTTTTACAATAAATAGGAATGCCAAAAACCCTCGACATTCAAAAACCTAACCCTAGGAGAAGAAGTGCCAAAAGTCATGTGGGCCCCGTTTGGGTAAGTTGGTGCATCAACTTCCCGGGGTCGTAACTTTTGCATACGATCTCTGTTTTAGGCGTATGATAGCCCGTTGGAAAGGTATAATCGAGGATATTCATTTTGGGGCCTCAATCATGATTTTGACTATCATTGAGTTGGATCTATCCTGAAAAACATTCATTCAGGCTCTCAAAATGGCCCCAGAAGTTAAAACCTGCTAAAAATAGTAAATTGCCAAAATTGCCATAAAACTGTTTTGAGCCAGTTGGAAAAGGTGGGTGGCCACTGATATCCACCTTGATCAGATAAAGAGCTGGCATTTGGATCAATCACCCCAAAGGAGATTCGAAATTGTGTTCTTATAAACTTATTTTTGAGTGCACAAATTACATGGCAGAATATGAAGCATTAATATCAGGGTTAAAAGTTTTGAAAGAATTGGGTGCCAAAAGAATTTTTGTACATGAACACTCTGAGCTAATTATAAATCAAATAAAATTCATATACCAAGAAATACATCCTAGACTCAGGGCTTATAGGAATCTGGTACTAGACCTCCTTGAGAAATTTCTAGAATATAATCTTTCAGCAATTCCAAGAGAACATAATCAGGTTGTTGATGCCTTGGCTATGTCAACAACGGTTTTCAAAGTTCTAATTTTCCCTGACAAAAGTTACAAGGTTGAGGTCAAGTACAGGTCAACAGTACTAGATAATACAAAGCACTGACAAGTTTTTGAAGATGACAAACATATAGAAAGCTTCCTCAAGATGGAGAATGAATTCGAGAATTTGAACATTGATGATGAATATTGTGATGATGAGGTGGATGCAACTGCTTTCACAAAGGAGGGGTATTTTTACAATCATATTGAAGGCAGAGATATTTTTCAGCTAAAGAGAAACATCATTCCCAAGGGTCTGGTCCCATTGGAGAAAATCTTTGATAATAATGATGTGGCAAGAAGTCCAAATATTACAGTAAATGAAGGGGATGTGGAAGATTGAAATATTGGGACTCCAGAAGATCCAAATATCATTAAGATGTCCAGAACACTCAACCATGAAGTTAAGGAAAGGTATGTCAAATTAATGAAAGAATTCCCTGATGTTTTTTCTTGGAGCTATGATGAGCTGAAAGTCTATGATACCAGTATAATCCAACAAGTTATCCCAATAAAGGAAGATCACAAACCATTCAAATAGAAACTGAGAAGGATAAACCCTTTGATGTTACCCTTGATAGAGAAAGAAGTAAATAAACTATTTGAAGCCAAAATCATAGTGTCACTGATATTTTCCAAATGGGTGGCAAATCTGGTGCCAGTTAGAAAAAAGAGTGGAGAAATCAAGTTGTGTGTGGATTTCATGAATCTGAACAAAGTATCTCTAAAAGACAATTACCCACTGCCTAAGATGGATCATATTTTACAAAAGGTGGTGGGTTCTTAGAAAATGTCAATGTTAGATGGCTTCTCTAGATACAATCAGATTATGGTGCACCCTGACGATCAGGAAAAGATGATGCTTAGCACACCATGGGGAACATTCATGTATTCCAAGATGCCTTTTGGGCTTATGAATGTAGGGGAAACATTTCAAAGAGCTATGGACATAGCTTTTGCTGATTAAAAAAAAAAATTCATTGTTATCTACCTTGATGACATCACTTTGTATTCTGCCTCAGATGAGGAACACCTCAAGCACCTTTGAAGGGAATTTCAAAAATGTAGAAAGTTCGGAATCTCGTTGAATCCGAAGAAGTCAAATTTCTCCATGGAAGAAGGAAAGTTGTTGGGTCACATTATTTCAAAAGAAGGGATAAAGGTAGACCTCAGCAGAGTTGAGCGGATCTTAAAAATTGGCATACCCAGAAGTAAAAAGGAGGTACAATCTTTCCTGGGCAAAGTGAACTTTCTAAGAAGATTCATCCCTAATCTGGCTGAAATCATAAAGTATATCACCAACATGATAAAGAAAGGGAATGAAATAAAATGGACCTCTGATGCCAAAAAATCCTTTGAAGACATTAAAGTGGCATTAACCAAGGCTCCAGTACTGGCCAACCCAAACTTCGAAAAGGACTTCATATTATTTTCTTTTGCCTCATAGAACACAATTGTTGGTGTCTTACTGCAGAAAGATGAGCAGGATTATGAAAATCCCATAGCATATTACAACAAGACATCGAGGGATGTCCCTTTGAAATATGATATCATGAAGAAGCAAGCATATGAACTAGTCAAGGCCTTGAAAGAATTCATAGTTTACTTCTTGCAATCTCATACACCTGCTTATGTACCCAGTAGATCTGTGAAAGACATCTTGACCCAAACTGATCCTGAAGGAAAGAGGGGTAAATGGATAGCAGTGCTATTATAATATGACCTTGAAATCAAACCTACCAAGTTGATCAAGGGGCAGGGGCTTGCGAAGCTGATGGCACAAACCAATTGTGAACTCCTAGGGATAAAATTCATTGCAGATCTGTTAGAAAGTGCAATAGAAGGGAGAACTCCTCAAATAGCCTAGAAATTTCGTGACTCTGCATGGTATGCAAACATAATCTTTGTGTTTAAAATTTTTCAGGCTCCTCCTGAATTTAGTAAAGCAAAGGCCATATTCTTGAAACTGAAAGCAGCAGAATTTTGTATAGTGAATGAATCTCTATATTGGAAAGATCCAGGGGGGGGGGTTTATTGAGTTGTTTGATAGAAGGAGAAGCAGAAAAAACCATCAGAGAGTTCCATAAGGGTGACTGTGGGGGTCATCATTATTGGAAGACAACTGTTTATAATATTTTGAGGGATGGATTCTATTAGCCTAACATCTTTCTCGACATTTATAAAGAGGTTTCAAAATGCCATGAATGTCAGATTTTCGATGGGAAAGGAAAATTGCAACCTCTGCCTTTAAAACCCATTTCGGTGGAAGCTCCATTCAAACAGTGGGGCCTTGATTTTATAGGGGAAATACACCCACAATTCTCAACTCAACACAAATGGATTATGACGGCGATAGACTATTTCACTAAGTGGATTGAGGAAGTTCCCACCAGGAAGACAACAGATGATGTTATCATCCAATTTTTAGAAGACAACATTCTGTCCAGATTCAGATGCCCGACCAAGATCATAACAAACAATGCAACGAATTTCAAATCTAAGAAAATAGAAAAATTCTGCAAATATTACAATATCACCCTTGGTCATTTTACATCATACTATCCTCAAGGAAATGGATTGGTTGAGTCTTCGAATAAAAATTTAGTCAAAATCATAAAAAAACTGCTGGAAGAAAACAAAAAGGCCTGGCACAAAAGCTCATCCATGCATTATGGGGTGACAGAATATCCCCAAAGAGATCCATAGCCACGTCCCCTTTCCAGATCGTTTATGGAACATAGGCTATTTTTCCTACTGCATTGGGATTGGCAGTGATGAATCTATTACAGGAGCAGGAGGCGAAAATAGATGCCAATCAAAGAAGAGATGATGAACTAATCAATGTACAACAAACCATGGAAAAGGCTTTCCATAATGATCAGTTGCGCCAAGACAAGATCAAAGAGGTTTTTGACAGACGCACAAGGCAAATGATTTCAAACAGGGAGACTTGGTACTAAAACATGATGCCAAAAATGAAGATAAGTGAAAGGATGAGAAGTTTGACCATCTATGGCTAGAACCATTCAAGAGTACAGCATACCGTGGGAGTAATGCATACATACTACATGAGAGTAATGGAGACATCATTGGAGGAGGGCCTATGAATGGCAGGTTCCTCAAACATTACATCGTTTAAACAATCATAAACCCCCCCATTCATTGTACATAATCATTTTTGTGTTTTCTTTCGCATAAAGAGGTTAGAATAAAAGCAGCATAGTTGAAGCTTGAGGTGAAGGCCTTGAGTTATGCTGGGTCAATTTTGAGTTTTTTAATAAAAGCCATTAGATTCAAATCACATGAATAAATTGCAGCCCAATAGGTATGCACTTGGTCTACCATTATTTTCTACCTCGCACGGAGGATAACATCCCCAGTTGGAGCCTATATTATCACCATAACAATTTTCTTCTGATGGAATCCAAGTCTCGGATTTAGCGAGGGGCTAGATCAGTGTGGAGATGCGATAAATTTGGAGGATAGGGTCAGACCTAGCGGAGAAAGGAAAATATAGTGGAGGTGCGGAAATTGATGGGGCTCGATGGGCCAAAGATCTTAAAACAACCCAGATCGACGGTTAGGAGACATATCGGGCGAGGAAATAGCACGAAGGTTAATTGCTCAAGAGCAGGCCAGAGAAAATACCATGGTTTCACCTCGCAGACACGTGGCACCACTAGAGGCATATCGAGGCAAAAAGTGGTCTACCCAAAATAGTTTTGTCTCACCCCCGATATCGAAAAGCACATATAACATGAGGGCCTCGACCATTATTTTATGATATTTCAAATCGTTCGAACGTTTGAAAATTGGCGCAAACGCCTGTTCGAAACTGAAGCTCAACAATGAACCAAACTCGCGCATTCTTCACTAATTCAGATGTATTTTTCATCATGGCCATGAATCCTGTCATTTTATCCATAACAGAGCAAGACCATGCCTCTAAAGAAGAAGCCCTAATTGACAGAGACTCCGATATATTTGACACAGAAATAACCATCTCACCCATTTTGGTATCCAGAGCCAATTTGTTAGACAATGTCGGGAAAAAAAGACCCTTCCTCGAAGAAACCCAAGATTCCATGACCCCTTACGCCATCGAAGTCACATTCCCTTTTCCAGAGTTCATAAGATGGTGTGCAGAACAATTCTCCCAGCAAGAAAAGGTCATTTTGAATAAGTTAGGGTTAGAGGTCCTGTGAAGAATAGATAACCCGTCATTTCGACATGCCCTCAGTACACCATAGTCTTCCCCCCATAGCGCTGGATCCCTTCGAGGAAGAGAAACTAATCACAGTCTACAAAGAATGTCCCTCGAGGTCAAAACCCTATTTTTGCAGACCATTTTTAAACCTGAACATCATTCTGAGAGTTTGTTGTTTCCCATGAATGTAAGTGTCATGATTATTGAGGTCCAGTGGGCCTGTTTCATACTCAATTTTTTTTTAGGATTGGAGAACGACAAGTTTGTAGTAGAGGTCATGTTGGGTTTCCTATTGACCTTTTTTCAGTCAGAGTCGAATCAGTCGGTTTCATATTACCAGCTGTCTGTGCTGATAATATGCACAGACAGCTGGTAAATTTAAAATCACTGAGACACTTCAGGTATTACACGCACTTGCTGAGAATGTTCCTGGAAACGAATAAGATAGAGTTCAAGGAAGATGCATTCATCTTAACTGAATGCAAAAGGATCACAATGCTCATTTTTATAAATAAGATCATGTCTAGAGTTTATAGATTAATCTTCAACACCGGCCTACCAAGCGTTTTGGAAGAAATGAAAATTTCTTTACATCCAAATCAAGAGAACAGAGTAGGATATTGGGTGTTGTTCATGCAGTCTACTGTGATTTGGGTATATGGTTATCAAGAGGGCCCTTACCTTTTTCCTGTTTTCTTGACTCTCATAGTCTTTTCCCTGGAGTTCATCAAGAAAAGAATCATCTCAGAAACATAACATTTCTTGAAGATGCACAAAGCATCTAACTTAAAGTTTCCTTTCATAATAGGACCCTTTGTAGTAAATAATAGATCTTGTTTGCCTCAGATCCAGGCCAAGATCAATGAATTTGGGTTTACATAGTTACAAGGAAGGAAATATGATCCACACCAGGTCATATAAAAAAGAATACTAATGAGAAAACAAGGCTCCTATGAGCATGAGCATGTTAAGGATTTGATAAAATGACAAATTTGGAAACCTGTGCAGATATGGAAGTCACTTTGCAGCCTGATCAGACACAACAAATAAAGTCATCCCCATAGTAGATCCAGACACACAAAACTTATCCAATGTTGATTATCAAAGCTCCCAAGATGAGTATTTATAACAAGAGGAGCATTTCAGAGGCCCTGGGTGCCAGTGGTCAGAAAAATGTTCCCAAGAAAATAAAAATCACGCAGTCCCCACAGATAGTAAACCTGGAGGAGGAAGAACCCAAAGAGAAAATGAGCATGGAGATGGTGGATATCAGAACCAAAAATGAAGAAGCTAATACATAGATCATTCCACAGTGTGAAAGCAGCTTAAGAGCTTTCACCAACAAGAAACATGTCTTTAGTAAGGCACCTGGAGGGGTCTACCAATCCAAAGAAGATTTGGCAAACCAATACATTGTGAAAGGAAATATGACCATGAGTGAAATTAGAGATTTGTTACTTGAAGTAGAAAGGATCTCCGAGCACAAGTCTTCCATGTTCTCAATCATGGATGTAGAAAGAAATACATTTAACATAACGATGGCAGATGAGGATAAAGTCTCTGAAATCAAGTTGCATTATGAAAATATTGGTGTCCTAGATAAGGTAAAATTCCACAGAAACGCTAGTGACATGCTATATTTAGACTACCTAAGTCTGAGTTTGAGGGTTTCAAGACTAACAACCCATGCACTTAAATTAGATGGACAATTAAAGTAGGAAAAGGCATCCAACAAAGCCTGGAAGACCCAGGTCAAAAGATTGGAATCTGAAGGCCCTCAAGGGGTAAAATATTCCTTAGATGAGAAAGAGAAGATGATCCAAAGCCTGAAGAAGAAGCTGAAAATGTCTGCTACAGAACATACACAAACAATAGAGATGGCTGCTCTAGAGCAAGAAAATGAGACATTTAGACAAGAAGCACTAAATTACAAAGCCAAAGTATTACAGCTAGAAAAGGAAAAAGAGAGTTGGTCACAAGGACAGGAAGTAACATCAGACGTAGCTGCTATTGTATCTTCTACTGTAGAAATTGGGCCTAACGCTGATGGTCTGGTTCAGGCTATGTATCAAGTTAGCCTGAAGGAAGGGGAAATCAAGAATCTTAGAGGAGATATAGAAAGGTTGCAGTAGGAATTGAAAATCAAGAATGAGAAGATGGCCTAATTCCAAAGGGAAAATCAAGAGTTGCAGGAAAGAGTGAGAAAATTGAAAACGAGGTTGAAAGGTAAAGGACTTTTGCAGGGAGCTAAACATGTAATATGGGACTCTATCGTTGCTGAGGCTGCCAAATTCAGGGTATACCTGAATTTCATAAATGACAAAGACAACATGGCTGTCACTGCCCGAAGAAGGCGCACAGTTGTAAATGAAACACTAGAGAAAAAACCCTCAAAATGGGCCCAAAACACTTTAAATTTTCTTAATTTTGTTCCTACCGCCGATCTCCAAACCATTGGGGTCAAAGAAAGGAGTGCACTAATCATTTGGGCTAGGAGGATCATCACTAAGCACAATTTTCTCAAGTCAGTTCAAACCAAATCCATGCAGATGGAGCAGAGTATACAAGAATTGAAGGATACATTTGAACAATTGTTTGTCAAGGGCCTCCCACCATTTTGGGATGACAAAGGAAAATTATACAACCCAGAGCAGTACAACTCCCTCCTCACATAGTGTAGAATGAATCATTCTATGTTTGACAGTCTAGAAGAAAACTTGAAGGGACTAAGTCTGGTGGAGTATTTAACCATAGATTTTGAGATTTTAAATCAGTTTAAGACAATAAAGATCGGGCTACCAACTATGTCTTACGCTACTTGCATTGATCTGAAGATTTTGATAAAGGAAATTATGGATTACAAGATTCCTTCTGACTCACAGTGGAAGGAGATCGTGCGGCTGGGCAAGACGAAATGCAGTTTTCCAGGGACTAGTAAGTAGCCTCCAGGTGTCACCAAACTGGCAAGTTTGACAGGAGATCGGAGCAAGACAGATGGTGCATAGGAAGCTGAGCAGTCATAGAGATCCATCCCTAGTTTATGAAACATTTTTTGTTTAAATCATTGTAAATCGGTTCGCCTACCGAAACTGTTGGCTTGTAATTATTTTAGCAAGTTTGAAATCGAAACGCTTCAGTTTCAACCATTGTTATCGAATTGTATAAATACTATAAGTTTTGAACGAAGTAATGTTGGCAGAAGTGCAAGGGCACCTTTTTTGTTTCTCAACTCGATTGTAAATTTCCTAGAGCTGAATTGAATACATATGCAGAAGCTTTTGAAGTCTCTATGAAAAGATTCTAATGGTGGTAATATGAGTTTTGTCTCCTTTCATTGTATGTATTTCTTGTGTTCTTTCATTCCATTTACATTTTCTTCTGTTTAAATTGGAGAGTTAAAGGACTAGAATTCATCTTATGATGCTCTTGGCTTAAGCAATTTAAACTATGTATTTCTTCTTAGCTAATTCAGAATTCATTTTCGTAATGCTCTGATGTAGTTGTTTGTTCTCTGTTTCCTCTCTCACTCTGCTTAAATATTATTTACAACTCATATTCATTGCCTCATTTAGCCTTTATCCTCTAGAGAGTTCTACTAGCCAGTCATTGTTTTTAGTTCACTTTCAGAATTTTGACTCCATAGCCCGAAGTGCCCCTCCCCTTCCTAGCCAACAGATTTATCAAAAACCCTAAAAGCAAACCAAATTTAGCCACAGATTTCAAAATATATATCAAGTGACACAAGAGAGCCCTCTCTAAGTTGAGTAGGCTAGTGCCCAGCTCTAAAGTAGGTTGAAACAGTTACCTCTATCATTTTTCTATCAGCCGGACAAAATTTACAGAGTGCTAACGCTGGACATCCATGCTGGTCTCCTGGAAATGCTAGAGTTGGAATGACACGGACAAGTTATTGTCCAGAGATTGGACTATTTGGGTTTACCATTTCGACGCTCTATTTGCAGACGGACGGGTCACCTACAAAAACATTGGCATTTCCTGACAACGGTCTCTGACTCCGAGGAATCTTTTAAAGCTTCTACAAAATATTTTTATATGAGCAAAGAAGACTTAGAAGAGTTGGACGTCTTAGCTGCTGGGAGCGTTGAAGATACACCCAGTCCTATCTTAGACACCTTCATAGGTAAGCTAAAAGATTACTTCCCTGCTTTGTATTTTTCACTTTCATTGTGGGAACGTGATTTATTGGACAGTTATTTCTCGTCCCTCTCTGCTCCTTCACAAGTCGTGGTTTCGAGAACTTTGGGTATGACAAAACCTGGTGGTACATCTATTGTCCCTGATAGGAATCCTCTTAGCTCAGTATCCTTAGATACTTTAGTTTCCTTACCTGAAGAACCTTCTCTGACGACCACTGTGGCAAGGCCCGATACTAATTCACAGACTTTTTGTCAACCTGTGGTGGAACAAGTTCTAGAAAATGTGATAACTTTCTTGGTCCCGACCTATAGGGAGGCTAATAGTCCTATTCCCTTATCGAAAAACTTGGGCTTGGAATCCATTCATAGAGAGGTGGAATTTGTTGCCGCAAAGGAAACTACAAGTTTAGGGGAAGGTTTGAGGAAGGACTTAACATGGGCACAGGGATTGGGTTTGGATTTATCCCCCATTAAAACCAGGAGTGCTCGAAAGAAGTTGGGGAAAACTCCTTCTTTTGTTGATCAACATTTAGCTTCTACTCATGATTTGGGGGCACTTAGAGGCATGAAATCCATTGCAAGGGATAAATCATGATCCTCCTCTCCTTGAATATCATAGGGGTGGGAGGTCCCCTAAAATTTCCCTCCATGCGTAGAATTCTTTCTAAAACCAAGTTGGATATTATTTTTCTCCAAGAGACCTTAGTCGCTGAGGAGAAGGCTAAAAAATTCATGAACATTTTATGTCCTAATTGGATGATCTGTGTAGTCAGTCTGTAAGGAAGTCGGGTGGAATTTTGGTGGCATGGAATCCAATTTTTTTGAGTTAAAACCTTTTCTAAGTGTTGGTGGGATTTTATTGACAGGTATTCGACTACCTGACAAAAGAAGCATTTCTTTTTTAAATGTTTATGGACTGTGCACCGGGCACAAACAGTTTTGGGAAAAGATGGACGTAAAATGTTTTTTAGCACTAGGTGATCTTATACTAGCAGGGGACATGAACTTTACGACTAGCACAAAATAAGTATGGGGTGCATCGGCTTTAACAGATCCCCTGGCGATTTTTTTTAAAGATCTTTTTTCAAAAAATCATCTGGTTGATATAATTCCTACGGAGGTGGTGCCAACTTGGCGAAACGGTAGAAGTGGGGTGGCTGAGATACAAAAAAGACTAGATAAAGTGTTTGCCTCTGATGCTACTCTAATTGCTTCGACCAGATATCGATTGTGGGTGGAATTTTCGTTTATTTCCGATCATGCACCTGTTCTTTTTCAATTGGATATTAGTTACATGTCTGTAGCTCATCCGTTTAAATTTAACCCAACCTGTTTATGAGAAGATTCATTCGCTGAATTGGTTCGAGAAGTGTGGAACACTCATCAGGATTATGAGGAGGAGGGAGCTCAAAGGAGTCTGGTCAGGAAGCTGAGCATGCTAAAATCTTGCGTGAATGTATGGATTACTGAAAGGAAACAAAAAGAACAACAAGTATTTGAAAAAATTGAAGTGGAGATTGCCCTTCTTATCAAACAAAAATTAAATGGTGATCACAGTATTGATCCTGATCCTTGACTAAAAACACTTGAAGATGAACGAAATAAATTACTTATGGCAGAGGAGGAACGATGGCGTCTAAAAAGTAGGGCTACATGGATTTAGTGCGGGGACAAAAATACAAAATATTTCCATCGATTTTCCAGTTATAGAAGAAATAAAAAACATTTGTCGGAAATAAAGGATGAGTTTGATCAGGTTCACTATGGTCATGAGGCCATAAAGGATGAAGTGCAGATATTTTTTAGTTCATTCTATCAAGATACAGGGAAAAATTTGATTGAGGATACGTTTCCATCGGTTAGAATTTTCCCAAGAATGGTTTCCGAAGAAAAATTTCAATTACTTGAAAAGCCTTGTACTAGCGAGGAAATTCTAGAAGTCCTAAAGGGTTTCACCAAGGACAAAATTCCAGGTCCCGACGGGTGGACTGTTGAGTTATTTTTACACTTCTATGACATGGTTGCAAAAGATCTGCTTGAGGCTGTTGAGGAATCTAGACTAAGTGGAGAGGTTATCAGGTCTTTGAACT
>JZKD02S1735775.1:137630-158755 GCA_000966675.3 Picea glauca | reverse complement strand
CATATTAGTGATATTCCTGAGAAGTTCGACCAAGTTTGGTATGAATCTTCTAAGGAAATTTATTTTTCCAATGAAAGATTGCAATTCTTTGATATTCCTAGGGTGTTCCACCTTCCGGATGGCTTCTATCCTATTGGGATATATTTTAATTCCATCTTTTGAGATTATGTGTCCCAGTAGTTTACCTTCCTCTAAGCCGAAAAGGTTTTTCTTAGGATTCAATGAAATCCCAAATTTCCTGCACTTCTCAAACACACATCTGAGGTGGAGCAAGTGTTCTTCGTTAGATTTGGAGTAAACAGTCACATCATCTAGATAAATGACTATAAATCTCCCAGTCTCGTCCACAAAAGCAATGTCCATTGCTCTTTGAAAAGTAGCCCCAACGTTCATCAGACCAAAAGGCATCTTCACATACATGAAGGTTCCCCAGGGTGTGGTAAAATATGTCTTCTCTTGATCTTTCGGATGGACCAAAACTTGGTTGTAACCAGAGAAACCATCTAATAAGGAGATCCTACTGGATCCAACCACCTTTTGTAAAATGTGGTCCATTTTGGGAAAAGGGTAATTGTCTTTGAGGGAGAATTTGTTCAGATTTCTGAAATCTATGCAAAGTCTGATCTCACTAGTTTTCTTCCTGGTAGAAACTAGGTTAGAAACCCATTTGGAAAATATCAAGGGGACTATAATATTTGCATCATACATCCTTTTGATTTCTTTCTCTATCAGGGGAAGCAACTTGGGATTAATTCTCCTAAGTTTCTGTCTAAAAGGTTTGTGTTCTTCTTTTAAGGGAATCTGATGTTGTATGATACTTGTGTCATATGATTTTAAGTCCTCATAGCCCTAGGCAAAAACATCTATATATTCCTTAAAAAGTTCAATGCATTTGCTTTTTTCTCTCTCGTGGCAGAGATTTAGACAATTTTATCATCTTGGGTTTTTCTTCTGTTCCTATGTTGCATTCTTCGACCTCCTTACCACTAGCTTCAATTTTTGTTTTTTTGGCAACATCATTAAAATCAAACAAGTCTTCCAACAGAACTAAACCTCTAGGTAGCACATTATTTTTCAACTACAGAATATCAAAATCTACATCATTTTCATTAAATTCTTCAGCATCTATTTTATTTACACTACCATTCTCAAAAACAATTTTATTTACAAATTCATCATCATTTTCTAAATATATGTTTGTACATTCAAAATCATTCTTACATTGTAGAAAATCTTCGATTTGATCATCATTTCCAAATTCCTGCCAATATCTGATGTTGTCAGGAATGGTTGTTCTGCACTTCACCTCCACTGTGTACTTGCGAGTGGGACATGAAGGAATTTTACAGGTAGTTTCCGATGTAGCCAGCCCATCTGCAAGTATATTTTGTCCCCTAGGCATTACCTACAAGTCAATCTCATTAAAGCATTGAAGATAATCTAAAACAACATTCCTATAGGATCTAATTTTGGGGTTTTTTGCTGCATTCTCGCCTTTGATTTGCTTGATAATCAATTCAGAATCACCCCTTACCATTATCTGCTTGGCACCAACTTTCTTCAATAATTTCAGGTTGAGCATCAAAGCCTCGTACTCGGCTATGTTGTTAGTACATTGGAAGTTTAGTTTGTAGGAATGTTTCTCAGAGTATTTTGACCTATGGTTATGCAACCAAACTCTGGCTCCAGCTCCTTCTTTACTCACATCACCATCAAAGTCCATGCTCCAGAAATCTGTTGGCAACTCCTCATTCTCTTCAATCATGGGATTTATTACTTCGACAACTTCTTTATCATCCTTCGGATCACGTGTATCATCTTCCAGTTGTGCGATTTGTTCTTCAAAGTCATCATCGTTGTATAGAATAAAAGAGTTCAGATCAGAGTGTGCGGAGTATAGTGTGTAATTGTGTGTCTTTTCCTGGCCTCTGACCATATACTTCATCAGTGTTTCCCTGTACAGTCTTCTTTGTTGTCCAAAAACCGGAATGGTGGCATAAGACATATCTAGCTGCAGGGTTCCTGTCAATTTAGCTCCCCAAGACCTTGATAGAAACATACCATACTTGGGCGGAATATCTGCAACGATGATATCCATCACCATACTTTTCGCTGGGATTTGAGACAAGGTGATGCACAAGTCTTTAATCAGGTCTATACTTTTGACTTTGCTGGAGTCGAAAGAATGCAAATCTTTGTAGGGTCTGGTGACCTCGAGTCCCAAATTTTCCATCACGACTTTGGGCATTAGGTTATGGGAGGCACCAAAATCTAGCATAACATTGTGTAATATCAAATCATGGATGTTTAGGATCATGTAAAAAGGGGCCACGACACCATTATCAGTTTGACCGTCAACTTCAGGACCAAATAGGAGCTCAGGTTGATCATCGGCAAGGTTTACTGTGTCAGAGTGATGTACAAATCCAACATTCAATGCTTAGGTACCTATCTCGGGTTTGATGCTTAAATATTTTATCACCTGAGACCTATAAGCGTTCTTGTACATCAACTCGGAGAGGGGGATGGGAATCTTCAGTTTAGCTAGTTACCCTTCAAGAATGAAAGGAGCAGTGGTTTTGTTTAAGGTTTGTACTTCTAATTTATTGGTAGAAGCTCTATGGCTAGGTGTACTTGTTTGAATGATTGATGAATCTCCAGTCCGACTTGCTCTTTTAAGAATTTCTAGAGTTTTTTGCGCAGGAGATTCAACATTATTTCACCCAGGGACTTTCTTGGGAGGGTTTTCTAAGGTTTTCTTGGTTTCAACAGCCTTCTTCAGAGAGTTCCCGTTTGCCTTCTTTCTCCTCAGGTTATACTGCCAGTGAACCTCCATTATAGCGTTCTCAAAGGCTTGTTGTTCTGCTTTCTCATCTTCTTCATTTACCTCTATTTGTGAAAGGAGAAAGATTTCGTGCTCTTCCTAGGTGAGAAAAATGGATCCATGATCGTGATCATGATCACCAATTAGGTTTATATGAGTGTCATCAAACAACTCAATTACTTCCTCCCCATCATCGGCATAATTCTCCTGGAGAGGTGGTCTAATCTGCTTATCAGGTCCTCTCTGTTCCCTTTGATCTCTAGGATCTCTCTGCTTCTTTGCTTCTCTCTTTGATAATAGAAAGTAAGCCTAAGTTCCCTTGTAAGCTTTGCAAGGGATATCACCTTACTCGTTTATGCCTTGGCCTTCCAGACGTACGAATATTGTTGTCCTTGTCTGCAAGCTCTTCTGATTTTGAGTCTTCTGAGGTTTTCTCACAGTCTATTCAACCATGGGTTGAGAAAGTGGTCATGCTGATGCAGTCATCGACTGATCCCACTCCTCTTTTAGGGGGTGAGGTGCCTTTAGACCATGTAGTCTCACAGAATATTCATCCATTGGTTGAGAAAGTGGTCATGTCGATGTAGTCATCGGCTGATCCAAATCCTCTTTTGGGGGGTGAGGTGCCCTTAGAACATGTAGTCTCACAACCTATTCAACCATTGGTTGAGAAAGTGGTCACGCCAATGCAGTCTTCGGTTGATCCCACTCTTCTCTTGGAGAGTGTCGAGTTTACCAAAGTGGTCACACCGTTGCAATCTTCGGCTGATCCCACTCTTCTATTGGAGAGTGATGTGTCTACCGCCTATGTTTTTAGCATTTCCGGTCCAGTACTTTCAGAACAAAGGGGCCTTCTTCTCACTTCGAGAAAACCCCCTCCAAGCCCTAGGATGGTTTCCTTTGATTGGAATGATCTTGTTGAGCCTCGTCTTCCTTCTTCTACACCTTTTCAAATAAGGGTTGAAGTTAATTCAATTTTTTTTTATCGATGTATTGTGGATGAAGGAGCCTCTGCAAGTATTTTATCTTTCTCGGTTTGGAAAGTCTTGGGATCTCTCGAGCTTATGTATGCTTCGCATGAGATGTTGGTTTTTGACAGACATCCTAGTGAATATTTGGGTATTCTTCCTCAGTTTCCTATCTCATTAGGTGGGAAGATTGTCCTTGTCGATGTTATAGTGGTGCAAGGTCCATTAGATTTCAATATGCTTCTCGGGCGTGATTATGTATACACTATGAACATTGTGGTGTCTACGCTCTTCAGAGTGATGCATTTCCCTCACAATGGAAGCATTGTCACTATCGACCAGCTGGAATCTGATAATCACCATCCTAATTTGGCGTTAGCTTAGGATGCCCCTTTAGATGTTCCTAGTGTTCATGTAGACTCTACCCCGCCATGGGTTAATTATGTGGCATCTTATCCTCGGTGTTCAATTTCTTCTGAGCCAGAACCTGTGCAATCATGTTTTCCTTCTCGAGACTTGGTCTCAACAATTGATCCATTGGTTTATCCAATGGGGGCATGGGAGCCCTTGCTTCCCTCTCTTGGTCCAAGTGATCTTGAGTCTCCTTCTGAGTTTGATCTCATTTTTTGTAGATCCTCAAGCTCTCGTGCTTGTGATTCTTCGCTGATAGAATCTGCCAGTCTTGGCTAGAGACTCCATCGTCATATGGAATATGGTCAGTTTACTTCACCCTTTGGTACTATCGACCCTCGTTTGCGTGATTTCTTGGATTTTTAATTGCCTTCAGATGAGGCTATCCTTGAAGCCATGACTATGAATTATATACAGTGGGAGGACTTACACCGTGTTTTTTGTTTTCTTCCCTTTTGGGAGACTTTCCAAGTTGACTATCGAAGAGACTCTTGGTATGAGCCTAGGAGTGGGCTCTACCTGAACCAGTTTCATACATGAGTCGTAGCCCCCTGGAGTCTTCTTTAATCCGTTTTCAGACTCTCTAAACATGAAAATATTGCTAAGTGATTGTGTTGTCCTTCACGCTCGCCAAACTAAAATTTGAAGGCACGTCTGTCCGGTGACAGTTTACCCCTTTATCGGTTTAGATGGTCAATTTTATGAACAAAAGTACACTCTAGGAAAGTCAGTTTGCTAGAAGAGTATTCTCAGGTATAAGTTTAACCCTTTTTCGGGTCTAAAGGACTAAAGTTACGAAAAAGGAACCCCCACGGAGTCCATAGTTAAGCTCTTTTCAGACTCCCTAAAATTGAAAAGATTGTTGAGTGACCTTTTTATTTCACACTCGTTAAATTGGTCCAAAAGAACGTCCCTTATGGAGTCCATAGTTAAGCTCTTTTCAAACTCCCTAAAATTGAAAAGATTGTTGAGTGACCTTGTTCTTTCACACTCACAAATTGGTTCAGAAAAACATCTACTAGCATGAGTTTACCCCTTTTTTCGGCCTGTAGATTAAGGAGGAAAAAGGTATACCTCGGGAGATTCATCTCAGCGGGAGAGTTCTCCTAAGTAGATTTATACTTTTTCTACTTTTTTGGGCTAAGGGGAATCAATCTAGAAAAAGGTTGTGACTCCATAGTTAAGCTCTTTTCAGACTCATTAAAATTGAAAAGATTTTCGAGTGATCTTGTCTATGTCACACTCATTAAAATGGTTTTGAATAGACATCTTTTCGGTGCTAGTTTATCCCTTTTTCGATCCGACTAGACTACCTTCGAAAAAGGTACCCCAGTGGAGTCTTGTTTTATGCTTTTTCAGACTCTCTAAAAAAGAAAAACTATCGATCTTACCTTCTCTGGGCTTGTGAAAAATACATTGAAGGGGGTTTCATCATGTCTTATTGATCGCATTTGCATCCCTGTGTCTTTGGCCTAATGCTGACTCCATGTTGCTCTCAACTGAACCTTTGAAGCATGCCTTATACGCAAGCCTTGTATCACTTTGCCTTTGCGTCTTGACACCTTGACCCATGGAGGAATTTTCCTGAGTGTCCTTTCCTTTCACATGTATCCTTGCTATGAGCATTAGTGTGTTTCTTGTGCTTGGAACTAGTATGATTTGTGAAACTTGTTCGTCCTTTGTAACGCGACATTATTTTATTCGTTTTCAAGATTTCCAAAATTTTTGCAAAAGACAAAAAAATCAAATATACCCCAAAAAGAGGATGGGACAAGTATTTTCTTTTTATGGCAGCACAATGAGTCACTCTTGGACAAATCACATCCTTTCATTTTTTCGTCAAGCTTTGGGATTTAATATGACCTTAGGAAGATGTTCTCATTACATAGAGTTGTGTCCTCCTCCGTTTGGTTATTCTTCCAAACACATTGAGAGTTTGCGTTACCTCCTGCATCATGAACTTATGTCAATGTTGTGATGCTTGAGTCTAATCATCTGTCATGCTATTTTCCAAGGGAAGTTTTACCCAACTTGAGTTGGCCCCTCTGCAGTTTGTCTCTTACCCTCATGACGACCATCCCAAAAATCCAATCAAGTCCTTGTTCGAAATCAACGAAGTTCTCTGCCTGATGACCGAGATCCTCTTGTTTGTTCCCCGACGAGCCATCAAAGACCTCTGGGTAGTGAATTCATACACTCACATTACACTCCTACCCAATTTTTGAAGATCTTGAAGTTATTTATCGAGCTCTGAAGGCCTCATATCCAACCATCATGCATCATTGGATTCTTGAAGATGGATACTATACATGTATATCTTTGATTTTGAGATGTAGATCCATTGTGTATTGATCGTGAATACACTTTATATAGTTATATGACATGGATCTGTAGTCTATTTGATTGGAAACCATGATTTGTTTCATCCCGAGCATGGGTATGCCCACCTCGGTGAAACAATTATTATTTTTGCAGATGGCACCTCCCGAACTCGGGTCTAGGGCTCACTAGCTTCGTATGTTGGTGACAATTTGTAATGAATTTCAGCCATCAAATGCTCTTCTAAACTTACACATTAGGGGGCATCTGTTATAACCCTAATTTTCACCATACATGCATACCTGGCATCAGACCCTCTTACTTACCATTTTTGCGAAGCAATCACTGAGAAACTCTTCTTAAAAGCACTATTTTTGAATATGTATGCGCCCTGCACCATTATTGCCCATGTATGTACGCTAGTTGCACTACTACTGGCCATGTATGTACGCTAGCTACACCACTACTACCCGCGTATACTCACAAAAGTTGTAAAAATAAAAAATATTGAAGGAATTTGTTGAGATTACGGGCTATTGGGTAGTTTTCCAACTGTCCCACCGCCTATAGCCAATCACCCAACCGAATAACCATCCTTTTGTCATACAAAAGGAGGTTTTGGGGTATCATTCAAAGGAGAAGCAGAAGAACAGTGAAACTCTGCCCATTTCACTTTCCCCCCTTGCCCCAAGAATTTGCAGCCACATTGTGAGTTTTGAGCCAGGATTCCTCATTCTTGCCTTTTCCCTCCATTGCAAGCCTAATACATTCCATAAAGAGATATGAAGAGGATAAATATACATGGAAGCACAATTGGAGTTTGGTGAAGAGGATCCCGGACCAGGTTCGAGGAGCAGTCGTCGATCTCATTGTAAGTAACTTTGTGAGATTAATAAAAAGGAATACTTTTTCTGTCCCGAATATGATGTGTTCAATATTTATGTTTGATTTGTATTTGATTATGACATCTAACCCACTAAGTCATATATAAGATGCATGTTCATATCTATTTGTTTTTTTGTTTATGAATGTAGGTCAGCCTTGGGAGGAGACTTGTAGTCGAGGAACAACCAAACACAAAAGGATTGACACCGGATGCAGAGTTTAAGGTAGAGTTACCAGATATTTTTAGTTTGTGTTTTATGCATGAATGTGGGGTGTATTTGGGGTAGTTGTCAAAACGTAGGATACTTTATATAGTTAGCTCTTCCTACATGTTGAACCCTAGTGTAGTTCATAGGGGGCTTTTCCCACTATAGCATTGATGCACTTGTTTATGGTACATGTTGACTACAGGTTGTTTGGTATAGGTTGGTGCATGGTTGATGCACTTGTTTATCATACATTTTGATTACAGGTTGAGGTACAAGTTGATGCATGGTTCAGGTTATTGGTACAGGTTGTTTGGTGCAAGTTGATTGGTACAGGTTTACAATAGTATATCTCACAGTGATAGTGTGACAGTGGTTCCATCATTCTACTTATACATCAGGGAAGTTGGAAGGGGCAAGGAAAAGTGGTTGTAGCCACCTTCCGGTTGTAGCCAGAGAACATAGGGGGTTGTAGCCTCATTCTGGTTGTATCCGGAGAACATAGGGGGTTGTAGCCTCACTCTGGTTGTAGCTAGAGAATTGGGGAGTTGGAGCTTCCTTTAGGTTGTAGCTTGAGAACCTAGGGGGTTGGAGCCTCCTTCTAGTTGCAGTTGGAAAACAAAGGAAGTTGGTGCTTCTAATGAATTTAATTCTTAAATACATATAAGAAAAAGCATTCTGTGGTTTTCTCCCGCTTTGGGTTTCCACATAAAACACTGGTGTATTATGTATGTGTGTGATTTCTCATTTGTTCATTGTTTATTTACTCTGCAACTATTGGATGATAATGCTACATTGATATAACACTTTCATTTTATGGTGAAAAAGGATTAAATTTCTCTATTATTGATTCACCCCCTCTCTTAGTAATCCAACAATTATTTGATTGACAAAATTATTCAGATTTATCTTGATGACTTAACTGTGTATTCTAAAAATCGATCAGATCTTTCTGGTCATCTTAAAAGGGTTCTCATGCGATGCAGGAAATTTGGCATTTCTCTAAATCTTTCTAAGTCTATTTTAGGCGTTACCAAGGGAAAACTCCTTGGACACATTGTCTCCGATTCAGGAATAAGCATTGATCCTGAAAGGATTGTTGCTATCCTAAATCTGCCTGCTCCTACTTCCAAGAAGGATGTTCAATCTTTTATGGGTGTTATTAACTTTGTCCATAGTTTTTTTCCTGATTTTGTTGTAATGGTAAAACCAAGTCATAATATTCTTAAGCAAGATCGTTCCTTTTCTTGGACAGATAATGTCAAAAATGCTTTCGTAGGGATCAAGAAAGCAATCACTTCGCATCGGTTTTGGCGAAGCCGTATTTTGAGAAAGAATTTATGATATATACTAATGCCACATAGGACACAGTTTCTGCTATCCTCATGCAATATGATGACCAAGGTAATGAAAAACCAGTGGAATACATGAGTCAAACCTTGTTTGATGATGAGTTTAAATATTCTTTTATCGAAAAGCATGCTTTCGCTCTTGTTAATGTTGTTGAAAGGTTTTTCCACTTCATCTTAGGTAAGCACAGGCTAGTAAAATTACCTTTACCCACTGTCAAGGTTTTTCTCTCATAGAATTATCTTTTAGGGAAGCTTGCACATTGTCTTGCCAAGATCTAGGAGCATGATTTAACTATCGTGACTTCTAACACCATCAAGGGATGTGACTTAGCCCTTCACTTAGTTCAACATGATGAAATGGGTGAAGAAATTGATGAAAATGATAGCTCTCTATCAACACTGTTTTACATTGACAATCAAATCCTTCCTGTGTCTGAACATCCTTTCTATAAAGATCTGTTTTATTACTTGCAAAATCAAAGATATGAAGATAACTTAGATACCCATCAAAGAAGAAGGCTCTATCTTGAATATGCTAGATATGTCTTTATATGAGACTTATTTTTTAGGAGATCTACCGATGATATGTTACTTCGTTGTGTGAATAATGAGGAAGCACATAAATTGTTACAAGAGACTCATGGTTCTTCAAATTCTATTTTTCATGTAGGAGGTCACTTTTCTACTAAAACCATTGCTTTTAAGATTATCAGAAAAGGATACTATTGGCCTTCAATCTTTCGTGATTGTTATGCTTTTTCAAGATATTGTGACAAGTGCTAGAAATTTGTTGGGAAAGAACTCCTTTCAGCCATGCCTTTACAACGTGTCCTCCCTAAATTTCCTTTTCCAAAATGGGGCTTGGACTTTATTGGTCTTATTAACCCTCCATCTTCAACAGGGAAAGTTTTTATCTTGACAACCACAAACTATTTTATGAAATGGACTGAAGTTGTCCCGCTTAAGCATTCACAGGATGAGAAGGTGATTTCTTTTCTTGAAACTAATATTTTTTCCATATTTGGTCTTCCTTTGGAAATTATTACAGGCAATGGTCCCACTTTTATTTTTGCTAAGTTGACCAAATTTTTAGCTAAGTTGGGGGTTAAACATTTTACCTCATCATCTTATTATCCACAAGGTAATGTGCATTCCAAGTCTACCAATAAAAATCTGATAAGAATTATCAAAAGGCTCATTGAAGATAAGCCTCGTCAATGGCACACCCTCCTCACTTATGCCATTTGGGCAGATCACACTACCTCCAATGTGAGCACTGGTTGCACTCCTTTCCAGCTTGTTTATGGTCAAGAATCCATTCTTCCTACTGAGATGGAACTTTACTCCTTAAGGTCAATGCTACATGTTGAAGAATTAAATTCTTTTGATGTTTCTCAAAGAATGAATGCACTTTTGGCTTTAGAGTAGCAAATAACGTTTTCCTTGGATAATATAAAGAGAAGACAACAGACTATTAAAAAATATTTCAACAAAAGTGTCAAGGCTATCAAATTTAAAGTCAATGATAAGGTATTGTTGTGGGATTCAGCTCATGCTGATAGAGGAAGGCATTCAAAGTTCCAAAAATTATGGTTGGGTCCTTTTAAGATCACTTTTGTCTTGGGCGCAAATTCTTACATTCTAAAGGACTTACAAGAGCAATTGTTTTCCTACAACACTAACGGTTCCCACTTAAAACACTACGTGGAACCAACTTAAAAGTTTTAACGTTGTGTGGAATGTGTTTTGTATTATAGTAGGTTTAATTGTTTCGATTTTACATTTATGTTTTACTTTTCTGTTATTTCAATTCTGTTTTTTTCAATTCTGTTGTTTCATTTCTGCTATGACATTTCTTGCTTTTTGTTTCTTTTGACTTATTTTCTTGTCAAAATAAAATGTTGGATTAGTCTTGCCACAATGACGCTTCTGCAAAGTATTGTTAATCAATATCAATAGAGTTACACAGTTGTCATGATGTTCCCCTTGAAAGAATCATTGAAATTGTTATATGCTTCCACTGTTGTTTTAGAAGATAGTCGGTTTTATCCTTCTTCCGCTTTCCTTTTCTTCCACGCATTTAAGATTCAAAAGAGCATTTATAAATTTTTTCTCCTTGAAGTCAAGAAAACGTTTTTTAGTTGAATGATTATGCTTACAAGGATAAACCCCCTCATACTTAACACTTTCCATGAGTTTTTCCCAAATTCCTGATAATTTATCCCTTAAATCTGCTCAGTTCCCCATGTTGCATAATCATTATGATTTATATCTTCTTGACCTGATGGTACATGGTTTGAAAATCTAGACATTCTGAGTTCTTAATCTATTGGAAATAAATTTCCCTGTGGAGTCGCTAGTTTGTTGACGATTAAAATCACAACGATGAATTCCACCTGCAAAGTATTGCTAAAAGCGTTATTAATTAATTATGATAATAATATAATACTAGTAGGTGGAACCCCTTGTAGAATAGAGGCGCAAGGATATACATATTACACATATTTTTCTGTTGTTTTGATGTTGCCCACACATTCCTACATTTATGATGATGCAATATTGGTTTCATTTGGTGTGATAATGAGTGGATAATGCATTATTGTTGAATACTGTTAGTAATCACTTGCAACATAGAACAGTTTCCATGGATATGTGAATCATGTTGTTACAAGTTCTATGTTATAACTTAGTTACTAATTCATGTATTGATTGCTTATCCACATATATGAAAGTGATAATTAAATGGGAGCTTGATAAAAAAAAATAAAAAAAAAACTATGAAAAGGTTCTAAAGCTATAGAAAAAGGAAAGAAACTATATATTAATTCTAAAGCTATCATAAAAGAATAAATGCAAACTTCAAATGAAAGAATTAATGGATACAAGTGTTAGTCCTAACTATTACACTATGGTTTGGTTAAAGGGATATGCAATTTTGATTAAAAGATTGAAAGAAGGCACATCTAGCAATGTTGATATGGATTATTGTGTGGAGTTATGGCAAATGTTAACGTATGAAATATTTGGGGTGGTGCACTATGCAATATATATGGTCTCAGATCTTATGATGGATTGACATTGATTATACATTAGTTATATGGTTTGATTTATTGGTGGATGTTATGCTTATTGGGTTATCTCATACTTGGAATTGAATGGGGCTAGGTGAGGAAACAACGTGCATTTACTGCATGTCACTCCAAACCTTCCCTATCGCCCATCACCCTAGCATTGTTGCATTGTTGCATGGTTTCTCTGTTGGTTGTAAAGCTCCACGTTTTCAGGTTTTGGAAGGGAAAGCTCGGCCAACTCGTCATTTAAGCTATTTTCTCACATGTATGGTTCTTTTCTCTCCATCCATGATGGAATCTATATTTTATGAACCAAGTGGTGGCTCAGTAATGCATGGATTCTGTGTTTTCTTGACTTTTTCGATTGTGTAAATATGGTGTTGTGGATTTCTGTGATGATTGCGAAATGTTGATGATTGTAAGCAAAAAAATGGGTATAAAGGTTGCGCATCGGTTATTTTCTCGGTCAACTTGGTTTTTATTGATTGTTTTCTGTGGAATAATAGTGACAGTGGCGTAATGGATCTCTGAGTTTGATGGTTGAGGGTTTTTATTCAATGTTTTGAGTATCAATGTCTTTCAACTCGTTTCCCTCTCGCTTGTTGTGGTAATCCTTATCTAGTTGTAGAGCAATTGTCGACAGTTGGTGTGTTCTTTTGTTTAAACCCCGAGTTGTGGTTGATGGTTTGTTTCTTACTGTCTTTTTGCTAAAAGCATCCCAAGATCTAGTCTTGGTTGGCCCCGAATGTTAATACAGGCCTGTGTATGTATCAAATTGATATGAGTGGCGTCCTAGCATATTTTTTCTCCAAAGATTTTCCTCACCCGCTCCCCTCATTGTTGCTATTATGATGACTATGTGTTCTGAAGCCCCACTGTGGTTGTTGTCAAAAGTTGTCAACCTCCTGGGTGATTGGCAAGAGACATTATACCGCTGTGTTTGAATACCCTCCACTGTTAAGCTAACCCTCGTCTCTTCTCTGCTAGTGTTAGATGCACCTATGTGCACTAGGTTTTTTTACTCAGATTGCCTTTGTCTCTCCTTGGGCGTTAACTTATGGTTCTATCAATGGATTGGAGTAATAAGTCGAAGGACTGTGTGGCTCACTATTGTTTTGTTTTCAAAAATTTTTTTTGGCATGTGGTTGTTAATTGATGGTAAAATGGATATAAGTATTGGAAGAACAATGAATGTTTTGGTCTTGAATTAGATGATTTTTGGATTAGAACTTGAACAAAGTTATGAAAATTGATTAAGTTAATTTATTTTATGAACAATATCCATCTATTCCCTATCATTTTATCACTTTTTTGCTCATTAAAAATCCCCTCACGATCCCGATTTCATTTTTCACGCCTTGTTCTTTAAAATTAAATTAAATCTTTGTATTAGAGAGATTAAGAAATAACACAAAGATAGATCACAATTGATATGTTTTGGTTATTGTTGTACGATCAATTGTTTAATGAATTGTTGAGAAGTAATCGTGTTCTTACTCCCTTTCATTTTCTCAATTTTTTGCTCAATACAATCCCCTCAGATATCCCTGAACCCTAATTCACCCCCTGCTCATTGATAATTATTAAATGAATTTTATGGATTGAATTGCATGGGTCTGATGTGATTGTTGAGCCAAAATTTGTTTCATCATAAGAGAATGTCATGTATGATTTTCTTAAGAACCTAGTTGCTAATAGTTGTTGCATACATGATGAGCTTCTTTAGCAGAGGAAGCCATGGCCGAAATAACAGGGGCATAGGGAATTGGAACAGAGGGCCTAGAAGGTCCAGATTCTCAATACATTTTGACGGAGACCCCCAAGAGTTAAACAATCTCTTCGAAGGTGGATTTTTCAGTTTCATTGGACAAGGGGCAGTCCAACCTAGACCAGAGAGGCCTCCCTTCCAACCTCAACATGTCCCTGGTATCCCTTTGTCCCCTCATGTTTTGTTGCAACCTAAATTTCTTGAGAATGATAGATGGCAGAAGATTTTTCACCCAACAGTCTCCCAACATCGTGGCTGGAAACATTTTTCTCTACCTCCTCCTCCTCCACCTGTTAACCAAAATGTCTAGATTTCCCTTGCACACTCACATGTACAGTCCTCCCATGAAAGAAAACAAATTAAAACCAAATCCCACCACATGAATGACAAAGGAAAAACTTTTTCTGCCCCCTCCTCTCCCTCAAGTGATTCAACCAATTCCGTATCATCCCATATGCACTTGTTAGATGATTGTTCCCATGTCATCAGTGAGATCAAGCCTCAAGGCTCTACATAGCCTAAGGCCAATTCAAGGAAGTCAAAATGGGATAGAAACAACAAAGGAAAAATTGCCTCTCAAAGTGGTAAATACGGTTTTTTATTATGTTTTATTATTGTTCTATTGAGGACAGAGGACTGCTGAAGGTTTTGGACAACAAACTATTTTGGATATTTTGGATTTTATATGTTTGGATATAATTTGAAATATCATTGATATTTAATTTTCAAATTATGAGAATGATTATGGGAGCCACAAGGAGGAATGTGTTTGATTGATTGACTAGTTATGTTTATTTTTGTTAAGAAATTAAGGGAGTCACAAGGGGTCCCACCCACTAGTTATTATTTATTAAAAGACCCTTATGATTATTCTTATATTAATTCTTCCCCTGAACTAAAAGTTAGTTGAGTTTTAGTTAACTTAACTAAATGAGGTAGTTAAACTACTTCAACTAATTTGGAATGCATAAAAGTAAAATGAGAAGGAATAACAAGAGGAGAATAGAAGGAGAAAGCATACTAAGGTTTTCTCTTGAGTTTTATTGAGATAGTCAGTTTTTATTCATTCTTCAATTAATTAAAATACTAATTCTCTTTTATGACAACAGTGTCCTATTGCAGACAACAAGGTTCAAGGTTGAACCATATCATTTAGATGTGTGTTTCAGAGGTGTTGATCTATCTTTGATAGTCTCTGTAGACTTGTCTGTTTATGAATTAGATTTCATGACTGATAAAGGATATTGTGTAGAGTCAAGTGGGCAGCAATATGTGGCAAGCTGATTCAGATTTGAAAGTTTAGTTTTTACTTCCTCTCAGAGTCCTTTTGTATGGGTTCCATTGGGGATATCTAAGTTTGAATTTGGTCCAAACTCCCTCAAGGATTTTTGTAAAGAGAACGTTTCTTTTGATTTCTTGGAATGAAATAAGCGATTGTTATTCTGTCTCATCTATGTTAATATGTGACTTCGTATTTTTTATTTTGTCTCCACATTTACTTTTGAAATATGTTATATTCAGAAAATTATATAAAAATGTTAAATTTTGCAGAAATCTTTTATTTTTAAAAAAAATCAGCCTAAGCCCTTGTAACTAATACTTGTGGGTTGGGAAACAATTTTTAAGGCTATAAACATAGGGTGATATTCCCGACTATGTTGCCTTAGCCAATAAAGATTCTAAAATGCTTGAGTAAGACAAATTCATATCTTTTCCTCAACATGGTCCAAAGAATTTTTTGGTTCCAACATTCTTTGAAGACCACGATACATTTCATCACTCATGCACTTCATTTCATGAGGATGAAATCATTCCCTTAAAAATTGATACACCAACCAATTGTAATATTTGTGCAAATATGTGATGTTATCTCTAGACTTTGATTGTAATGGTTGTTTCTCTTTAAAGAGAGAGCCTTGTAGATGATAGATATGTACAGAGATAAAATTAAGCATTGTTATGTTGTAAGATCAATTCTTGAATATTGTGGATTGTACCTCTGTTTTCTGAAGTAATGGTGTAATTGCAGTTTATGGATTCTATGTGTGTGTTCAAATCTTCTCTTCTGTAAGTTTATTTTAAGAGTTTCCTTGTTGGTACGGAAAGGGCCCACTGATCAAAACAAGGTAAGCTTCTTTGTATTTAGTTGTGAATATAATTATGGTTTTCTATGTGTGTATAAAATAATTATGTGTTTAATCACAACATCTAAATTTCTTCTTGTTCTGTTTTAGTGACACACTTGATAGAATACAATATGGATATGTGATAATTTTGAGTGAGTAAGAGCTTTGTGTGTAATGTGAGATTTCTAAGTGCGATGATTTTTGAGTAATTACTTGTCATCTTTGTGTGAGTATATGAAGACAATCATTTGACTAAATTTTTTAGTGTTTGTTTAGACTAAATGCTTAGTATTTGTTTTGATTTTCCAAATCCAGGAACAAGTTGGATCTCCATCTTTCACCATATATGAGCCTATAATGGAGTATCCCACCATACCCATATTTTTCTTCTAGAATTGATTAAACTACACCTTGCAAACACATGCACAAGCAATACCTCCATCTCTCACCCTACATGCACCTATAATGGAGTGCTTTACCCTGCCCAGTATTTCTTTCAGGCTTGATTTAGTTTACTTTTAAGAATATGCAGAGTGTTATTTGTTGATTAGTTTAGTTTCTCTAGGAGATAGATTCAAAGTTCATGTTTCCCTTTCATGAGCCAACAATGAACAGATCCATCACTTGAGAAACAACTTTAGATCATATGCTTGTTTATGAGTTTTTTCTTTCTGATTTTTGAATTGTGTGAAGAGTTTCATTTAAAAAGTGTGAAAATAGAGTATTTGGTTTTATTATAGGCTATACTCATCAGACATAGGAATTTATCTATTATCGACACCTATAGTGCATCAACTATATTGATTATGAAACCAGATTGACATATTAAATGATTCCAATATATTGAACATATAATTGCACCAACACTTACAATGAACGAGCTTTAGAAGAATTTCTAATTAAAATATGGTTTTTCTAATTGTGATGGTTTGTCTAAAGGTACTCTCGTAGCCAAGCCAAAACAGGGAAAAATGTAAGGGATCTTATAAGCAAAACTACCAAACCTGCTACATGAGGTGTTACAAGGATATAACTAAGGAATCTGCTAGAAAAATTCAAAACAGACATCCTAAACACAATCAACACCCAGTTAGACACCATGAATATAAAAAAGAAACAAAAAGAAGAAAATGTTACTTTAGCAATTTTTTGTTCTCGGTGTAGGAAGAGACATCCTGAAAAATAATGTCCTATTAATGTCATTGAAATTTGTGGCATTTTTACAGAAGATGAACCTACCAATGAGTTCCCTTCCTTACCTGGACTAAAATCCATTTTTAAGGGAGGAGGAGAACCTCAGGAAACATCATACCCCCCCTAAGAGAACATGGAGACAACAAAATCCTAATATGTTTTTCGATCCTACCACACAATACGCACAACAATAATGGATTCCTCTAATGCCTTACTCTCAATGGACACATCAACAACCACAATTCCAACCTTGGAAACAAGGATGGAGGGGACCTGCATATTGAAATGTTCCTTTTCAACCACCGAATTTTCCTACTTACCCACAATATACTTCCAATATTTCTCAGTTGTTACTTGGGTTTAATCCACCTGATCTACCTCCACCTTCCCAACTGCAAAAAAAACTCACATTTCCTTTGAACCCAAATCATCAACAACAAATGCAAGTTGCACCTAATCCAAACCCCCCTCAACCTACCCCTATTCCTACAAAACCCATCCCTAATCCAAACAACAGACCTACACAACCTATACAAAATCTTGAAGTACATACTTTCCCAACTTATGTGATAACTCCTACTTCACTAAATGAAATTCAATTAATATTTGGGAAAGTCTTGAATAAACCAAATGCTACAATGGTTATTCAAGAAGAAGAACAAATATATAATCAACCAAATGAAGAAGAAGACATCCCTGTACAAGAGGAGATTCCTCCTCGCACTCCTCAACCATCATAAATACCTCGGAAAACTAATCCTCCACCTTATCTAGAAAGGTTACTTGTGAAGAAACCTGAGGTACCTCTAGGAAATGATTTAGAAGATGAACTAGGGAATGTATGTGTAAATATTCACCTACTTCAAGCCATCAAAGATATTCCTATCTATGATAAAATTATAAAGGATCTTTGCATCAAAAATCCTAGAAGGAAGAGGAAGGAACCTCTTGTTATAAAAGTGGTTGGACAACTATCAGAATTTATATCATAAATGTCATCCAAATATAATGATCCAGGAAACCCAGTGGTAATTGTAGAAATTAATGTTATTTCTTTGTAAAATGCACTTATTGATCTAGGAGCAATAATAAATGTTATGATTGTTGACACTATGTGAACGCTGCAACCAAATCACTTAATGCCAACACAAACCTTGTTGGAATTGGCAGACAAATCAATCATTAGCCCAACAAGAAGTTTAGATGATGTAACAGTCACCCTAGCCTCTTGGGAGTATCCTGTGGAATTCTTGGTAATTCATTCAAAATCCTCCAAACCTAGACATCCAGTTGTGCTTGGTCGACCTTGGTTGCCACTACTGATGCATTTATTAGATTTTGGTCTGGGGAGATGACAATTTCAAATGGGACCCATAGCCATAAACTTATTCTATTTCCTCCTGCCCAACCAACCACTGAAGTTTCTTTATGGTTGGAAAATACCTGTGGGGAGGAGAATTGTGCTCAACTCTTGTTAACACTTGAGAAAGCAAAGGTAGTTCAAGAACAAAATGAAGAATAAATTTTAAGCATATTTTTATCCAATACATAATGTATTGAGTATCCTCAATCTTTTATAGAATTTTCACATATTTTCAGCCCTAAATTTTAGGAGCTCTTGCATCCCTCCACTTCTACATTATTCACTATATCAACAATAAATAAAGAAGAAGATTTAGTTGTTCAGACTGTTGAAATCAGTGCTGGGAAATCTCTATATATCAATTCTAGCCTAAAATCAGATCAAATGCAAGGAAATTCTGATGCTTTTGCATGGGATTACTCTAACATGAAATGAATTCACCCCGATACCTGTATACACCATATTTACACCAATGATCAAATCAGACATGTTATGCATCCCCAAAGAAGAATGAATCCATCCCTAAAAGATATAGTGAAAAAAGAGCTCAAAAAACTCCGACATGCCAAATTTATTTACCCTATTTCAGATAGTAAGTGGGTATCCCCATTAGTTATTGTCCCAAAGAAGAATGGAAAGTGGAGGATTTGTGTGGACTTTAGAGAGCTGAACAAGCCTACCTATAGAGATTATTTTCCTTTTCCTTTCATAGACTGGGTCTTGGACACCTTGTCTACAAAGAGGTACATTTCTTTCTTGGATGGGTCTAGTGGGTATAACCAGATCCAAATTGCCCATGAAGATCGACAGGAAACCACATTTACTTTCCAATGGGTTACTTATGCTTATAGAGTCCTTCCCTTTGGTTTTTGTAATTCCCCTTCCACCTTTCAGAGGGTTGTTCTAGTTATTTTTTCTGATTTAACCCATGACTGTGTATAACTCTATATGGACGACTTCATAGTATATGGGGATGATTTTCAACAAGCATTGGACAATTTGGAGAAAGTATTGATCAGATGTAGAGAGACTAATATTTCCCTCAACCATTAAAAATCTAGAATGATGCGCATTGAATGGATTGTCTTGGTCCATCATATTTCGGGTACCGAAATAAGGGTAGATCCTGCCAAAATTGACATTATTTCTCAAATCATAATCCCTAGCTCACAGAAGGAAGTTAGAAGCTTCTTAGGGCATGATGGATATTATAGGAGATTCATTCAAAACTTCACAAACTTGGCTTCCCCACTATTTAAATTGTTAGCAAAAGAGGTTGAATTCCATTGGGGTGAACAATGTCAGATTTCTTTTGAAATTTTAAAGAAAAATCTTTCCATTGCCCCTATGTTAAGATGACCAAACTAGTCTCTTCCCTTTCATATCTTCACTAATGCCTCAGATACCTCTTTGGGAGTTGTTCTAGGAAAAAGAGAAAACCAACTTCCTTATGCTATCTACTTTGTCAGCAAAAATCTCTCCCCTACCGAAGTAAATTATACTATCATTGAAAAGGAATTATTATCAATAGTTCATGCTATTAATAAATTTAGACACTACATAACAGGGTATGAGGTTTTTGTACACACAAACCACTCAACCATTAGGTTTTTAATGAACAAACATGTGACAAATGCTAGAGTTACTATATGGATGCTACTATTGCAAGAATTCAATATTACTATCATTGACAGACATGACAAAGATAACCTTGTTGTTGATTTCCTATATCAACTTATTCATACAGGTGATAATGCACTAGTGGATGACAATTTTCCATATGAAATTATGTTTTCTATTTCTACTTACATTCCTTGATATGCAGATGTGGCTAACTATCTTGTAACAAGAAAATTACCTCAGAATATGTCCCCTCGAGAAAAACAAAGGATTGTTCAGCTGAGTGCAAATTGTATGTGGTATGATGACTGTTTATACCGTATAGGGCCCGATTTGGTGATTAGAATATGTGTACGGGAAGATTAGATGTATAACATCTTCAAAGCCTGCCATGATGGTCCATGTGGAGGTCATTTTGTTGATAAGAGGACAACATACAAAATACTACAATCAAGATACTATTGGCCAGCTATTTTCAGGGATGCAAAGAATTATGTGGCCAGTTTTGATAATTGTCAGAGGATGGGGAAACCAACTGCAAGTGATGAGATGCCTCTCCAAGCTCAGGTAGTAATTGAACCTTTTGAGAAATGGGATTTGGACTTCATAGGACCTATCAACCCCATGTCTCGAAGAAGAAGGTATATACTTGTATGTACAGATTATGTGACTAAATGGGTAGAGGCTAAATTTTTGTACTCTGCAAATGAGCAATCTGTTGTTGATTTTCTATTTGAAGACACGTTTACTCATTTTGGTGTGCCTCAAGTGTTGATAAAGGTTGGTTGTCATTGATTTCAACCCTTGAAGAAAGCCCCATAGCACAAAGGTTGGGTAATGGACCCAAGATTGTTTGATGTAAAGATGAATCATTATTGTCTTGCCATGGTTTATAATAAGCATAAATGGATGAACTCCAAAGTGGTCCCCTTATGGTGAAATCCCTCACGGGAAGATGCTTTGTGGATTGAGTTATCCTAGAAGTATGGTTAGAGAACCCATGCTTATTTGTGGAATA
>JZKD02S1735775.1:89093-105876 GCA_000966675.3 Picea glauca | reverse complement strand
AGATAGCCCCAGGATAGAGTAAGTTCTTAGTCCAACAATTTAATCTGGGCTAATTGTCATAGGAAATTAGGTTAGAACATAGGGTAGTTTTCTTTATTTCAATAAAACTAGCTCGTTGATCAATGTTGGACCATGTTTCAGATGCTTAAAAGGTTGGTTGTCTAACCCCTTGGTGATATAAACATGTGAAAGATTGGGAAAACCCACGATATGCACTTATCCTAAGTTCTCTGGGCACATATGATTTTTGCGCCAGCATTTATGCACCGCTCATATATCAACGGATCATATGTTCATGCTTAGATCTATGGTGGACAAGTCTTTCCGGACCCCCCCGACTGTTCTACCTTTAGCGGCGGCGGGGGGGTCCGGAATTGGAGATAATATATGCGTGCATCTGGACGACCCAAGTTTCAACGCTTAGATCTATGGTCTATATTGGATTCCGGACCCCCCCATTCGTTCTGCCTTTAATGGAGGGGGGGGGTCTAGAATGTGTGTTAAAGATAAAGCAAAGCGTGCAGATCAACGAATCAAGGTATTTTTCGGAGCCCCCTTACTGATCTACCTTTAACGGGGGGGGGTCCGAAATGGAATTTTACTCTGGAGGGCCCCCTATCTATACGTGGCATGAATCTATTGGTCCTGAATCCCACCGCCTATTACTGTCTGACGTACCTCGTCACCTCGTGACGTCATTATCCACCTTTCCCGTAAGAGTCACATCCCGTAACTCCGTCAGTCCTTCTCCCTCGTTAACCCGTGGCGAGTCCCTTCACCATGGTATTTTCCCCAATCGATAACCGCCATGTCACTCATCCATATGCTTCAGTCATGGTCACCTGCCATCTCACGTTCTAAATGACCCATTGGCCATTTATTACTGGCTAACTTATTCATTAACCAACTGACTTGTCTCCCATGCCCAACGGATACCCATTTACTCAAAACTACCCTAACCCTTCATTCCTTCACCATTTACCCACTCATCGCACGAGATAATTTACCCCGTTTTCCTCTCCGTTACAGCCAGTCGCTCACATCTACAGTCGTCCCCGCTAACTTTTGTTTTATTTGTAGGTATTGTTACAGTAATGGCACCAAAGTCAAAATGAACAGAAGGTGAGGAGAATCCGTTTCTCCCACCTCCTGTCCATCTCGACAGGATTCCTCTATCTGACAAAGACTACTTAATCGTAGACACAAAATGCGATTACGACTTCACAGACCTACATTCATGGCTTAAAGAAGTCTTCCTGGACCAGAGTGATGAAATTGGACATTGGGAGTCCAACCTACCCTTGTATATTTTCCCCTAGATTCACCAATTCCCAGAATTCACCCTCAAGTTCCAAGCCCACTATATCCCCGAGAAAAGAGCCATTGTGTCCTCATCCAGGGAAATTCTTTTCCTCATCATGCCAGAAACCATTGACCAAATGATGCAAATATCCCGAGCCATCTTTGCCTCACCCTTTAACCTCGAAATCATCACAGAGCTATACCAGAAGCTGTCATTTCCTCAAAGAGCTCATATTTTTGAGCTGTTTTTTCCATAGTCCACTCAACTCCCCACTACAAACCCCCCTTATCCTTCCTCCCTGTTCTCAATAAAAGGAAACCAGGTCATCACGTCACTATGCACTTTGCTGGGTTATTTTTCAGATAAATGGGTAGATGAACCCATTTTGAGGTTTCTGCCTATTTTCTCCACCGATGAGAAACCCACTACACAGTACGACTTCAGCACATTCCTGGTGGAAAACATTCACGAGAAATTCATAAATTTTTCCACAGAAGGCATGTTCCGGTATTCTTCAATACTGGCATAATTGTTCATTTTCTTCCAAGTGGACAAATTTGCTTTTTCTATGCAGAAGATGGACGAATATGGTAGACCCCATGAAGTAACTGCATGGACTTCTCTGCTCAGACATAACTCCACGGAATTCAGTTTCAAGCAGTTCATCGAGTAGTTCTACTACCCAGTCATGAGTATGCTCAGCGGTAGACCCGAACCCAGAATTAATGATGAAGTTCAGAGGATCCTACATCTCTTGGACCATACAAAGACTGAGGATTGGTACCTGTACCAAAATCACACTGAGATCAAATTCTATGGGTGCGAGTTGGCCCCATATAAACTACCCAAGTACTTGCCTATCAAAATTTTTTCCCTGGAATACATAAGGTAGATGATAAAATCGGACGCTATACATTTTGTGTCTTTGAAGAAGAAGCAACAACTTAGAATCAAAGGACAGATTGGGTCTTTCATCTGCAACAGTCAAGGCACCGGGGAGGAAGCAGACAGCCTGCTAAAGGAAATGAAATTCTTTGTTAGTTTCACGTGGCACTATGATCCGTGTGGGATAATTTCCGAGATGAGGATAAAAAGCAAGAATATCCCGTATGTTCAGATATCTAGGCCTGAGGTAGAAAAATTTGCCAACCAGATGAAATGGGAGCCAAATACTTTGGTTGAGACAGAACAACAGGACCTCTTGGTCATTGTATCACAGATAGCCACACCACATGCTCCAAAAGACAAAAGGCCTAGGTAGGATCTGTCACCTCCTGTTACTGAAGTATCATCTGAAGAATTTCGACTACATACCAAGAGGCCAAAGGCCAGTCCAGCTCCTGACCCAGCTGGAGAAAAGGAAATTCCATCCACTACAATGACAAAGGTTGATCGGTCGCTCCTCAGTACAAGTAGAAAGTAGATCATAACCACAGTATTACCAAAGAAGCCTATGGATACTCCATCAATCAACCAGCCAGGAAAGATTGGACCGAAGATGAGTATCTTTGAGAAATACGATTTGATCAAGAAAAAAAATCAAACTCTAACCAGCAACACATACACCCAGTTCTGGAAGAAGACGGTGACTGCACAACACAGACTGCTATCGACATTCGACACTGAGAAGGGCATAATGCACATGGAATTTCTCCAAGCATAGGTGCCAGACCCAAGGGTAATCACTGATTACAAAAGGGAAACTTTTGAATTCCAGACTAGGGACATGCATCTAGCTGATCAAATGGATATGCACAAGCAAACTAGAGAAATGGTTTTCTCCACGTTGGCACATGCTTCCACTACTGCCTCCAAGTTACAAGTGTCTCTGAATAATGTCCAGACGCAGTTGATGTTGGAGAAAATATCATCCTTTGCCAAGGATAACAGGATTAAGATGTTGGAGGAACTGGTCCTCAAGATCGGGTATGATCCCTCGAATGTGAAAGAAGTCGAGGAGATGATCAAGAAGAAAAATTCTGACATAGCATCTTTGAGGAAACAATTGAAGTTGCCACCAACAGTAGACTCGCAAGAAAAGGAAATAACGGAGACAGAAGGAGAAAAAGATGAGATTCTTAAGTTGATCATGGAGCAGAATGCACAATTGAAGGAAATGGAAGCTGAAATGGAGAAGTTAGTGAAACAAAAAGAACAATCAAAACCCATGGAAGTCATTCCATTGAGTGCAGTTCCACTCTCAAGAGTGAGCACAACATCACTAGTAGAATTTCCATCGGCAAATCCACTGACGTCTCTGGAAAAGAGGGTTGAATTCGCTAAATCTATGGAAGAGATGAACCTGCAGGAGACAAAGGTTAGTAGGCTCAAAAAGGAGATTGAGAACCTTTAGGAACTCAAATCTTCTTACCAAACCATCTACTCCAAGGAAGAACAACTGTCAGACTAGCTCAAACAAGAGTTGCAATAGCTTTGGAAGCAAACAGTTGCAGGCAAAACACTAGCCGAAGTCAAAGAAAGTGTCTGGACAGACATCACCAAGTCTATGAATGAAATATGGTGAATGATACAGATTATGTTTGAGAAAAATGAATTGGTATAGAGAATTAAACAAGCCATCGAGAAGATTAGCTCAGAATTGGGAGAGATTCCCACAGAGGCTAATGAAATCATCAAATTCCTGAATTCTAAAACCAGAGAGGAGTTGGAAGAGCTGAGAATTGAGGATAGAATAGAGACCATCCTTGAGTTCAAGAGAGGACTGATGCTACAACTGGAAGAAAAGGTTCAGGCTATGGACCTAGGGGTACAAATGTTTTTCAGAAAGATTGAAGCTCGACAAAAGAAAGGTCTTCCTGGTTTGAAGGTGATAAATGAAAAATTGATGACGCTCGCCAATTACAAAAAGAGACTAGCCGATGTGGCTAAGGATAGTTCTAAATTTTCAGGAATCCAAAGTAGTATCACTGGCAAGGAATTCCTAAATGTGCTTCAGTTGGACATCATCATACAGCATGAGATCTGGTACATCTTCATCATCAAGCCTACTTTTGCCAATTACACAGAGATGGATGAAGTCTACTGAAGGTTACTCAAAGTCAGCATTCCCAGTCATCTTTGATGGGAAAAGCTTTGCGACCTGATCAAGTAGTCAATGAGCTATCCCAGCCTAGTCGGATATCCATTTAGATGAGGTCATGCAGAGGCCTCACCAATGGTTCACCCAGAAAACAACATGAAGTTTCGACACATCATCAAATAGTTTCCTAGATTTTTGTAATTTGTTAAGCTAGTTAAGCTAAAAATAGGTTTACCACGTCCTGATCTTTAATTACAGGATCGTTTGTAATTTTGGGTTATAAATACTTCACTTTTCAAAGTATTGAGGGTTTATCTTTACACCCTGAGAGCTACCAGACTATAATACTTTCAAGAGATCTTCCATTAATACAAAGAGGCATTTTCACAGGATTCTTGCGTGTTCTCATTGGTGATGTTTTCCTTTCTAAGTTAAATGTTATTCTCGCTTAGTTACCGCACTATTTTCTAAATCTAATCTTTGAAGTAACGAGTGTTGCAGGATTTATCTTCGTATACCCTATTTCTGACTTTAAAGATTTTAGTGTTGTATCTTATGATTTTATGATAAAGAAATTCTTAACTGCTTCTTTGTTGTAATTGACATTCTCACCTTTTTTGCGATTCCTCATTTATGCTACTAAAAGAATCCAATGATTGCATTATCTCACCCTGTGAAAAGTTTCTTTGTTTTCTGGTTTAGATTTTATTTCATGATACAGACCCCATAGCCCAATGGATGTGTAAAGCTCTCTCAGCCAACCCAATGAAAACTACAACAAACAAAACCAACATATTTTATTTACCTAGCCTAATATTTTAAATTTGAAACATATCTAAATCATACAGAGAGATCCCTCTCTGAATCTGGTAGGGCTAGATCCCATCTTTGAAGTGGTTGGATAAGGTTACCTCTTGTAGATTTCTTCTTTTCTGACAACCTCTAGGAAATTTACAGAGCGTTAACATAGTGGCGACCATAATGGGGAAACAGAACCAAACAGATTTTAACCTCACTTCTTCTTTTCCCTGGAAGAACAGTTTGCTTCTGAAATATTGCAAATCTGAGAAAGAAGTAATGTTTAGAGGTTGTTAACAACTTGCACGTATTATTTTCAGATTCGTAAAACTAAAAAGTATATATATATAAATCAAAAAGAAATCTGGCTCCCAAAAGAGGTTATACTCGATCTCACCCAGACCCAGAACTTGCGATAGCAACTGATAATCCAGAATAGTTGCTCAGGAAAAAGACCATTGTTGAAGGTTCAGTAAGACATAACCCCCTTCAGAAGTCCCCTTCTCTTCCAGAGGAGCTTGTTACCCTTCAGGATCTTGACTTTGACATCCTTTTCAAGCAAAGCCTGTTCAGAACAAAATCTGATAGCTTTTTGGCTGAAACCATCCTAGACCCAACCGTCTTGAAACCTCAGACCCCTGAAGTTCTATCTCCCACTGCTAAACCTCAAACCACTCACTCTATGCTAGCTAGCCCCTCCTCATTCTCATTTTCTGTCACCACCCCACCTATCATCTAGGTTGTCGTCTCGCCTCCTCCGCCTATCATGGCAGCTAGATATGCTCCCTTGGTGTTGGCCGCACCCCTTCATGCTATGCCCCAGGACTATCAAACGAGACTTCCACAGTTTGATGGAACATGACCCTTGAGCACCCAACAACATGTTGATAAAATGAATGATTATTTTGACCTATAGGAAGTAGATGAGGCTGACGTTCAAATGAGATTGTTTGCACAAAGTTTGATGGGTGACGTTAAGAAATGGTATAAAGGTTTACGTGCTGCCTCAGTGATCGACCTTACCGCATTTCAAAGAAGTATTCTAGATAGATGGGAGGTAAAAAAAAACCCTCTCCAAATCTTGTTATAATACTAGAACATCAAAAGAAATCAAGGTGAGACAATGCAAGATTACTGCACCCATTTCAATAACCTGTACAATGCAATTCCAACTGATATTAAACCTCCACAAGGTTTGGCATTGATAAAATTCCCTGATGGTTTTGACGCCGATATGTCATATCAATTAAGGGAAAGAAACTCCACCACCGTGGAGGACATGCAGAAAAGTGCAATAAGTGTGGAGGCCAACCTGTTGGAAAAGAGGGCATGATAGAGGACAGAAAGGAGAGTCACAATCAAAGAGGAACCTTCCACATCAAATTCCTATTCCAAATTGGATTCCTTGGACAGAGCAATGGAAAGAATGATGGATATACTTACTGTGTCTGAAAGAAACCCTCCTAGCTAAAACCCACCAGCTCCTCAAATTCAGAATCCTAACTTCAGAAGAAACCCTCCCCAAATCAGGTAGAGAGATCCTAGGGATCAAAGAGAACAGAGAGGACCTGATCAACAGATCATACCACCCCTACAAGAAAACTATGACAATGAAGGAGATGAGGTAATTGAAGAACCAAAGGATACACACATAAACCTCATGGGAATTCACGATAACGAAGCAATTTTCCTCACCCAGGATGAACAAGATCTTTTTCTTCTTTCTCAGACCAAGGTGAGAGAAGAAGCTGAAGATACCGAACAACAGGCATTTGAAAATGCCATTATGGAGGTGCACCGGCAGTACAATCTGCGAAGTAAAAATACCAACGAAAGTTCTCCAAAAAAGATGACAGAAACGAAGAAGATAGTCGAAACCAAGAAAGCTCCCGAGCCTTCTATCGAGAGGATCCCTGAAAAAAGGTAATGCTGAAGTTCCAGCAAGAAGAAACCTTACTATTCTAAAAAGATCATCGCAAACTGAGGTTTCATAAACTAACCCACCAAATACTTCTGGCCAGAAGATTTTGGTGGACAAATCAGAATTGTTGAGCCAAAGCAAAGCACCTACACCTTTCAGCCTCGAAGGGGAATTAGCCAAAGTAAAAATTCCCATTCCCCTTTCCGAGTTGATGAGCAAAGACGCTTACCATTCACAGGTGATTAAAGCACTGACCATTAAACATGATATAGGCACAAAGGCCTTAACTGTTGGATTGACAAATCATTCAGATACTATAAACCTTACAAATGATCAACCTGAAATCCTATTCGGACCTAAAGTGGATGGTCAGACCGACAATGGTGTTGTTGCTCCTTTTTACATTAGACTTAATATACACGACCTGATTTTGCATAATGCTATGTTATATTTGGGTGCTTCCCATAATCTGATGCTTAAAGCAGTGATGGAAAAACTGGGACTTGAGGTTACCAGACCTTACAAGGACTTACACTCTTTTGTCTCCAGTAAAGTTATATGTATTGGTTTGATCAAGGATCTGTGTATCACCCTGGTTCAGATTCCCGTAAAAAGCATGGTCATGGATGTTGTGGTTGCGGACATTCCCCCGAAATATGGTATGTTGCTGTCCCGATCTTGGGGGGCCAAGTTGAAAGGTACTTTGCAATTGGATATGTCGTATGCCACTGTCCCAGTTTTTTGGAAACAAAGAATACTATACAGAGAAACACTGATGAAATAAATGGTTAGAAGCCAAGAAAAACCACATAACTATCCTCCGTACTCTGCGCATTCTGACCTGGACTCCTTTATCCTATACAATTATGGCGATACGAGAGAACAAATCACTCAGCTGGAAGAATATACATCTGGTCCGGATGAAGACCAAGAAATCACCGAGGCAGAAAGAAAGAAAAATGTGATAACGGAAGAATTACCAGTGGATTTTTGGAGCATGGACTTTGATGGGGCTGTAAGCAAAGAAGGAGCTGGAGTAGGAGTTTGGTTGCACAATCACAGATCCAAGTATTCGGAAAACCATTCTTACAAATTAAATTTTCAATGTACTAACAATATTTCCGAGTATGAATCCTTGATGCTTAGTCTGAAACTTCTAAAGAAAGTTGGTGCCAAACAAATTATGGTAAGAGGTGATTCTGAGTTAATAATCAAGCAAATTAAAGGTGAGTATGCAACAAAACATCCCTATCTTAGAGCTTATACGAATGCTATTTTGGACGCCCTTAAATGTTTTACTGAAGTTTATTTGTAGGTGATGCCTAGGGGACAAAATATTTTGGCAGACAGGTTAGCTATGTTAGCAGCCACATGCAAGATACCTTTTCGTTCCACTCGCCCATACACGGTGGAGGTGAAATGCAAACCAACCATCCCATAAAACGTCAGATACTGGCAGGTATTTGGTAATGATGATCAAATTGAAGATTTCCTACAATGTAAAAATGATTTCGAGTGTACAAACATAGACTTAGAAAATGAAGATGAAAATGTAAAAAGACCTGATTTTGGAAATGACAGTGTAAATAAAATAGATTGAGGAGAGTCAGGTGAGGATGAGATAGAAGCTGATGTTTTGCATTTAAAAAGTACTGTTTTACCTAGGGGTTTAGTTCCTTTAGAAGACCTATTTGATTTTAATGATGTAGCTTAAAAACCGAAAATTGAAGACAGTGGTCAAGAAGTAGAAGATTGTAATATAGGAACAGAAGAGAAACCCAATATGGTGAAACTTTCCAAATCATTACCCCCTAAGCAGAAACTCAAAGACATTGAGCTTTTCAAGGAATATTCAGACGTATTTGCCTGGGGTTATGAGGACTTGAAATCTTATGACACAAGCATCATACAACATAGGATTCCAATAAAAGAAGATCAAAAACCTTTCAGACAGAAACTTAGGAGAATCAATCCCAAGCTACTTCCCCTGATAGAAAAAGAAATAAAAAAAAGTACGATTCTAAAATCATAGTCCCGTTACGATTTTCCAAATGGGTTTCAAATTTGGTCCCAACACGAAAGAAATCTGGAGAAAGCAGGCTTTGCATCGATTTCCGAAATCTAAATAAGGTCTCTCTAAAGGACAATTACCCATTGTCAAAAATGGACCACATATTACAAAGGGTAGTCGGATCTATTCGAATCTCTTTACTAGATGGGTTCTCGGGTTATAATCAGGTCCTCGTTCACCCAAATGACCAAGAGAAAACCTCTTTCACAACACCATGGGGTACTTTCATGTATGTGAAAATGCCTTTCGGGTTGATGAACGCTGGGGCCACTTTCCAAAGAGCGATGGACATCAATTTTGTAAAAGAACTTGGAAAATTTATTGTCATCTATCTGGACAACGTAACTGTGTTTTCCCAATCTGATGAAGAGCACTTACGACATCTTAGACGAGTTTTTGAGAAATGCAAGAAATTTGGGATTTCCTTGAATCATAAGAAGAGCCTTTTCGGATTAGAGGAAGGTAAACTACTAGGGCACATAATCTCTAAGGACAAAGTTAAAATAGACCTTAGCAGAATCGAGGCCATTCAGAAATTAGAACGCCTAAGAAATATCAAAGAGTTACAGTCTTTTATTGGAAAAATAAGCTTTCTGCAAAGATTCATACCCAACCTGGCTGAGCTTCTCAGGAACATCACAAACATGTTAAAAAAGGACACAAAAATAAAATGGGACATCGATTCCAGGCAGTCTTTTGACCAAGTCAAACACACACTCATGCAGGCTCCAGCCTTGATCAGTCCTGACTTCACCAAAGATTTTTATCTTTTTTCTTTCACCTCTGAACATACCATTGCAGTAGTATTACTACAGAAAAACATCGAAGGGTATGAACAACCCATATCCTTTTTCAGTAAAGATTTAAGAGATGTTGCCTTGAATTATAAAATAATGGAGAAAGAATCTTTTGCCTTGGTGAAAGCCATAAAATATTTTAGAGTATACATTCTCCATTTCCACACTATTGCATATGTTCCGAATGCGGTAGTAAAAGACATTTTAACTCAGGACAATCCAGATGGCTGAAGAGGATAATGGATTGCTATCATTCTAGAGTATGACATAGAGATTAAGCCTTCTAAACTGATTAAAGGTCAAGGTCTAGCAAAGTTAATGGCTGAATCAAATTTCCATGCTCTTGACATTAATTTCTTAGCTGCAGTAGATGAACAGTGTGAGCAGGCGACTCCAAGCGTGAGAGAGGTATTTGTCAACTCTCTATGGTATGCAGACCTGATATTTGTTTTGCATAATTTACAAGCTCCCCCTAGTATGACCAAAACTAAAGCTAGGTTTTTGAAATTGAAAGCATTAAAATTTTTCATTCTAGAAGGAAATCTGTATTGGAAAGATCCTGGAGGTATTTTGTTAAATTGTTTATTGAAAGATGAAGATGACAAAGTACTGTAGGATTTTCATGCAGGAGACTGTGGTGGCCATCTGAGTTGGAAGACCATAGCCAACAAAATCCTCAGAGTTGGATTCTATTGGCCAACTCTATTCGCTGATGTGCATCATACAGTGACTTCGTGTCATAAATGTTAGCTGTTCGAAGGCAAAAGGAAAATTCTTCCTCTACCCCTGAAACCAATCTCCGTTGAAGCCCCTTTCCAACAATGGGGATTAGACTTCATCATAGAAATACATCCTCCCTCTTCAGGCCAACACAGGTGGATTCTTACTACCACGAATTATTTTACAAAATGGATCGAAGCAGTACCAAGCAGGCAAGCCATTGATTCTGTCATTATTAAATTTCTTGAAAATAATATCTTGTCCCGTTTTGGATGTCCTAGAAAAATTATAACTGACAATGCAACTACTTTTTGATCTAAGAAACTCATAGATTTCTGCAACCAGTATCATATTGGTTTGGGAAATTCCACGGCTTACTACCCTCAGGGAAATGGGCTGGAAGAATCATCAAATAAAACCTTGGTAAACATTATCAAGAAAAATTTGCAAGAAAACAAAAAGTCGTGGCATAAAAAGTTTGTTTTCGCACTATGGGTCGACAGACTGACCACCAAAAGGTCAATCGGTATATCACCATATTAGCTAGTCTATGGAACAAAAGTAGTCTTTCCCACTTCCTTAGGAGTTCATGTCATGAAATTGTTGCAAGACATCCAAGACGAGCTGAACGACTCCCAAAAAAGGATCAACTAGATGATCCATTTGTAGCAGTCCAGGGAAGAAGTATACAACAAGACTCAGACAGTCCAAGAAAGCATTAAGAAGATTTTTGACAAAAGAACCAAGGAGTATGATTTCGAGCTAGGAGATTTGGTGCTGAGATGGGATTCCTGAAATGAAGACAAGGGAAAGCATGGAAAATTCGATAGTATGTGGAATGGACCATACATGATTCAAGCATTCAGAGGGAATAACGTTTTCTTGCTCAACAACAGTGATGGGACGGATCTGCCAGGGGGACCTGTAAATGGAAGAATGCTAAAGCATTATTCACCACCTCAGTAGGGACCTGAAGTCACACTTTCCATTGTACAAACCATTTTCATTTTTCTTGTGAATTTCTGAGTGAATAACTTTGGTCAGATGGTTGAATCCTGGAGAGAAGGCCCTAAGCCACTGGCCATTGTCTTCCAATTTTTTGAAATAAAACCAATCAAGCAACAAAGGTGACTATGGAGAAAGTTTCAGAACATCAGGAATCAGGATTCTTGGCACTTCACAAGGAGAGTACCATCCCCAGGTGGAGCCGCTATTATCACCCTATAATTTATAGGATCAACTGGTGACTAAAATGTTATCTCTTTAGTGTTTTTGTTTGTCAAATGATTTTTCATTCTGCAAATAATTTGAGAAAAGAAAAAGAAAAGAAAAGAAAAAGAAAAAGAAAAGAAAGAAAAAGAAAAGAAAAGAAAAAGAAAAAAGAAAAGAAAGAAAAAGAAAAAGAATAAAAGAAGGCATAAAAGAAATTCAATAGAGCCCCATGTAATAACAGTGACTTGGTCCATACCTTTCAAGCATGGCCAAGTTCTTTTAAATTGATGTTGATAGGAATAGTGAATAAGCTTGGATAAACTATTTAATCTTAGCCAAGTGATCTAGGTTAGTTAGTGAATAAATCTAGCCAGATTGCCTAATCTTGGTCAGATAGCCCCAGGATAGAGTAAGTTATTAGTCCAACAGTTTAATCTAGGCTAATTGTCATAGGAAATTAGGTTAGAACATAGGGTAGTTTGCTTTATTTCAATAAAACCATCTCGATGATCAATGTTGGACCATGTTTTGGATGCTTAAAAGGTTGGTTGTCTAACCCCTTGGTGATATAAACATGTGAAAGCTTGGGAAAACCCACGATATGCACTTATCCTAAGTTCTCTGGGTGGATATGCTTTTCACACCCACATTTATGCACCGCTCATATATCAATGGCTCAGATGTTCATGCCCAGATCTACAGTGGAAAAGTATTTCCGGACCCCCCCGACCGCTCTACCTTTAGCGGTGTTGGGGGGGGGGGGTCTGGAATCAGAGATAATGTATGCACGCATCTGAACGACCCAAGTTTCAGTGCTTAGATCTACGGTCTATATTGGATTCCAGACCCCCCCATCCATTCTGCCTTTAATGGAGGGGGGGGGGGTCCTGAATGTGTGTTAATGATCACACATAGATTTGTGGTTGAAAGAAAAGCATGCAGATCAATGACTCAAGGTATTTTTCGTACCCCCCCAACTAATCTACCTTTAACGGTGGGGGGGGGGGGTCCAGAATGGAATTTTACTCTGGCGGGCCCCCTATCTATACGTGGCATGAATATATTGGTCTTGAATCCCACCGCCTATTACTGTCTGACGTACCTCGTCACCTCATGACGTCATTATCCACCTTTCTCGTAAGAGTCACATCCCGTAACTCTGTTAGTCCTTCTCCCTCGTTCACCCATGGTGAGTCTCTTCACCATGGTCTTTTCCCCCAATCAATAACCGCCATGTCACTCATCCATATGCTTCAGTCATGGTCACCTACCATCTCACGTTCTAAATGAACCGTTGGCCATTTATTACTCGCTAACTTATCCGTTAACCAGCTAACCTATCTCCCACGCCCAACAGATACCCATTTACTCAAAACTACCCTCACCCTTCATTCCTTCACCATTTACCCACTCATCGCACCAGAGAATTTACCCCTTTTTCCTCTCCGTTACAGTCAGTCGCCCACATCTATAGTCATCCCCACTAAATTTTGTTTTATTTACAGGCATTGTTACAGTAATGGCGCCAAAGTCAAAACGAACAGAAGGTGAGGAGAATCTGTTTCTCCCGCCTCCTGTCGACCTCGACAGGATTCCTCTGGTGGACAAAGACTACTTAATCGCAGACACAAAATGCGATTATGACTTCACATACCTACAATCATGGCTTAAAGAAGTCTTCCTAGACCAGAGTGACGAAATTGGACTCTGGGAGTCCAACCTACCCTTGTATCTTTTCCCCCAGATTCACCAATTCCCAGAATTTGCCCTCAAGTGCCAAGCCCACTATATCTCCGAGAAAAGAGCCATCACGTCCTCGTCTGGGGAAATTATTTTCCTCATCACACCAGAAATCATCGACCAAATGAAGCAAATATTCTGAGCCGACTCTACCTCACCTTTTAACCTCGAAATCATCACAAAGCTATACCAGAAGCTGTCGTTTCCTCAAAGAGGTCAGATTTTTGAGTTGTTTTTCCACAATCCGCTCAACTCCCCACTACAAACCCCCCTTATCCTTCCTCCCTATTCTCAATAAAAGGAAACAAGGTCATCACGTCACTATGCACCTTGCTGGGTTATTTTTCAGATCAATGGGTAGATGAACCCATTTTGGGGTTTCTGTCTATTTTCTCCACCGATGAGAAACCCACTACACAGTTTGACTTCAGCACATTCCTGGAGGACAACATCCATGAGAAATTCATAAATTTCACCATAGAAGGCATGTTCCAGTATTCTTCAATACTAGCATACCTGTTCGTTTTCTTCCAAGCGGACAAATTTGCTTTTTCTATGCAGAAGATGGACGAAGATGGTAGACCCCAGGCAGTAACCACATGGACTTCTCCGCTCAGACATAACTCCATAGAATTCAGTTTCAAGCAGTTCATCGAGTAGTTCTACCACCCAGTGGTGAGTATGTTCAGCGACAGACCCGAGCGCAGAATTAATGATGAAGTTCAGAGGATCCTACATCTCTTGGACCATACAAAGACTGGGGATTGGTACCTGTGCCAAAATCACACTGATATTAGAGTCTATGGGTGTGAGTTGGCCCCATATAAACTACCCAAGTACTTGCCTGTCAGAATTGTTTCCCTGGAATACATAAGGCAGATGATAAACTCAGACGATATACATTTTGTGTCTTTGAAGAAGAAGCAACAACTCAGAATCAAAGGACAGATTGGGTCTTTCCTCTGCAATAGTCGAGGCACTGGGGAGGAAGCAGATGAACTGCTAAAGGAAATGAAATTCTTTGTTAGTTTCACGTGGCACTATGATCCATGCGGGATAATTTCCGAGATGAGGATAAAAAAAAAGAATATCCCGTATGTTCACATATCTAGGCCTAAGGTAGAAAATTTTTCCAACCAGATGGAATGGGATCCAAATACTTTGGTTGAGACAGAACAAAAGGACCTCCCGGTCACTATATCACAGACAACCACACCACAGGCTCCAAAAGAGAAAAGGCCTAGGCAGGATCTGTCACCTCCTGTTACTGAAGTATCATCTGAAGAATTTTGACTACATACCAAGAGGCCAAAGGCCAGTCCGGCTCCTGACCCAGCTGGAGAAAAAGAAATTCCATCCACTACAATGACATTGGTCGCTCCTCAGTACAAAAAACAAGTAGATCATAACCACAGTATTACCAAAGAAGCCTATGGATATGCCACCAATCAACTAGCCAAGCAAGACAGGACCGAAGCTGAGTATCTTTGAGAAATACGATTTGATCAAGAAAAAGAATCAGACTCTAACCAACAACACATACGCCCAGTTCTGGAAGAAGACGTTGACTGCACAACACAGACTGCTATCGGCATTCGACACTAAGAAGGGAAGAATGCAGATGGAATTTCTCCAAGCACAGGTGCTAGACCCAAAGGTAATCATTGATTACAAAAGGGCAACTTTTGAATTCCAGACTAAGGACGTGCATCCAGCTGATCAAATGGATCTGCACAGGAAAACTAGAGAAATGGTTTTCTCCACGTTGGCACATGCTTCCACTACTACCTCCAATTTACAAGTGTCTCTGAATAACGTCCAGACGTAGTTGAAGTTGGAGAAAATATCATCATTTTCCAAGGATAACAGGATTAAGACATTGGAGGAACTGGTCCTCAAGATCGGGTATGATCCCTCAAATGTGAAAGCAGTCGAGGAGATGATCAAGAAGAAAAATGCCAACATAGTGTCTTTGAGGAAAAAATTGAAGCTGCCACCAACAGTAGACTCACAGACAAAGGAAATAGAGGAGATAGAAGGAGAAAAAGATGAGATGCTTAAGTTGATCATGGAGCATAATGCACAATTGAAGGAAATGGAAGATGAAATGGATAAGCTAGTGAAAGAGAAAGAATAGTCAAAACCCATGGAAGTCATTCCATTGAGTGCATTTCCACTCTCAAGAGTGAGCACAATGTCACTAACAGAAGTTCCATTGGCAAATCCACTAACGTCTCTGGAAAAGATAGTTGAATTGGCTAAATCTATGGAAGAGATGAACCTGCAGGAGAGAGAGATTAGCAGGCTCAAAAAGGAGATTGAGAACCTTTAGGAACTCAAATATTCTTACCAAACCATCTACTCCAAGGAAAACAAGTGTTAGACCAGCTCAAACAAGAGTTGCAACAACTTCGAAAGAAAATGGCAGGCAAAACACTAGCCGAAGTCAAAGAAAGTGTCTGGACAGATATCACCAAGTCTATGAATGAAATATGGCCAATGATACAGATTATGTTTGAGCAAAATGAATTGGTACAAAGAATTAAACAAGCCATAAAGAAGATTATATCAGAATTGGGAGAGATGCCTGTTATCCCCGATCTCTAGGGATAACTAGGAGATCATGTCTCGAGGCCCACAGGTCCTAGACATGGAGTACCGAGAGTAGGATTGACCTGAGCATGGCCCTGGAGGGCCCATCCTTCTTCTTCTTTGCTAGATTTGTCCTATCAGTAGAAACAACATCCATCGCCATCGGCTTGGACTTGCATCAGAGAAGACTCTTGCTCCATGAGGTAATTGGTCCAGGTATCATGGTATGTGTCATGTTTGATCATTATAACTTTCTTATATATGCATCAGGTTCCTTACATTTCTGATAACTGCTTGGATCTTACACTAATCGACTTGACCATTGTTGGGGGGATTAACAGGGTGCTCTAGCAAGTTTGTATCCATGGGTTTTGGTTAGCCACCAGGGGGGATTCGAAGAGCCATCGTCCGCTCCCACCATACTATCACTTTACATCTTATCTCCCATACATACATCCCATTCCCTTAGTCTGGGCATTGGGATGACCTTTGAAGGGTTACACTTTGTCCTGTGGGAAGAAGGGGCTAAAGGCCCAGGGGGTAAAAGCAGCTGGTAAAAGATAAAAGCCATAGGAAATAAAACCTAGAG
>JZKD02S1735775.1:60990-71570 GCA_000966675.3 Picea glauca | reverse complement strand
ATCCAAATAACTCCCCGTTATCTGGTTCTCACATTGATAAAACATAGAGGTTGTCAAATAGGGAACTTCAAATCCTCCAAGTCAAGTGTTCCAATCACCATAAGGCAGGGAGATAACCGTGAAGGGTCGAAGGCCGAGGTCCGGTTGTTCTGTGTGTCCCCCCTTGAGGCACCCACCTCTTGGACGGGATCCAGTCCGTGACCCATTTCTTAGGCCGAAAATATAAATGCCGCACTTTGACCGAGGTACCTAGTAACCAACTGTAGGACATCTACCCAGGTGGCAATTGTGGGCTGCAATTGCACCTTGATTGGATTTTGTGTGGCTATTGGGAAATATCGCCAGCTCTTTCGGGATATGCCCCCTCTACCCCTCATTTTAACCAGTTATTTCATCCTTCACTAGCTTCTTTTTCGGTGACTTCAGACCCCACTGTTGAGAACTATTGGAAGGTCCAGTGCTATTTGAGAGGAAGGACGTTACGTCTTCTAGGACACGAGCATTTTCTTTCTTTTGATTCCCCCACGCGGACAAAACCCGCTTACCCATATATATGCTTCTTTCTCATTTTATGTATGATGCACATCTGATTACAGTTTGAATTTGATATATATATTGTGTACACAAATTACAACAAAGACTCTTGTTTCTATATTTCTCTCACCAATTGTTGCACACATTTCACACAACTAGTCTGACATCATAGGGGAACCGCAGAACCCCCGTCGTTCATGACGCTTGCTCAACTTCCTGCCTATCTTAGGGGGAGTATCCGGTCGTACCCGCTCATCGGTAGCTCCTTCACACACTCCTGTGAGTGCGACTATCTTAGGATCAACTTTTCTTGGTTCTACATTACTTGGGTCAACTTCCCAAGGTCATCCATTCACTCACTCTCCTTTACATGGAAGTGAAGGACCCACTTCCTCTCAAGGAGGGAGCACCAACCCACCTAGTCCCCACCAAGGGTTAGGTTCACAACACAATATGGCTGGAGCTAACCCTCCCCCACCACTACAGATGCCATACTTGGCCTCTCTCAACATACCGGATCTCACCAAGCTCACCAATGATCCTATATTGCATGACGCCACATGGCCTGCAATGCCAACAAAACTTCCTTCAGACATACCAAAGTTTGAAGGAAAGGTGGGGGATGACCCCACCAACCATGTCATGACCTTTCATCTATGGTTCTCTTCTAACAACATTATGGATGATTCCATCAGACTGCGATTATTTCAACGCACACTTACTGGCCCATCAACCAAATGGTATGTCGAAGAAAAATCAGGGTCACATACGACCTTTGAGTCATTGGCCAAAGCATTCTTGACTTTTTTCCAATTACCCATCCGCCATGACAATGGTCTAGAACTACTGTCTAACTTCAAACAGACCTCAACGACCCACATCGCCGACCACATTCATGAGTGGTGTAGGTGACGTAGTTTGTGTAAAGCAGAAACCACCAAGCAATAGTGCCTCGATTGGTTTCTTAGATCACTTGTCACTCTCCTTGGAAAGGATGTCACTTCCACCTTCCCTCAGTCCGAAGAGGAAGCCATTAGTAAGGCCCAATAGTACGACCTCATTTATGCACAGTCGGGGTACTTATACACAGTACTTCCTGATCTTCCAAAACCTGTACCATTTGGCCAAGACAAACCTGGGATGTCTCACTCAGCAGATGGACTAATAGGTGCCACCACACACCATAGTCCACAACCCCAAATACCACCGATGTATAGAACACCCCAATACCCACCAGCATATGGGGGCTCTCCTTATTACCCCCCACCCCCTTATCAACAGCCATACCCTGTTGCTATACCTCCACCCATCAGTGGACCACCACCGGCACCTCCCATACATCCACCTATTCCTCCAAATAGTGGTACTCCCTCAACATCAACTTATAGTACTAGTGAAAGAATGTAGCCTTCCTATGTACCTTATGGATCGGTACCACCACAAAATCCATACTTCCCCTTTCCTGGTCCTCCACAACCCATGGCTCCCCCACATCCACATGCGGGGGTAAATTTTGTTCAACCTTCCGCTGCTCAACAATACCAGAATTTTGAACAATTAAATACAGCTAACCCAACTCATCCATCGAACAATACCAAGAAGAAGGGATGGAACAGGAATAACAACAACCCTAGTCAAGGCGGGAATCAACCCCCTCAGCACCAACCCACTGGGGGAAACCAGAACCAAGGAAACCAAAACCCCCAAGGGGGCAATAAAAACAAACGCCAAGGGAGAAATAATGTTAAAACAATCTTCCCTTGTTCTCTTTATGGTGAGTTCGGTCATTACACTCACCATTTCCTCCAGATTGCTGATTTCAAAAGGTTGAAAGACTCTGGGAGCCTTCCCCCTTCTCCTGCACAAACTGCCCCTCAGCAGGTACCACAACAGTATGCGCAACAACCCCCTCCCGCCGTGCTGAAAAATCCTATCCCACATCAAGGGGTGATAAATACCCAATAGGACACGCAACATCCCCCACCCCAAGTAGGTCAATACCACAACCCCAACAATCCAGCACAGCGTACAATTCTCCTCACCAGTGAGGAAGAGATCCTTCTGCAAACACGAAATCGTCAGTATCAAACACCAGCTGAGTCTACTCCTATATCTCCAGAGACAAACCCTACACCGGTGGGACCCCCGTTGGTGATCCCTCGCCCTTCCGCCGAGCCACCATTACACATCCCTCGCATCCCCTTGCGCTGAAATGTTCACAACCCACAGGCTAGGGAAACTCATAATTATAGTTTGGTAGATGACTTAGCACAATCCCCAGCTGCCATGTCAGTCTTGGAAGTCCTCCAGACTTGTCCAACACAGCGGAAATCACTACTTTCCACCTTGGGGGCAGTCGACCCTGAAGATACTCGACTCATCACCTTTGATCTTGACAATAGCGAACCTCGTCTTCCCGCCCTGGTCGCTATTCAAATACCAGTAAAAATACAGAACATCACTGTTCACCGGTGTATCATCAATGAAGGTGCATCTACATGCATCATGTCCAAAAAAGTATGGCAGAAACTCGGTTCCCCAGAACTAATACCCTCTGCCATCAGATTACGAGCTTACGACGGAAGACCATCATCTCCTGAAGGGCTCTTCCAAAATGTCCCCGTTGAACTCGGAGGTAAAACTATTCTCATCGACATCGAAGTTATCGATGCTCCGCTCGATTACAATATCTTGTTCGGATGTAGCTACATGTATGCTATGAAGGCAGTGGCATCCTCTGTCTTTAGGACAATCATGTTCCCCCACAACGGGAAGGTGGTGACCATCGACCAAGTCTCACATTATGAGCCTAACCCCTCTGCCAACCTCGATAACATTCTTCCCCTCATCCACACCAACAAAGACGCATATCCACTCGTCGAGATGGGTCCTGGGATTTTTAAAGATTCATCCTTATTAGGGACGTACCATTGAGCACCACCACTCCTTCCCCCTAATCAAGTATGTGTTGTCTCGTCTAACGAAACTCACACAGAGGATGCTAATCCTCCTCAGGAGGCTTCAATCATTCCTGACGTCTCAGCAGTCGTGGAACCACTCCAGCCGGAGCCTCCTGTGCGCTCGTCAGACACAACAGTCCATGAATCCACATCCCCTCAGGGGCCTAGTCCCATTTTGGAGACACTCCCCCAACCCCTCACCCAAATTCCCTTCTTTTACCCTCCACCCGGTATCAAATATTTCTAGGTAGCCGCAACGCTCACACTACCTAATATGGTGTTAGCAATCCTAGTTTGGTATTTACACCCACCAGAGATGGTCCATCGACCATCCCTTCCCCCATAGGAAGGAATTCCCATGACGATTCCCTTACTTACCCCCACTACCCCCATACTCACAACCCCCCCTGCTACAGCTGGGGGAAGAAGGAAGAAGAAGGATCTCACTGCTCCACTTCCTCCATGCATTCCACCACCTTGCGCACTTTTTGAGAAAGAGGGCCACCAAACCAATAATTTTCCATCACTACTTGAATTATGGCATTTGATTCCCCCCAATCCAACTCCAACAACACCCGTCACTACTGCAAGTACCACTACCACAAACCCTTCCAGTAGTAAAGGGTTGAGGACCAAATATGCGTGTGCTATATGTTTAGAATTTGGCCATTACACCCATCATTGCCCAGCACTACCACGCTTTCGGCAGACATTAGCCGCGATATGCCAGAACTTCCAGAACAACCCACACCCTACTACATCCTCCTCGAATATCACTGGCATTCGCTATGTCACCACTTCAGTCAATGAACGTATGAGATTCCCTTGCTCTCTCTGCGATTCATTAACTCATTTTACATACCGGTGTCCTATGATCCTTGCATATAGGCAACGCCAATTGGCCCTGCGCCCTCGACGCACAGAGGTGATCATTAACATTACTTCGTCACTCAAGGATATTCATGTCATTTCTCCTGAGCCCAAGGCACTCCCAACGCCTCCATGGTTATTTAATGACATCTCTGAGGATTCACCCCGTAGTCCCCCCAACTCTCCCGTTAATTCCTCTATGGACACTCTCCACCCAACCACCACGGGTACTCCTCAGTACTTCAACATATGGTTCATGTCGAGTGAACCCTCACCATCTACTCATACCACTCCCCTTTATTCTCTAGCAGGGGGCAATCACATTAACATTGAGATCACTCCTCACGACCCCTTATATTCCTATCGTTTCCATAGCGACGAGGAAATACTGGAAGAGCTAAACTGCCCAGACTCTCCTTGGGACGCACTACATCATCGTGCACTCTTCCTTCCACAGGAAGCCCTCATGCCTCCTAGCCAAAACCCCATTTACGCGGTCGAAACCAAAGATTTTATCCCATCTGGGCCGATCGATTGGTTCAACAAACCCATTCCTGCCCCTGACGCTTTTGAAGAAGGCAACATGGCCAACATTTCCCCCACCATCAAAATCGACATTTCCATTAAAAATGGCGTCGTTGAAGAAATCATCATTGGAGCTGCTTGCACTCCTCAGGAAATCGCTGCATATAAAGCCCTCTTCCAGGAATACAGGGATATTTTCGCCTGGTCATACACGGAGATGCCTGGCCTCGACCCCTCCATTGTCGAACATTGCATCGACACTTGGCCCGACATCACACCAGTCCCTCAGAAACAACGACCACTACACCCATCCAAGGCCACGGCTATCAAAGCCGAAATTGACAAATTACGTACGTCCGGGTTTATTTACCCCATTGCTTACACTTCATGGGTTTCCAACCTTGTACCCGTCGAAAAAAAACAGGGCACGATCCGCATTTGCACAGACTTTCGCGATCTCAATAACGCATGTCCAAAAGACAACTTTCCAACGCCTTTCTTCGATCAAATTATCGACGACTGCACCGGCCATGAGGCTCTCTCCTTTATGGACGGATTCTCTGGCTATAACCAAATTCAAATTCACCCAGCCGATCAATATAAAACCGCCTTCATTACCCCGTGGGGTACTTTCGCATATCGTGTCATGCCTTTTGGCTTAAAAAACGCCAGCGCAACCTTCCAGCGGGCGATGACATACATCTTTCACGATTTGGCTGAAATCATCCTTGCCTACTTGGACGACCTCACAGCTCGCTCCAAGAAACATACCCAACATCTTGATGATTTACGAATCATCTTTCAATGGTGTCACCAATACAACATCCACTTGAACCCTCTCAAGTGTGTGTTTTGCATCATCGCAGGGTGCCTCCTCGTTTTTATCATCTCAAAGAGGTATTACCGTGGACCCCCTCAAAGTCAAAGCTATTACCAAAATTCCACCTTCTGGGAATTTACGGAAACTTCAGAGTCTTCAGGGCAAAGCTAACTTTCTTCGGTGCTTTGTCCCCAATTATGCCATCCGCGCACATGGTTTCCTTCGCTTACTACGTCATGACATCCCTTTTCACCGGGATGACTATGCCCTGTTAGCAGTTGGTAAATTTTCGAGAGGCTGGAAAAGAAGAAATTTACAAAGGTAACCTTAACCAACCGCTTTTAAAGCTGGGATCTAGCCCTTCCAGCTTCAGAGAGGGATCTCTCTATGTGATTTAGCTTTGTTTTTAGTTTAGATTTTAGGCTAGGTAAAGGCAAGAGTTTGTTTTGTTGTAAAAGTGGTTTATAATTTGGTTGAGACGGTCCACACATCCGTTGGGTTATGGGGTCTGTGTTTAATCAAATAACAGATACAACCAGAAATGCCGAAAAAGAACTTCATAGGGTGAGATAATACCTTCACTGGATCGTTTAGTAATAAAAATAATGGAGAGAGGAAAGATAAGAAAAATAACTTCAACTAACAAGCAGTTTGAATTTCTTAATTGAAGGTATTAGAAGATAAACATTAAAATCCTTAGAATCGGAAACAGGGTATCCAACATAAATACTGCAACTTTACGTTATTCATAAAGATTAGTCCCAGAAAACAAAATGATTACAGAGAAAGAAAAAAAATTCAACTTAAGAAATCACATCACCAGTGAACATACACAAGAATCCTGTGAAATGCCTCTTCTTTATTAATGGTGGATCTCTTCAAAAATGATACAGTTTGATAGCAATAGGGTGTGCGAATCAACAACCCTCAATACATTGAAAGATGGAGTATTTATAATTCAAAATACAAACGTTCCTATCATAACTGATCAGGACGTGCTCATTCTATTTTTAGTATAACTAACTTAACTAATCAAAACTGCTTTGATGACTCGATACAACTGTTTGCGGAACTTCTGGGGTAGGCCGTTGGCGAGGTGCCTTCGAAACCTCTTCTGACTGGACAGGTGAATGGATCATGACAGCTCATCTGCTAATCTAGCAGATCGCACAGCTCCTCCCATCTGATATGACCTGGCACTGAGACTTTAATCAATCTGCAATATACTTCATCCATGTCTGTATATTTAGCAAATGTAGGCTTGATGATGAATATGTGTTTAATCTCATGTTGAATACTAATATCCAACTGCAGGGCCTCCATGAATGCTTTTCCCGAGATGCTTCCCTGTATACCTACAAACTTGGAATTGTCCTTAGACACTTCATTCAACCTTTTCTTATAATCATGGAATGCCATTAATTTGTCATTAATGACCTTTAGACCAGGTAGGCCCTTTCTTTGAAGAGCATCTATCTTTTTGAAAAACTTCTTCACTCCTTGATCCATGACTTGAATCTTTTCCTTGAGCTGAAGCATGAGACCTCTTTTGGTTAGAACCCGTTTCACCTCCAATATAGTTTATGTCCTGTCCTCAATCTTCAATTCTTCGAGTTCCTCCCTGGTCTTGGAATTCAGGAACCTTATGATTTCATTTGCTTGTGCTGGCATGTCTCCCAGCTCAATTCTGATTTTCTCCACAACCAATTTGCTCCTCTCGAGCAACTCATTTTGTTCAAACATGATTTGAACCATTGGCCAGATTTCATTCATGGACTTGGAAATATCAGTCCACACAATCTCTTTGACCTCAGCCAAGGTCTTCCCTGCCATTGTCTGCTTGTGGAGTTGCTGTAACTCCTTCTTGATTTGCTCATTCACCTGTTTCTCTTTGGATAGACTTGTCTGGAAAGAAGCCTTTAGTTCTTGGAGATTTTCCACTTCTTTCTTGAGCCTACTGATTTTAGACTCCTGCAGGTTCATTCTCTCCATAGACTTGGCCAGGTCTGTTGTTCCTTCTAGTAGTTGCACTATTGTTGTAGATGGAATAGCTGTCACTATTGCTGTGCTCAATCCTGCAATTGGGATAGCACTTAATGGGATGCATTCCATTGTCTTTGTTTGCTATTTCTCTTTTAGCAGTCTTTCCATCTCAGCCTCCATCTCCTTTAGCTGAGCATTTTGTTCCATGAGTAATTTTAACATCTCGTCCTTTTCCCCTTCCTTTTCGGCTATATCCTTTGCCTGTGGGTCCTCTGTTGGAGGGAGCTTTAGCTGCTTTCTTAAGGACGCGATGTCAACATTTTTCTTTGTAATCATTTCTTCGACAGCCTTGACATTCGCAGGGTCATACCCGATCTTGAGGACCAGCTCCTCCAGTGTCTTGATCCTGTTGTCCTTCGCAAAAGATGATATTTTTTCCAGCTTAAGTTTGGTCTGGGCATTGTTCAAAGCTACCCGGAATTTTGATGCAGAAGCTGAAGCGTGGGCTAGTGTATGAAAAACCATCTCCCCTGTTTGCTTGTGCAGATCCATCTGATCTACTGGATGCATGTCTTTTGCTTGGAACTCAAAGGTGGACCTTTTGTAGTCTGATATCACCTTGGGATCCGGCACTTGTGCTTGGAGGTAAGCCATATGCATCCTACCCTTTTCAGTATCAAATGCTGAAAGAAGTCTATGCTGGGCTGTGGAAGACTGCTTCTGGAACTGGGCATAAGTGCTGCTAGTGAGTGTCTGGTTCTTCTTCTTGATCAAGTCATATTTTTCAAAAATGCCCAACTTGGGCCCAGTCTTGCTTGGCAGAGTATCTAAGGGAGAATCTGTAGATTTTAATACTGTGGTTATTTCCTTATGCTGACTCGAGCCAAAAGGTAGAGTGACTGGCTTGACCCTTGTGGTGGTCCCTGTGGTAGCCGGGACTTCTTGCTCTACTGTTGCGCCGGGTGTTGAAACTGTCTTCGGCTTTTTGGAATGAATGTGAAATTCCTCGGATGACACCTCTGTTACCGGAGGAGATGACTCCTGTCGGGGCCTCTTCTCTTTGTTAACCTGAGGTGTTGTAGCGGGTAGCGCACTTGTCGAGGGTGTCTGTTGTTCCACCTCAGTCTGTTGTTCCTCATCAATCAAAGTATCAGGCTCCCATTCTGTCTGATTTGCAAATTTCTCAATCTCTGGCTTGGGCTCATGTGCATACGGAACGCTCTTGTTGTTCACCCTCATTTCAGAGATGATCCCATATGGATGGTAGTGCCAGGTGAAACTCATGAAGAATTTCATCTCCTTCAATATTCTGTCAGCTTCCTCACCAGCACCTCTACTATTGCAGATAAAAGAACCTATCTGCCCTTTAATCCTCAATTGCTGTTTCTTTTTTAGTGTAACAAAGTGAATATCATCAGAATTCATAATCTGCCTAATATATTCTAATGCAAAAATTCTTACCAGTACATATCTCGGTAGCTTGTAAGGTGCCTACTCGCACCCAAAAACTCTGATTTCGGTATAATTCCGGTAAAGGTACCAGTCTCCGGTCTTTGCATTGTCCGAGAGCTGCATAATTTTCTGGACTTCTTCATTTATTCATGGCTCAGGCCTGCCACTCAACATGCTAACCACCGGATGGTAAAACTGATCGATAAAAGCTTTGAAGTCGTATTCGGCCGAGTTACGCCTCAGAAGAGAAGTCCACTCTGTGACAGGCTGGGGCTTCCCGTCGACGTCCATCTTATGCATGGAGAAATTGAACCTGTCGGCTTGAAAATAGACGAACATGTAGGCCAAAATGGATGAATACCTGAACATGCTCTCGGTGGTGAAATTCACAAATTGCTCATGGATATTATTGGCCAAGAAAGTGATGTAGTCGAATTGCATGGTCGGTTGTTCAACATTTGAGAAAATGGACAGAAAACCCAGGATGGGCTCGTCTACCCATTGATCAGAATAGTAACCAAACAAGGCACACAGGGAAGAGATAATTTGATTTCCTTGGGTGGAAAACATGGAAGAAGGGTACGGGGGGTTGGTTGACGGGAGTGGAGCGGAAGTGGGGAGAAAAAGCTCGAAGATATGAGCCCTCTGAGGGAATGTCATTCTCTGATATAGCTCAGTGAGGATTTCTAAACTGAATGGGGATGCAGATTCTGCACGGGTAACCTGCATCATCTAGTCAATATCTTCGGGGGTGATGAAGAAAAGGACGTCTCCAGATGAAGAAATGATGGCTTTCTGTTCGAGGATGTAATGGGCCTGGAATTTGAGGGCGAATTCTGGGAAATGATGAATCTGGGGAAAGAGATACAGGGGAAAATTGGACTCCCAGAGTCCAATTTCGTCACTCTGGTCCAGGAACACCTCCTAGAGCCATGACTGTAAATCAAAAAAGTTGAAACTACAGATAGTATCCACTATCAATCGATCTTTATCGACCAAGGGAATTTTATCCAGGTCAACGGGAGGAGGAAGAAAAGGATTTTCTTCTTCTTCCGATTGCCTTGTTTTTGACACCATTTTAGCAACTGTACCTGCAACAAACAATACGTTAGTGGGGTCAACTGGACTGTAGGTGGGGGCGATGCGGAAGCAATGGAGGCATAGGAGGTTTCTGGCGCGATGGATGAATAACGAATAAAAATGGAAAACAATTGTTTTATTCAAAATTGGGGTCGGTTTGGTGTGAGAGATACGGTCAGCATGACAACGGGCATATTATCCAGTTATTAATGGACAACGGGCAACTTGGGGTGATATGGTAGGTGATGATGACCAAAGTATACGGACGACTTACGTGGAGGTTGGTGATTGGAGGTTAAAGTCGCCAAAGGAGGCTGTTCATGAATGAAGGGGGTTATGGTACTGACAACATGGAC
>JZKD02S1735775.1:49101-59672 GCA_000966675.3 Picea glauca | reverse complement strand
TAGACCAGCTGGTATGGTGACATACCAATTGACCTTTTGGTGGTCAGTCTATCTGCCCATAAAGCAAATACCAGCTTATCATGCCATGATTTTTTATTTTCCTGCAATGTTTTCTTGATGATATTTACCAGAGTCTTGTTTGAGGATTCCGCCAACCCATTTCCCTGAGGATAGTAGGATGTGGAATGCCCCAAGCCAATGTGGTAACGACTGTAGAAATCAATGAGTTTCTTCGACCGAAAGGCAGCTGCATTGTCAGTAATGATCTTTCTAGGACAACCGAAACAAGACAAAATATTATTTTCAAGAAATTTGATAAAAACAGAGTCAGTGGCTTTCCTGCTTGGTACAACCTCGATCCATTTGGTAAAATAATCAGTGGCAGTAAGAATCCACTTATGTTGGCCTGAAGATGGAGGGTGTATTTCTCCAATGAAGTCAAGTCCCCATTGCTGGAAAGGAGCCTCCACTGAAATTGGTTTAAGGGGTAAGGGAAGGAGTTTCCTTTTACCCTCGAACAGTTGGCATTGGTGACATGATGTTACTTTATGATGCACATATGCAAACAAGGTTGGACAGTAAAATCCATCTCTAAGTATTTTGTTGGCTGTAGCCTTCCAGTTCAAATGGCCACCACAATCTCCTGCGTGAAACTCCTGCAACACTTTATCAGCTTCATCCTTCAGTAAACAATTTAAAAGAATACCTGCAGGGTCTTTCCAATACAAATTTCCTTCTAGAATACAGAATTTCGAAGCCTTCAACTTTAAAAATCTAGCTTTAGTTTTAGTTAAACCAGGGGGAGCTTGTAAGTTTTGTAGAACAAAAATAAGGTCTGCATACCATGGAGAGTTTAGAAAAACTTATTTAACGTTTGGATTCGCCATCTCGCCCTGTTCGTCTGCCACCTCTAGAAAATTAATGTCAAGAGATTGAAAGGTAGATTTAGCCATCAATTTGGCAAGGCCTTGGCCTTTGATCAGTTTTGTGGGCTTGATTTCTACATCATATTCTAGAATAACTGCAATCCACTTTCCCCTTCTCCCATCAGGGTTGTCTTGTGTCATGATATCTTTTACTACCGCATTCAGAGCATAAGCTATGATGTGTGAATGAAGAATATAGACCCTGAAGTCCTTTATAGCCTTTACCAAAGCAAAAGCCTACTTCTCCATAATATTGTAGTTCAGGGCAACATCTCTTAAAGCTTTGCTGAAGAAAGCTATGGGTTGTTCATACTCTTCACTGTTCTTCTGCAGTAATACAACTGCTATAGTATGCTCAGAAGCGAAAGAAAAGCGATAGAAATGTTTAGTGAAATCGGGACTAATCAAAACTGGGGCTTCTGTGAGTGCTCGTTTGACCTGTTCGAAGGATTTTCTGGACTCGGGGTCCCATTTTATCTTTGCGTCCTTTTTTAGCATATTTGTAATGTTCCGAAGGAGCTCGGCTAGATTAGGAATGAATCTTCAAAGAAAGTTAATTTGCCCTATAAACGACTGTAGTTCTTTGAGGTTTCTTGGGTGTTCTAACTTTAGTATGGCCTCTATTCTGCTGGGGTCAATTCTGATTCCCTCCTTAGAGATGATATGTCCGAGCAGTTTACCTTCTTCTAACCCAAAAAGACACTTCTTGGGATTTAAAGAAATCCCGAACCTTCTGCACTTTTCAAAAACTCGTCTTAGGTGCCACAGGTGTTCACCATCAGATTGGGAAAACACAGTCACATTGTCTAGATAAACGACAATAAATTTTCCTGATTCTTCTATGAAGGCGATGTCCATTGCCCTCTGGAAGGTGGCCCCTGCGTTCATCAGACCAAAAGGCATCTTCACATACATGAAAGTGCCCCAGGGTGTGGTGAAAGTGGTTTTTTCCTGATCATTTTGGTGAACTAAGACCTGGTTGTAGCCCGAGAAGCCATCTAACAGAGAAATTTGACTGGACCCGACCACTCTTTACAGGAGGTGATCCATTTTAGGCAAGGGGTAATTATCTTTCAGGGATGCTTTGTTCAGATTTCAAAAATCTATGCAGAGTCTGATTTCCTCGGTTTTCTTACGTGTAGGGACTAAATTAGAAACCCACTTAGAGAAACACAGTGGGACTATGATCTTGGCATCATACATTTTCTTAATCTCTTTTTCTGTCAGGGGAAGCAACTTGGGATTTATCCTCCTAAGTTTTTGCCTAAACGGTTTCTGGTCTTCCTTGATGGGAATCCTATGTTGTATGATGTTGGTATCATAGGCTTTCAAATCTTCATAGCCCCAGGCAAAAACGTCTGAATATTCTTTGAATAGTTCAATATACTTAAGCCTTTGTTCTGGGGGTAAAGATTTGGATAGTTTGACCATCCTAGGTTTCTCTTCAGTTCCTATGTTGCAGTCCTCTACCTCTTGCCCATGAGCTTCTATTTTTGGTTTCTTAGCTACATCATCATTGTCAAACAGATCTTCTAAAGGGACAAGCCCTCTAGGTAAAACATTGCTTTTCAATTGTAAAACATCAGCATCTATTTCGTCATCTCTTAAATCTCCTGCCTCTACGGTATCTTCTGTATCTACCATATTTACAGTGTTCACACTATCTATTTCAAACTCAGAACTATTTACATTCTCCTTTTCATTTTCTAAATCTATGTTTGTACATTCAAAATCGTTCTTGCATTGCAGAAAGTCATCTATCTGATCGTCATTTCCAAACACTTGCCAGTACCTGATATTATCGGGCACTGTCGGTCTGCATTTCACTTCAACAGTGTATGAGCGAGTTTGGTGGAAAGGAATCTTACAGGAAGCGACAGACGTAGCTAATCCGTCAGCCAGGATGTTTTGTCCCCTTGGCATTGCCTGCAAGTCAACCTCACTAAAACACTTCAAAGCATCAAGGGAAGCATTCATGTAGGCTCTGAGGCGCGGGTGTTTAGCAACATATTCCCCTTTAATTTGTTTAATTATTAATTCAGAGTCACCCCTTACCATTATTTGCTTAGCACCAACCTTTTTCAATAGCTTCAGATCGAGCATTAAAGCTTCATACTCGGCAACGTTGTTAGTGCAGTGGAAATTCAACTTATAGGAATGATTTTCCAAATACCTTTTTTGATGATTATGTAACCAGAATCTAGCTCCTTCTCCTTCTTTACTCACGGCTCCATCGAAATCCATACTCTAGAAATCAGCGGGGAAATCTTCCGTGATTACATTTTCCCTCTTTTCTACCTCACCGTTCTCTAGACCTTCATCTTGACCAGCTATATCTTCCACCAGCTGAATATCTGGCTCTTCAGTATCACAGTCATTGTACAAGATGAACAAATCTAAATTAGAATGAGCAGAGTAAAGGGGGTAATTGTGTGGTTTCTCTTGACTGCTGACCATATATTTCATTAGTGTTTCTCTGTATAACCTCATCTGTTGTCCGAACAATGGTATAGTGGCGTAAGACATATCCAGCTGCAAGGTTCCTTTCAACTTAGATCCCCAAGACCGTGATAACAACATACCATACTTTGGCGGTATATCTGCAACCACTACGTCCATTACCATACTTTTCGAAGGGATCTGAACCAGGGTGATGCACAAATCTTTAATCAAACCAATGCATTTGAATTTGTTGGAGTCAAATGAGTGTAGATCTTTATAAGGCCTGGTGACCTCCAATCCCATTTTTTCCATTACAGCTTTGGGCATCATATTATGTGAGGCACCTGAATCCAGCATGGAATTATGCAATATCAAATCATGTATGTTCAAGCTGATATAAAAGGGAGATACATCACCGGTATCGTCTCGACCATCTACTTCAGGACCGAAAAGGAGTTCGAGATGATCGTCAGTAAGGTTCACGGTGTCTAAATGTGTCACTGATCCAATTGTCAAGGCCTTGGTGCCCATATCAGGTTTAATGGCTAATGCCTTTAGTACTTGTGAACGATAACCGCTTTTTCTCATCAACTCTGTAAGTGGGATAGGAATTTTAATTTTAGCTAATTCTCCCTCTAGGCTAAAAGGCGCAGGAGTTCAGGTCTGACTCGTTGCTTCTAGTTGGTCCACCTTATCCTTCCGCTCAGAAGGACTGGGAGAATCAATGGGTGGAACTTCGGGCTGTGCTGGTCTTTTCAGTATGTTGATGTTTTTCTTTAACGGAGGGTCAGCTTTATTCTTTTCAGAAACCTTATCAAGAGTCTTTTCAGTAGAAGGTTCAGGAGTTTTCTTGGATTCGACTGTTTTCTGTGTTTCATTCATCTTCTTGGATGAGGTCCCTTCTGTCTTCCTGCCGCGTAGATTATATGGCCTGCGTGCATCCAGAATAGAATTCTCAAGGGCCTGTTGTGCATCATCTTCAGTTTCCTCACTTATCTTTGTTTGATTTAGCAGAAAGAGTTCCTGCTCTTCTTGGGTGAGGAAAATGGTCTCATTATCATGTATACCCATAAGGTTAATGTGAGTGTCCTACAATTCTTCAATCACGTCTCCCCCTTCATCAACATAGTTCTCCTGTAGAGGAGGTCTGATCAGCTGATCGGGGCCCCTCTGTTCTCTTTGATCTCTAGGATCTCTTGGATCCCTCTGTCTGATCTGAGGAGGGTTTCTCCTGAAATTGGGGTTCTGAATCTCAGGAGCCGGTGTGTCGTCTCTCGGAGGATTTCTGTCTGAAATAATCGTTCTTTCTATCAATAATGCCAATGATCTGACTACAGTATCCAATTTGGAATCGGTGTTAGACGTGGAAGGTTCTTCCTTGATCGTGACTCTCCTTTCAGTCCTTTGACGTGCCCATTTTGCCAATAGATTGGCCTCTACACTGATAACACTCTTTTGCATATCTTCGAGGGTGGCAGCATTTCTTTCTCTTAATTGATAAGACATGTCAGCATCGAATCCATCCGGGAATTTAATTAATGCCAAACCTTGGGGAGGTTTAATTTCAGTGGGGATTGCATTATACAAATTGTTAAAATGGGTGCAATAATCTTGTACCGTCTCCCCTTGGTTTCTTTTTATATTCTCGTATTCTGACAGTATTTGGAGAGGGTTTTTCTTTACCTCCCATCTGTCAAGAAAAATTCTCTGAAATGAGACAAGGTCAGGGATTGAGGCGGCAGGTAAGGCTTTGAACCATTTCTTGACATCCCTTGTCAGACTCTGGGCGAACAGTCTCGTCTGAACGTCAACTTCGTCAACTTCTTGCAAATCCAAGTAGTCGTTCATTTTATCCACATGTTGTTGCACATTTAACATTCCGGTTGCGTCGAACTGTGGAAGTCTAGTCTGGTAGTCTTGAGGCATGGCATGTAGTGGTGCAGCTAACACTAACGGGGCATATCGAGCAGCCATGACGGGTGGAGGAGGTGGGACGACGACTTGGGTGGATGGAGAGGTAGTGACGGAAGATGAATTCGATGAAGGACTAGGCGGCACTGAGGTAGTGATTTGTAGTTTATTCGTGGGAGACAAGACTTTCGGGGTTCGAGGTTGCAACACAGTTGGGTCGAAGATGAGCTTAGATGCAAAGGTTTCAGACCATGTTCTAACCAGGTTTCGTAGCAAAAAAAGATCAAGATCAAGGTTTTGAAGGATGTCTGGTTCTCCAGAAAAAGAAGGATACTTGTGAAGGAGGGTATAACTCGCTGAACTAGTAGCTAAGGTATTTCGCCTCAACAACTGCTCAGGATTATCTATCGCTGTAGAGGGTTCTGGGTTTGGATAAGATCGAGTGTGAACTTTCTTGGGAGCCAGAACTCTTTTTGGGTTTTTATATCTATATATATTTTTATTTTTTATTCCCTGGTGAAGGAAACTAGGGGCGATTTCTACGCTGACATTGTCTAGCTTCCAATTGTTCCTGAGTAGCTATGTCTCGTTCAATGGCTGCCCATGAACGTTCGAGTTCTTCCCGGTTATTGGTAGTTTTGAGGATTATGTCGAAAAGGTTTGACGCAATGTGCGTTTGATTCGCTAGTCCGGGATCGATATTAGGTTGTACTACTGCAGGGACAGTCATAGAGGAACTACAAGAGTGGGAAAAGGTTCCAAGAGAGATTCTGAAAATAGTATGTACAGAGTTAATCAACCTCTAATCATTACTTTCTTCTCAGAGTCAAACTTCCTTTAGGGGGAAGAAAAGTGAGGTATTCCGTTTTAGTTCCTCCCCAGTGGAGTCGCCATTTATGTTAGCACTTGGTAAATTTCCGAGAGGTTGGAAAAGAAGAAATTTACAAAGGTAACCTTAACCAACTGCTTTTAAAGCTGGGATCTAGCCCTTCCAGCTTCAGAGAGGGATCTCTCTATGTGATTTAGCTTTGTTTTTAGTTTAGATTTTAGGCTAGGTAAAGGCACGAGTTTGTTTTGTTGTAAAAGTGGTTTATAATTTGGTTGAGACGGTCCACACATCCGTTGGGCTATGGGGTCTGTGTTTAATCAAATAACAGATACAACCAGAAATGTCAAAAAAGAACTTCACAGGGCGAGATAATACCTTCACTGGATCGTTTAGTAATAAAAATGATGGAGAGAGGAAAGATAAGAAAAATAACTTCAACTAACAAGCAGTTAAGAATTTCTTAATTGAAGGTATTAGAAGATAAACATTAAAATCCTTAGAATCGAAAACAAGGTATCCAAGATAAATCCTGCAACTTTACGTTATTCATAAAGATTAGTCCCAGAAAACAAAATGATTACAGAGAAAGAAAAAACATTCAACTTAAGAAATCACATCACCAGTGAACATACGCAAGAATCCTGTGAAACGCCTCTTCTTTATTAATGGTGGATCTCTTCAAAAATGATACAGTTTGATAGCAATAGGGTGTGGGAATCAACAACCCTCAATACATGGAAAGATGAAGTATTTATAATTCAAAATACAAACGTTCCTGTCATAATTGATCAGGACGTGCTCATTCTATTTTTAGTATAACTAACTTAACTAATCAAAACTGCTTTGATGACTTGATACAACTGTTTGCGAAACTTTTGGGGTAGGTCGTTGGCGAGGTGCCTTCGCAACCTCTTCTAACTGGACAGGTGACTGGATCATGACAGCTCATCTTCTAATCTAGTAGATTGCACAGCTCCTCCCATCTGATATGACCTAGCACTGAGACTTTAAGCAATCTGCGATATACTTCATCCATGTCTGTATATTTAGCAAATGTAGGCTTGATGATGAATATGTGTTTAATCTCATGTTGAATACTAATATCCAAATGTAGGGCCTCCATGAATGCTTTTCCTGAGATTCTTCCCTGTATACCTACAAACTTGGAACTGTCCTTAGACACTTCAATCAACCTTTTCTTGTAATCAGGTAGTGCCATTAATTTGTCATTAATGACCTTCAGACCAGGAAAGCCCTTCCTTTGAAGAGAATCTATCTTGTTGAAAAACTTCTGCACTCCTTGATCCATGACTTGAATCTTTTCCTCAAGCTGAAGCATGAGACCTCTTTTAGTTAGAACCCGTTTCACCTCCAATATAGTTTCTGTCCTGTCCTCAATCTTCAATTCTTCGAGTTCCTCCCTGGTCTTGGAATTTAGGAACCTTATGATTTCATTTTCTTGTGCTGGCATGTCTCCCAGCTCAATTCTGATTTTCTCCACAGCCAATTTTCTCCTCTCGAGCAACTCATTTTGTTCAAACATGATTTGAACCATTGGCCAAATTTCGTTCATGGACTTGGAAATATCAGTCCACACAATCTCTTTGACCTCAGCCAAGGTCTTCCCTGCCATTGTCTGCTTGTGGAGTTGCTGTAACTCCTTCTTGATTTTCTCATTCACCTGTTTCTCTTTGGATAGACTTGTCTGGAAAGAAGCCTTTAGCTCTTGGAGATTTTCCACTTCTTTCTTGAGCCTACTGATTTCAGACTCCTGCAGGTTCATTCTCTCCATAGACTTGGCCAGGTCTGTTGTTCCTTCTGGTAGTTGCACTGTTGTTGTAGATGGAATAGCTGTCACTGTTGCTGTGCTCAATCCTGGAATTGGGATAGCACTTAATGGGATGCCTTCCATTGTCTTTGTCTTCTCTTTCTCTTTTAGCAGTCTTTCCATCTCAACCTCCATCTCCTTTAGATGAGCATTCTGCTCCATGAGTAATTTTAACATCTCGTCCTTTTCCCATTCCTTTTCGGCTATCTCCTTTGCCTGTGGGTCCTTTGTTGGAGGGAGCTTTAGCTGCTTTCTTAAGGATGCGATGTCATAATTTTTCTTTTTAATCATTTCTTTGGAAGCCTTGACATTCGCAGGGTCATACCCAATCTTGAGGACCAGCTCCTCCAGTGTCTTGATCTTGTTGTCCTTCACGAAAGATGATATTTTTTCCAGCTTAAGTTGGGTCTTGGCATTGTTCAAAGCTACCCAGAATTTTGATGCAGAAGCTGAAGCGTGGGCTAGTGTATGAAAAACCATATCCCCTATTTGCTTGTGCAGATCCATCTGATCTGCTGGATGCATGTCTTTTGCTTGGAACTCAAAGGTGGCCCTTTTGTAGTTTGATATCACCTTGGGATTCGACACTTGTTCTTGGAGGTAAGCCATATGCATCCTACCCTTTTCAGTATCAAATGCTAAAAGAAGTCTATGCTGGGCTGTGGAAGACTGCTTCTGGAACTGGGCATAAGTGCTACTAGTGAGTGTCTGGTTCTTCTTCTTGATCAAGTCATATTTTTCAAAAATGCCCAACTTGGGCCCAGTCTTGCTTGGCGGAGTATCTAAGGGAGAATCTGTAGATTTTAATACTGTGGTTATTTCCTTATGCTGACTCGAGCCAAAAGGTAGAGTGACTGGCTTGACCCCTGTGGTGGTCCCTGTGGTAGCCGGGACTTCCGGCTCTACTGTTGCACCGGGTGTTGAAACTGTCTTCGACTTTTTGGAATGAATGTGAAATTCCTCGGATGACACCTCTGTTACCGGAGGAGATGACTCCTGTCGGGGCCTCTTCTATTTGTTAACCTGAGGTGTGGTAGCGGGTAGCACACTTGTCGAGGGTGTCTGTTGTTCCACCTCAGTCTGTTGTTCCTCGTCAATCAAAGTATCGGGTTCCCATTCTGTCTGATTTGCAAATTTATCAATCTCTGGCTTGGGCTTATGTGCATACGAAACGCTCTTGTTGTTCACCCTCATTTCAGAGATGATCCCATATGGATGGTAGTGTCAGGTGAAACTCTTGAAGAATTTCATCTCCCTCAATATTCTGTCAGCTTCCTCGCCAGCACCTCTACTATTGTAGATAAAAGAACCTATCTGCCCTTTTATCCTCAATTGTTGTTTCTTTTTTAGTGAAACAAAGTGAATATCATCAGAATTCATAATCTGCCTAATATATTCTAATGCAAAAATTCTTACCGGTACATATCTCGGCAGCTTGTAAGGTGCCAACGCGCACCCAAAAACTCTGATTTCGGTATAATTCTGGTAAAGGTACCAGTCTCCGATCTTTGCATTGTCCGAGAGCTCCAGAATTCTCCGGACTTCTTCATTTATTCATGGCTCAGGCCTGCCACTCAACATGCTAACTACTGGATGGTAAAACTGATCGATAAAAGCTTTGAAGTCATATTCGGCCGAGTTACGCCTCAGAAGAGAAGTCCACGCTGTGACAGGCTGGGGCTTCTTGTCGGCGTCCATCTTCTGCATGGAGAAATTGAACCTGTCAGCTTGAAAATAGACGAACATGTAGGCCAAAATGGATGAATACTTGAACATGCCCTCCGTGGTGAAATTCACAAATTGCTCATGGATATTATTGGCCAAGAAGGTGCTGTAGTCGAGTTGCGTGGTCGGCTGTTCATCATTTGAGAAAATGGACAGAAAACCCAGGATGGGCTCGTCTACCCATTGATCAGAATAGTAACAAGGCAAGGCACACAGGGAAGAGATAATTTGATTTCCTTGGGTGGAAAACATGGAAGAAGGGTACAGGGGGTTGGTTGACGGGAGTGGAGTGGAAGTGGGGAGAAAAAGCTCGAAGATATGAGCCCTCTGAGGGAATGTCATTCTCTAATATAGCTCAGTGAGGATTTCTAAACTGAATGGGGATGCAGATTCTGCACGGGTAACCTGCATCATCTGGTCAATATCTTCGAGGGTGATGAAGAAAAGGACGTCTCTAGATGAAGAAATGATGGCTTTCTGTTCGAGGATGTAATGGGCCTGACATTTGAGGGCGAATTCTGGGAAATGATGAATCTGGGGAAAGAGATATAGGGGAAAATTGGACTCCCAGAGTCCAATTTTGTCACTCTGGTCCAGGAACACCTCCTGGAGCCATGACTGTAAATCAGAAAAGTTGAAACTACAGATAGTATCCGCTATCAACCGATCTTTATAGACCAAGGGAATTTTATCTAGGTCAACGGGAGGAGGAAGAAAAGGATTTTCTTCTTCTTCCGATTGCCTCATTTTTGACACCATTTTAGCAACTGTACCTGCAACAAACGGGCATATTATCCAGTTATTAATGGACAACGGGCAACTTGGGGTGATATGGCAGGTGATGATGACCAAAGTATATGGACGACTGACGTGGAGGTTAGTGATTGGAGGTTAAAGTCGCCAAAGGAGG
>JZKD02S1735775.1:30230-41852 GCA_000966675.3 Picea glauca | reverse complement strand
GCCACCACTAATCCATTGGGTCGCAAGTGACCCGTATACACGAACGATCATCGCCGCTATGCAACGATGATTCAGGGAGTCTATCACACTCATGCTCACCACCGTCCCTGACATAAAGTCTGGGCCTGAGCAGTATCGCGCGCCAATCGTGGCAAGGGCTGTATCCCTCAGTAGCACAGGCTCTGTCGGTAGGGGCATTCCCCGGAAGGGGAGCCCAGTCAAAAAATATACATCCTCCACCGCAGTGAAGGGGATCTGCTCTCCTCGCACGAGGAAGCAGTGCAGCTCCGGACTCCACATCTGGAGCAGGAACTGAAGTAAATACTCCTGTGTCTGTATCAATGGGAACACAAAAAACTTTAGCAACCCACAGGTTGCTAAATTTGCTCGCACCTCAAGCCCCGCATTGGCCACAGCCTCTTGCAACTAGGCCCAGTCTCTCTCTCACCACCGCACAGCCATCACCACTGCTGACAACCTGCAATCAACACAGAGTCCTATATCATCTCAGATACCCATCAACAGCATCAAACAGACTCATTTCCTACCCTTAAAAACTTGCCTCAAAGGCGTGATTTTTTCACCCGCAGGCGCACATACATGCACGCCTGTTCACTATACAGGCGCGCATATATGCGCGCCTGTTCGCTGCACAGGCGCGCTTCTGAGCGCGCCTATTCATCATACAGGCACGCACTTATGCACGCCTGTTCAACTCACAGGGGTGCCCCTAGGGCGCACCTTAAATTCCTTCTCTCGCACACCCATGCACGTATAATCGGTGGATAGGCGCGCACATATGCGTGCCTTCCACCAAATCGTCCGCGCATGTGGGCCCACACCCTAGAAAAATTCCCCTAATTACCCCAGTACGCCCCCCCGTACCATCCCTGCCCAAAAATTGAAAACCTATTTCTATGCAGGATGATCAGAGCACTAACCTGATACTCGCACAACGTCAATCGGATGCCTCGTCCTCCCTGAAACTCCAAATCTCCTATGCAATCTGCTCGTCCAGTCACTGAAGCAGCAGGTACAAATGAGGTGGCAATGTGGGCCCTACAGCTATATATAGGCCTTTTGCCAAACTTCCACTCACCATTCCGGGAGCCCAAGGTGTCCATTTTTCAAACCGTCTTCAGCCACGGGATCAACGTCCCGCCACCTACATCATAGTTGTCCCTGGGTCACTTTTTCATCCTGATCCCCCGGGGCGCCTTTTTTCATATCATGGTTAGGTACGCACGTGCATTGTCACATTTGTCAAATACATGCTAATATCTTTGATTCTCTTCAGATATTGTTCACTTTGGGTATTTGGTTGTTATGTGCGCGGGTACTTTCTCATAGGTCATCGACATCATCCCTTCAGGTATATATATTTAGCACTAGCATGTAGTCTCTCCCGTTATATTGCATTTACATTTCCAGTCACACTCGTTGATATTGGCCTTTAGGATCCTCATTCCTGGCTCTGCAGTACCCATACCTCCCTTTTGCATCTTCGGTACTGTAACCCGGTAGCATTCTCACCCACATGAGTTGTCCCATTCATAGCACCTTTTGGCACTTTTGACACTCATGTTGTTCTTCATTACCCTTTAGGGATGGGAGTCCCGATAGTCTTTCATCATGTCGTGAATCAACCACATACTCCTTCTCTTCATTTTGCTAGCTTTCCCACACGGACTCCCAGATTATCTCTTGACGGTTCTATCTTGTGCCTGCACCTCCGCAGTATCATGAACCCTCCATTTCATCCACAATCAGTTTGCCCATCTGTGAACCTACCCTCATTTCACCTACCTCATACATAAACTCACCAATGGGGCCCCCACCCTTCATCAGTTTTCCTAGACAAATCTGCCCTCCCTGGGGCACGCATTTCACACTGGGGCACCCGTTTCTGTATTTGTACATTTCCCCCCAAAATTATTCATTATTTATTGTACAAACGCCTTTATTTCCAGTCATTACATTTTCTTTTGTCGTCACCGTTGGCGACTTGCTTCATTTTGGCCACGCGCAACCCATGTCACCCTTGGTTGGAGCATTGCTTCTCATCTACCCTTGCCGGCATCGTCCATATCTTCAGAGTACTACCCAAGTCACTTACCTCTACCCTCTGAATTTGTTCACCTTGTCCCGCCTCTGGCACAACTTATTCTCGGTCTTGGCGTCCCGTTGACACTCAACCTTGTTACACAGTTGCAACCACTTTTTCATCTCATACATCCTCTAACCAAGGGCAGTCTTGAGTCTTCCCACTTCTTGAATTCGTCTATATACCTCTGTCACTTCCTCACCTCAGTAGATTCTATGAAGCCCTTTGCTTCGGGGAGTCGCGTTCCCCTTTTTTCGACAGCAACATACTTTTTCCAGAAGGGCGATAGTATCTTGATTCTCATTCTCCATTTAATGAGAGATCTCGGACGACACAGGGTGAAACACCATTGCTCCCTGCTATCGTTGGCCCCCATAACATTCGACGCCAGCACTTTCTCATGTTATGGTGGGTCTTACTTTGCGACTATTGTAGTTATTTTTATCATTTATCGAAGACCTCTGAGCCTGGTAGGGCCATCAATGCCAACATCATCGTCACTGCTTATTACCGCAATTATTGCATATTGTTCAGAGTATATTCCTTTGCAGAATTGTCTTCTGCCTGTATCATCACCGCCCCCAAGGGCACTGCAGTTATCTACACCAACACTTCCATCATATTTTTTCAGAGTTACATAACACGAGCATGGGGCATGCCCACCTCGTTTGTACACAGCTGTATAATGTTATGCACCTTATGGAAGGTCGGGTCCTACTGGTTCCTTTCTTCTCCAAAGGATTGCTCTACACGGTCCCACTATTGCTCTCTCTTACAACAAACATTCTCAGTAGAAGAAACATTGATGGATTTCGGCTATACGTATGCTCCTAACCTCATCCATCAGGGGGCATCTGTTATCAATGAAATTTTGTCCACACATGGTGACAAGAACTCAGCATCGTCAAACAGTAATGAAGTCATTCATGACACTGAATTAATTTCACATCATTGCAAAAAGGTCAAAAACTATACAAAGTAACCAAAAATTGAAGGGCGCTTTACAAGAATTGGGTGCACGCGCATATGCGCGAAACATGAACGTACCATGCGCGCATGCGCGCACGACGTGCGGCTGTGGGTGCAAAAACCTGTGCACCTGCTAAACGACGCATTTATTGAATTGGTCGGCCTCCCAACCACTTATGGATCACCTCCCAAGCTTATTTGACTCCCAAATCTGAGCTGAATCCGCATGGTAGGCTAGTCAAAGACCTAATGAAGCCCTAAAGAGCCTCTCTTCACACTACAAAGGAGTTACATAATCACCCAATGCTATGCTATAAAAATCCATGAAGAAACATCATTTTCTCAAGGAATTTCATGTAATGTTATGTTGCTTAGATTGTTTTAAGGACTCACTCCTTGACAATAACACATTAGCACCATTTCATTGATCTATCCACCTCTCCATTGAGTGGATGTGCTTTGATTTCTTTCACCATCATTCTCATTTTCTTATTGTAAGGAGAGCAAGTTTGTGAGGGCCCAAGGTAGCTAACTGCATGTCCCCAGGTAACACAGGCTCCACCTATAGGGGTGTTCCTCGAAAAAGGATCCCAGTCAGAAAGTACACATCCTCCATTGTAGTGAAGGCTAGCTGCTCTCCCCACACCATAAAACAATGTAGATCCAGACTCCACATCTGGATCAAAAACTGCAGAAGATACTCCTAAGCCCGTATCAATAGGCACTCGAAGAACTTCAGCAGCCCACAGGCTGCCAAAGTGGCATGAACCCCCGACTCCTCAATAGCCATGACATCCTTCCACTGTGACCATTCCCACTCTAGCCAGTGGACGGGCATCGTACAAATGATCGGCTGCAACCAAATAATACATTCCTAGATCAACCATCTCAACCATAAAACACATTATAATATCCAAAGAAGATGTGTTTTGCACCCATTAGCCTTGCCTCCAAGGCACGGTTGTTTAACCCATAGTCGCGCACATATGTGTGCCTGTTCACCCCACATGCACGCACATTTGCACGCCTGTTCACCCTACAAGCGCGCACACATGTGCACGTGTTCATCCCATAGGCGTGCATGAGTGTGCACCTGTCTGCCATACAGAGGTGCCTCCATGTGCCCCTGTCACAAACACGAGCATGCATCACAGTGTGCCTGTCCACTACACAACCGCGCACCCATGCGCAGCTGTGTTGCAAACAGGCGCGCATACCATGCGTGCCTTTTTCCCCTCTATGGGTGCACCCATGCGCAAATATCCGGATAACAGGTGTGCACCTGTGCACGCATATTTCCAGATCATCCACGCACTAGGGGGCCTACACCCATAAAAACCCCTATACGACCCTCCGTAGAATCCCTACCCACAAATTGAAAACCTACTTCTATGCAGGACGATAAGACTACTAACCTAAAGCTCCCTGGTCCTGAATCGACTGACTCATTCTCTTGAAATCTCCAAATCTCCTTTGAATACCTCTCATCCAGTCACTATGACAACAGGTACAAATGAGGTGGCAATGTGGGTCCTACAACTATATATAGGCCTTTCCGCCAAACTTCCAAACACCATTTCGGGAGCTCCAGGTGTCCATTTTTCGATCCGTCTTCAGCCACTAGATCAACATCCCATCATCTACATCAAGACAGTCCATGGGCCATATTTTATCCTTAGCCCCCGAGGCACCATTTTTTCATACGCCATCCAGGTATGCATGCTCATGTTCAAAATTATCAAATAAATTCTTGTATGTTCGATTCTCTTCAGATATTGTTCACGTCGGGTATTTGGTTTTCATGTGTGTAGGTATTTGGTCATCATACATTAGCGCAACCCCTTCAGGTATATAATCAACACTGGCATGTAATCATTCCCTCTGAATCTCAATTACATCTCTAGTCACACCTTACGAAATTTGCCTTTAGGATCCCCATCTTCGGCTCTACAGTACCAACACCTCCATTTTCATTTTGGGTACTGTCACCCGGTAGCAGTCTCCCCCACATGATTTTTCCCATTCATAGCACCCTTTGGCACTCTGACACTCATGTTGTTTTTCCACCCTTTAGGGATGGGAGTCCCGATAGTTTTACATCATGTCATGAATCAACCACATACTCCTTCTCCTCATTTTTCTAGCTTTCCCAATGGACTACTAGGTTATCTCTTCAAGGTTCTATTTTGACTGCACCTCCGCAGTATCATTAACCCTCCATTTCATCCACAATCAGTTTGATCCTCAATAAATTTCCCTCCATACCATCTACCTCATACATAAACCCACCCATGGTGCCCCCAACCTCCACTCGTTCTCCAAGCACATTGCGCCCTCACCAGCTCAACCATATTACATTGGGGCACCCATTTCTATATTTGTACACTCATCCCAAATTATTCTTTATAAATTGTAAAAACCCTTTGTTTCTAGCATTTACATATCTTTTTGTCGTCACCTTTGGCGACCTTATTCCCTTTTTTGGCAAACGCAACCCATGTTGCCCTTGGTTGGGGCACTCCTTATCATTTACTCCTATTGACATCATCCATATACTCCAAGTATCCCACAGACCACTTACCTCTTCTCTCAGAGTTTGTCCACTTTGTCCCGCCTCTGGCACAACTTATCCCATGTCTTGTTGTCCCCCTGGCACTTGAACTAGTTGAACGGTTGCGGCCACTTATACTTCACATATAACCCCAACCAAGGGAAGTCTTGAGTCTTCATACATCTTGATTTCATCCATGTACCTCCTCAGTTCCTAACCTCACCTAGTAGATTTCACGAAGCCCTTTTTCTTCTTGGAGTCATGTCCCCCTTTTTTCGACATCAACATAGTTTCCAGAAGGGTGACAATATCTTGACTCTCATTACCTTTCCAATAAGAGGTCTCGGACGACACAGGGAGAACCATAATTGATCTCTAGTGTCGTTGACCCCCATGTTATAACCCTAAATTTCACCATACATGCTTACCTGGCATCAGGCCATCTCAGATCCCTTCTTTGCCAAAGAACTACTGAACAACTCTTTAAGAAACCTCTTTTATAAGGGCCCACGTGCCCTACTCCATTACTGCACACGTGTACATGCTAGCTGACCTAAAAAAACCCCAGTGGATCGACAAAAGAACAAAAAAAGGAAAGTTACTGATGAAGCACACATCTTTGGGTGAGTTAACTGAAACTCCTGGCCATGCATGGCCAAGGGTTCATCCAAATACCTAGCTCCTTATAGCCTATAAAATAATGGGTAGGGGTCCCATTTGGAGAAGGAAAAATATAGCAAAGAAACTCTGGCAATTTTCATATTCCCATTGTCCCAACCCTTTATCCATCCTTGTGCCAGAAGAGATACAAAGCAAAGAAGTTGGAGGACAGTTGAAGAGGAGCCCAGGATCAGGTTCACAGAGCGATTGCCGGTCTTGAATTTTTGTAAGTTGACTCATTCAAACTAATAAAGAAAATGTTTTTCCCATCCCAATTCATGAGTTATTCATAGTTTGTTAAGTACATGTTTGAATCTATAACCCCTTAGTCTATAGGTAAGATGCATGTGTATTTGTTGCTTGTCTTGTATGCAGGTCAACTTTGGAAGGACAACTCTGAACAAGTGATCAAGTGCAAAAGAGGATCGACATCGAACGCTTGGAACAAGGTAGGTTGATCTGGCCGTGTATTTACTGAAAATAAATGGGATTTAAGTCTGGGGACGAAGGTAGAAAGTAGATTTTCTCTTGGTCTTATCTACATGCAAAGTATAACCCTATTTGCTAGTCCGTAAGGAGATTTCCCTCACAACATAATTGGTGACCATACTGGGGAGATCTCTAGGGTTCCTAGGAATTTTGTTTTGTTTTTGGGTAGTTTTAAAAAGACTGGTTTTCTTGCATGTTTTTTTAGTTTCTATAAAGTTTGAGCTAGTAGAGAGTCTGGTTTTCCATACTAGCTTTCTCTGTTATTTACTTGACTGTGTTTTTTCGGGACCCATAGAGGTACACGTGGCCTACATAAGGTCTGTATGCGTGTACCCACACCCTACTCTCTTACATCCCGCATGTGAACGCTAGCTGAGGAAGCAACAATAGCGTGTAGATTCCAAAAAAATTTGGAGGCAGTCATCCTCTTCCCTGTTAGAATCAGTGATTCTTAGGGGTTTTCTGGAATTATTTCTAAGTCCTAGTTGTCTGCAGTCTTGTCTCAGATTGGTTTGTTTTACAAATTTTTTCCTTACATTGTTTGATTTTTCTGTTTAAAAAAAGTGTCCAAGCCTTCAAGGGATCCTGGTTATCAATATCAGTGGTCTCTTCTTGGTTTGGATTGTTTGTTTTTATTTTTTTTCTTAGAGTTTAGAGATACATGCGACCTGTACAAGGTCAGCTCGCGTCTACATACCCTCTGTCTCTATACAACTCATGTTCACATGCTTGCTGTTGGATTATCAGTAGCGTGCTTGTGCAGGGTAGTTTTTGTTGAGGGTAAGGAAATCATCCTTTCCCTTGATGAGAATTATACTTCTCATGTGTTTGAATATCTGTCTTAGCAGTCAGTAGCTTAGGATTAATTTTACCCTTAGCTTGCTTTTACTCTTTTAAAAGTTGTCATAAAAAAAAACTGTTTAGGGTTTTTAGACAAGAGTGAGAGTCATTTTTTAAGTTGCTAGTGTGTGATTTCTTGAAGTGATTCTTTGTGATCTATGATTTAGGACAAAATTGTTTTTCTTGGTTTTTTACTTGTTGGTATTTTTTCTTTTTGCTTTATCAACATTTGAATAAAAAAAAGAAATCTCTTTCGTTTTCTTGTTTGGTTGAAGAGTGTGATTCTGCATTATTATCCAGGGAAAAGTCTTTTATTTCATAAGTTTTTGCAGTTTACTTAGATCATAAGTAGCTCGTAGTCGAGTGAAATTCCTTTTGAGTTTGCTGTCCAAAATCTTAGAAAATTAAAAAATAAATATTTTGAAAGTTGTTGAAATTTTGCATTAAGTGAAAGTTTTTGTTTCCATCTTTTTACTCATTTTTATTTCATCTTTTGCACATCATCAATTTCACTATCATACCCCTTGACATAAGACAGGCCATAAAATTAATGCTAAATCTAACATTTATTAGACTTTTATGTTTGTAGGGTTAACCAACTAGTTCAGGATTAGGGCCTTGGATTAGGTTGGAGAGGAAACTCTTCAAGGCCATTCAAAATCAAACATTGGAGTCTGAGTTAGGGAGTGTCTAAGTCTAGTATCGTGAAATTTATATGGGACCCCCCTCTAACACAGGGGATAAAAAAGAGGTTGTGTGCGGAAAGGTAGTGGAGATAACCCCTCCAAAGCTGGACCAATCGTAGTGGAGAACACATATAGAGGGCTTGTTTTGGGATTTCATCATTTGCATTTTCCACGGGGCTTCATGGGTCTCAAATCCATTCAAGGTCCTTAGTTATCTTTTGGATCACTTTATTTTGATACCCTTGACAGGTTTCAGGATCGATACCCTACTCATTGTGGTCTACCCGACTTTCGACTGTACCCGCCTGGTGACTGTTCACGCGTTGGCAACCTAGTTGCCTATATTTTTTAGGGACATACACAGGTGACTGCGAGGGTATTCCGTGGTACCTAGGACAGACATCGGGCCATTCTTTGCAGAGTATACCTGGAGGGTGCTTCCATTTTCGAGTTGCACTTGCACCGGTAAGTTGCTCTAGTGTTGGTTGTTGTAACTGTTCTTCCAAGTAATTTAGTGTTTTCCTGTCTTATCTTATAGGGACATTTTTTTAGTGTGTGTTACTTTTGAACGTTTAGACTAACCTAGAGTGTCTTATCTTCTCACATAGTGGAGGATCACGAGATCTGTCGGTCATGAAGGCTTCTTGGCTTGCCGCCAGTTACACTGGATCCACCCCCGCCACCATTAAGGCGAAAGCTAGACCAACAAGGGTCTTTTGAAGCGACAGGGTTATAAGAAATTGAGCCCGACCAACATCTGGAGGAATCGACCATTTTGGACCTTGGAGAGAATGTTCTTGGCCCGGTTGAAACCCCAACCATTAATATCTTGGCACCTTTCATCATACCAATTCAATTTTACGAGCACCAGATAGTGTTTCACACAACCATGGAAACAAATGTTGTTACTCCTTCTGGGAATTCTTCAATTCCCACTACGATTATCACCGCAGGAGAGTTTTCACCTCCTAAACCACCGTCAAAGGTCCGAGACACCATGGTCTCGACTGCCTCTACATCACACAATGGTTCGATCCCATCTTTGGCGGTGGTCGCAATCCCTTTCACACCAAGTACGACATGCCCTCCATTCTCATACAGGATGCCTAGTTCAGGTACAAGTCCTGTACTTTCCTACTCCACTTTGTAGACTTTAGGTCTGGGGGCACGGATCTCTAGCGCTCCTCTGCAAGGTCACATGGGGGGCACTCCTGCTCCTTTTAATGCTTTCCCTTACAGAGGAGGTCATATACCTCCTTCGTCCCCTTCACTCGGCGGCTCGCATCAATAATCCATCGGGAAACCTACACACCATAGTTTATTTGGAGTGGGGAGTCAAGGACCACCTTCACATAATATTCCGATAGGTTCGACACCATTTTCTTTGATCTGAACGTTTGGTAAAAATGACTTCTCATAAGCCTCCTTCCCGACTGGGGGCAATCCCAGTTTTGGACAACCTTTTCCTATGCAGGGTACTATTCCTGCACAGGGGCCAAACCTAGGAACTTCTTCCACATCAAGTCCCTGGAATTCTTGGCAGGGATCCGTTTCCTCGTCTGGAATGCTGATCTGGGGTAATTCTTTCCACAATCAATAGAACCCCAGAGAAACTACTATGCCTATCCCCACGTGACCGACATGGGGCAACCCTTCCCAAAGTCCATCAAATGCAATGCATGCCCAACCATCTATGTACTATTTTGGAAGTTAGCCGACAATGTCTCCACATACGCAAAATCCATACGCTGTCCAGGGCCATGGTTTCTATTGGAATCCGGGCCAGCAGCCAAAATTTTCCTTGCAACCTAGTGCCAGTCAAACTCCAGGCCCCTTTTTCCCAGGTTATCACCAACAACCCAAACTACCCTTCCTGGTGACTTTGCACTTGCCAGATTTGACAAGGTTGTTGAATGACCCTATTTGTCACGATCCGCTTGGCCTCCTATGTTGACAAAGTTTCCTTCAGACATTCCAAAGTTCGAATCCAAGCCTAACAAATATCCAGGAGATCATGTGACTACCTTCCATCTTTGGTGCTCACCTAAATCGTTGAAAGATGACTCCATATAGTTGTGATTATTTCAACGTACTCTCATTGGGAGTGCTGCAAAATGGTACATTGAGCTCGATCGCTCAAGATATTATTCCTTCGGCGAGCTGGCAATGGATTTTCTAAACCATTTTCAGTTACCTGTGAGATATAATTTTGGCACAGAGCTACTGGCCAATTTCGAACAGATGACAACGGACCATATCTTTGATCACATCTGAGAATGGAGACGCCGGAAGAGTTTAATTAAGGTGCCAGTCCCACCATCATTCATTCTTGAGTGGTTCCTTAAGTATTTGGTTCCGCAGTTATCCAATGACGTCGCAACGTCGGGAGTATTCTTCGAAGAAGACGCCATCATGAGAGCTCAACAGTTTGAGCTCATCGATTCTTAGTCTGGTTTATTATACAACATCTTGCCAGATGCACCATGCTCAATACTTGATAAAACTAGAGAGAGAGATGCACCACATGCCGATGGTATTGTTGGTTCAGCATAAACAAATCCCACTAAGCAATTTCCGAAGTAGTTGCAACAGTTTTCTATACAACACACAACGACCAACCAAACTACTACTTTGGTTGGTCCCCCTACCAAAACATCATAGGTACACACAATGCAATTGACTAACCCAAATGCCACCCAATAGCTTGAAGGAAAGAAAAAACAACGAAACAAGGGTAAAGGGGATAAAAAACCTACCAATAATGCTGGTGGGGACAACACTGAGAAACTGAAGGCGAGGTATCCGTGTAACTTGTGCGCGGAATACCACCCAACCCATCTATTTCCTCAGCTTGCAGAAGCCCAAAAGTTTGTGATGCAGCAACAGACTGTTGTGTTGACCAATCCATTTCTACATGGGAAAAATCTAACCCAAGCTTCTGCAAGCATGGAAGGGGGCAGCCAAGACCCCTCTCCACCTACAAACAACCCCACATCCGCGAACATATATATGATGAGGGGTGATGCTTTTATATCGACTAGAGCGCATGACTATAGTAAACCAAGCACTTCTAAGAAGGGTAAAGAAGTTGAACTCGCATCCCTTCCTCTACAGATTGAGAAGACATTGGGTGAAAAACTGACACGCATTCCCAAATGTGCACTAAAAAACATTTCTCATAACCCAAACACAAGGGCCGCCCAAAACCACTCTGTGGTGGAGGATTGATCACAAACCCCTTGCGCGATGTCCTATTTGGAGGTCCTCCAAAAGTGCCCTTCCCATAGGAAAGCCTTGTTAACCGCTTTAGGATCTACCGAGAC
>JZKD02S1735775.1:11179-30220 GCA_000966675.3 Picea glauca | reverse complement strand
AGATAGATTCGAAAGAAATTCAGTGTCCATGATAAGCACTTTTCTGTCTAGGGTTAAGGTCAAGCCTTAGAGGTCGATCTACTTGTCCGCAGGCAGATTTTCCTACAACAATGTTGTTACTCGTTCTAGGAATTCTTCAATTCCCACTACGGTTGTTACCGCAGGAGAGTTTTCACCTCCTAACCCACCATGAACAGTCCGAGACACCATGGTCTCGACCACCTCTACATCACACAGTGGTCTGATCCCATCTTTGGTGACGACCACAACCCCTTTCACACCAAGTGCGATAGGCCCTCCATTCTCATACGGGATGCCTAGTTCAGGTACAAGTCCTGTACTTTCCTCCTCCACTTTGCAGACTTAAGGTATGGGGGCAGGGAGCTCTAGTGCTCCTCTACAAGGTCACATGGGGGGCATTCCTACTCCTTTTAATGCTTTCCCTTACAAAGGAGGTCATATACCTCCTTCGTCCCCTTCACTCAGCGGCTCGCATCAATAATCCGTTGGGCAACCTACACATCATAGTTTATTTGGAGCAGGGAGTCAAGGACCACCTTCGCATGATATGCCAGTAGGTTCGACACCATTTTCTTTGATCGAAATGTTTGGTAACAATGCCTTCTCGCCAGCTGCCTTCCTGAATGGGGCAATCCCAGTTTTGGACAACCTTTTCCTATGCAGGGTACTATTCCTGCACAGGGGGCAAACCTAGGAACTTCTTCTACATCGGGGCCTTGGAATTCTTGGCAGGGATCCGTTCCTCCTCCGAAATGCTGATCTGGGGTAATTATTTCCACAATCAATGGAACCCTGGACAAACTACTATGCCTATCCCCATGGGACGGACATGGGGCAACCCTTCCCAAAGTCCACTGAATGCAATGCATGCCCAACCATATATGTCCTATTTGGGAAGTCATCTGACAATGTCTCCACATACGCAAAATCCATACGCTGGCCAAGGCCACGGTTTTTACTAGAATTCGGGCCAGCAGCCAAACTTTTCCTGGCAACCTGGTGCTAGTCAAACTCCAGGCCCCTTTTTCCCAGGTTATCACCAACAACCCAAACTACCCTTCCTGACGAATTTGCACTCGCCAGATTTGACAAGGTTGTTGAATGACCCTATTTGTCACGATCCGCGTTGGCCTCCTATGATGACGAAGTTGCCTTCAAACATTACAAAGTTTGAAGCCAAGCCTAACGAAGATCCAGGAGATCATGTGACTACCTTCCATCTTTGGTTCTCATCTAAGCTATTGAAAGATGACTCCATACAATTGCGATTGTTTCAACATACTCTCATTGGGAGTGCCGCAAAATGGTACATTGAGCTCGATTGCTCAAGATACTCTTCCTTCAGTAAGCTGGCAATGGATTTTCTAAACCATTTTTAGTTACCTGTGAGATACGATGCTAGCACAGAGTTACTGGCCAATTTTGAACAGACGAAAGTGGATCATATCTCTGATCACATCCGAGAATGGATTCACCAGAAGAGTTTAATTAAGGTGTCAGTCCCACCAACATTTCTGCTTGAGTGGTTCCTTAAGTATTTGGTCTCACAGTTATCCAAATATGTCGCAACGTCGGGAGTATTCTCCGAAGAATACGCCATCATGAGAGCTCAAAAATTTGAGCTCATCTATTCTCAGTCCAGTTTATTATAAAACATCTTGCCAGATGGGCCACACTCAATACTTGATAAAACTAGACAGAGAGTTGGACCACATGCCGATGGTATTGTTGGTTTAGCACAAACAAAGCCCGCTGAGCAATTTTTGAAGCAGTTGCAACAGTTATCTATACAACACACAACGGCCAACCAAACTACTACTTTGGTTGGTCCCCCTACCAAAACGTTGGAGGTACACACAGTGCAATCGACTAACCCAAAGGCCACCCAACAGCCTGAAGGAAAGAAAAAACAATGAAAGAAGGGTAAGGGGGATAAAAAACCAACCGATAATGCTGGCAGGGACAACACTGAGAAACGAAAGGCGAGGTATCCATGTAACTTGTGCACGAAAGACCACTCAACCCATCTATTTCCTCATCTTGTAGAAGCCCAAAAGTTTGTGACGCAGCAACAGCCTGTTGTGTTGAGCAATCCATTTCAACATGGGAAAAATCTAACCCAAGCTTCTGCAAGCATGGAAGGGGGAAGCCAAGACCCCTCTCCGCCTTTGAACAACCCATCAACCACGAACGTATATATGGTGAGGGGTGATGCTTTTATATCGGCTAGAGTTCATGACTATAGTAAACCAAGCACTTCTGAGAAGGGTAAAGAAGTTGAACTCCCATCTCTTCCTCTACAGATTGAGAAGACGTTGGGTGAAACAATGACACACATTCCCAAAGGCACATTAAAAAAAGCTTCTCATAACCCAAACGCAAGGGCCACCCAAAACTACTTTGTGGTGGAGGATTTATCACAAACCCCTTGCGCGATGTCTACTTTGGAGGTCCTCCAAAGCTGCCCTTCCTAGAGGAAAGCCTTGTTAACCACTTTAGGATCTATCGAGACTTGTAATCCAGGTACAATCATGTTGGATACAACTGACTTAAAACCTCATCTGCCTTACCACAAAGCATTTAAGATAGTAATGGCTTATCCCATAAAAACTTTTACTTGGAATATTTTCTACACGATGGTTGATGAGGGCGCCTTGACATAAGTTACGTCGTTGGCGTGTTGGAAGGTTGTTGGCTAGCCCATTTTGTCTCCATCACCTACTCTCCTCACTACTTTCGATGGTCATTCATTTCGAACACATGGCATCTTTCCTTCTTTCCCTATGCAGTTAGGAGGGAAGACCGTGTGTGTCAAAGTAGAGGTAGTCGATGCTCCCCTCGATTATAACCTCTTTTTAGGATGGAGTTGGAATTATGCCATGGAAGATGTGGTTTCTACAATTTTCTGGGTCTTGTTGTTTCCACATGAGGGCCATGTAGTGACCATCAATCAATTGTCTTTCTCCAGACCTAACCCTGCATTGGGGGCATCCACGGTCCCGATGATTGATAATCCTCAACCAGGTGTCGTCAACGTAGGGGCTAGTTTGTGCCCATCTTTGATGGGTACCTTCGATTACCTGCCCCCTCAAGGTGATATCAAGTTTATATCCAATCACCATAAGGTTGAGATTTTTCAAGTTTCGTCGTTCCGCATGAATTACTTCGATGATCCGTGGATAATTCCTTCCCCATTGGCCATGATGGATGGGACAGGGTACCCGGGCATGTCCATCCCCTTGTTTGCAGCTGAAGTAGTGTACTCTTTAGTCCAACAAACTTCAGCCCACACTAATCCAGCTCTTGCACAAGAGTTAGATCCACTTCTTGAGCCTATTTGGGCTCAGGGTTCTCTCACTCACACTGATTCATTAGAATTAGTATTTCCCTCTAATGAGGCAATATTTGAAGCAATGACTAGTCTGGATAAACCCTGGGAAGATCTTCATCACAGATCATACTTCCTCCTAGAGTTAAGCTGAATTGAAGTGGGAGAATTCACCGTGACTATGACGGGAGATTGGTCTTGTCCTATTAATCCATTAGCTACACATGAGGTTTATGCTGAGGGTAATATGGAAACTATCACTGAAACTTTACCGATTAATATATCCCGAAACCCTGGTGTCATGGACAATGTCTTCGTTGGAGCAGATTGTTCCCCCGAAGAGATTCAAATCTACACAGATCTTTTCAAATAATTCCGTGACAGTTTTGCCTAGTCTTATGAGGAAATGCCAGGCATCGATCCAAAAATAGTTGAACATGAAATCACAACATATCCTGATGCCAAGCCGATTCGGCTGAAGCTTTGTCCAGTTAATCCTAAGAAAGCAGTAGCCATTAAGGTTGAGGTTGAGAAATTTCTAAAAGCCAGGTTTATCTATCCTATCCATTTGACCCAATGGGTGTCAAATCATGTGCCAGTCAATAAAAAACAAGGCACAATCCGTGTATTTACCAAATTCCGTGATTTGAACAAGGCATGTCCCAAAGATAATTTTCCCACACCGTTCATCGACCAGATCATTGATGAATCTGCAAGTTGCGAAGCCTTTTCTTTCATGTATGGTTTTTTGGGATATAATTAGATACAAATCAAACCCAAAGACCAACACAAAATGACATTCATCTGTCCATGGGGTACATTCGCGTATTGTAAGATGCCTTTTGGTCTCAAAAATGCTGGAGCCACCTTTCAGTGAGCCATGTCTTTTTCTTTTCATGACCTGAAGCATATATTTGAGGCTTATTTAGATGATTTAGAATCTCGATCTCCCAAGAGAACAGATCATCCCATATGCCTCTGACTTATCTTCGAATGTTGTCGCTACTTTTGGATTCGCCAGAATCCAAACAAGTGTAGCTTATACATAACGTCAAGATGATTGTTAGGTTTCATCGTATCAACAATAGGGATCATGGTCAATCCTCTCAACGTGGAGGCAATAATTCATTTTCCACCCCCACGCACAATCCTTCAACTTCAGAGTCTACAAGGCAAGGTGAAATTTTTACGACGCTTCATCGCCAACTATGCTGAGATCACCAAGGGCTTTATGCACTTACTAAATAAATATGTTCCCTTTTACTGGGATGATGCTTCTCAACGCTCTTTTGACACATTAAAACATTCCATCACAACTGCCCCTCTGCTCCGACCACCTAACTATGGCAAAGATTTCTTATTATATCTGGCTACAGCAGAATCAACCATTGGCATGGTTTTAGTTCAGGAAGATGACTTGTTCTCAGAACACATGATCTATTACCTGAGCCGAGGCCTCGTAGGACTGGAACTCAATTATTCTCACATAGAAAAACTTGCGTTGGAAGTAGTTCATGTTGTTCAACGGTTCCGTCATTATGTTTTGTTTCTCAAGTCCACCATCATTATTGTCGTGAATCCATTCCAGTACATGTTGACACGACGGGTAATAGGCGGAAAAATAAGTAGGTGGATATTCATCCTCTAGGAGTTTGACTTAGACTTCATTTCAGTAAAGTCCAAAAAGTCATTGGTCTTCGTAGAACTTATTTTGGAACTTCTGGTTGAGTCAGGTGATGTTGTGCCTAAAGAATCGCCTATCTAGGGAGATATGTTTTTGATCACATCTTCGTATCCCTGGTATAGAGATATACTTATCGATCTCCAGACTTTGAAGTGACCCACCACTACTTCTCATCATGAGCATCGACACATATTCCATCAAGCTAAGAATTATCTCATAATCGATGATACATTGTATCGGAGAGGTGTAGACTACATCCTACGCCGATGTCTGACTCATGAGGAAGAAGTTATGATGCTTTATGATTTCCATACTAGATCTTGTGGCATTCATTTGTCTGGGTTGGTGACAACCCAAAAGATTCTATGAGCAGGTTACTTCTGGCTGATGCTTATCAAGGATTGTATCGAATTAGTCAAGAAGTGCCATCCATGCCAAATCTTCTCTCGGAAGATGAGGGCACATCCCGCTCCCATGTTTCCTATCATCACAGTTGGTCCCTTCACCAAGTGGGGGATTGATTACACTACACGCAACCCTCCTTCAGCAAGGGGACACTGCTATATCATCGTAGCTGTAGACTACTTCACAAAGTGGGTCGAAGCTATGCTAACGTTTAAAGATGATGGGGAGACTACAACTCTGCTTTTATTCAATCAGATAATAGTAAGGTTCAATATCCCGAGAGAGATTGTCACTGACCATGGAAGTCACTTTCAGAACTAGATGATGATTGATTTAACATAAAATCTTGGTCTACAGCAAGAACCTTCATCACCCTACTATGCCCAATCAAATGGGCAGGTGGAAGCTGTAAACAAAACTCTTAAGACCATTCTATAGCGAACTATCAACTCAGCCAAGTCAAATTGGCATTTGATGTTATACTTGGCATTATGGGATTAGCGAACATATGTTAAGCCTGCAACTGGTTTCTCACCTTTTCAACTCGTTTACGGGCTGGAGGCAGTCTTGCCCATTGAATGTCAGATCCCATCTCTAAAGTTGGCAGCACAATTATTGCCAGACACTTCTCCACTTGAAGAACAATTAGTATACCTTGAGCAGCATCGTGATGCGGCCTTGGCCAACGAGGCTCAAAAACATAAGGTCAAGTGTCAATATGATAGGTCCGTTCATCCTCAGATTTTCTCTGAAGGAGACCTTGTCTTGGTCTATGACCAAGATAAGGACCCTCTAGGGACAGGAAAATTCAAACCCATTCGGTTCAGACCTTTCATCATAAAAGAGGTTTTAAAAAAGGGTGCTTATCATCTGGTTGATTTTCAAGGGAATGCTTTGGCGGAGCTTAGAAATGGGCTCTACTTCAAGAAGTATTACTCATAGGCAGGTCACTGTGGGTAACTTTTTGTAACATATGTATAGTCTTTGTACTATTACTTTTTAGTTTCTTTTAGTGTTATGGACGTGTCATTGATATTATCTTTTGTCACTGTGGCAGATGTCAAGTGATTCCGAGGTGTTCATTGGGTATGCAGACGGTGCTAGTCGGCACACTCGAAGGCTTGCCTCTGCAGCTTGGGTAATCTTTACAGCTCAAGGCCAGTTATTATCTTCTGGAGGTATATGCTTAGGTGACACCACAAATAATGTTGTCAAGTATAGTGTAGTTGTTGAGTTGCTTCATGACACTTTGTCGTTGGGTATTTCTCATCTCTGGGTCTATCTCGACTCTCAACTGGTTGTGTCTCAGTTAAATAGAATATATCAGGTTCATGATCCAACTTTACATTGACGATTCCTTAGGGTACATCTCTTAGAACGAAACTTTGATTATATTACATATTTTCATGTTCCTAGGAGATTAAACCAAGTTACAGATACTCTATATAATCAAATTTTAGATTGGCATCTTGCACACATATGAAAGAACATTAACATAAGCATGTAAATACGTTTTTTGCACACATGATCCATAAGACACAAAAGACCAAAAAAACATATATAATATCATAAAGTAACCAGTGTACACCGATGGACGCAAGTGCCTCAAAAATATAACCGATAATGAGTCACAGGGCTTATGCCCTCAAAAAATATATACAAGTAGTGCTCATGGAACGTCAAAATGTTTGGCTAAAGTCAGGGCCTGTGGGCCCTGCTATACTGGTCCACAACATTGGCTAAACACTGAAACAACTGGACCCACATCCGTGGTGCCCCCACTACATGAGGCTGCATAGATGGTTGCAGGTCCTCAATCTCTGCCATCGGGACCGTGAGAGTGAGTGCAGTAAAGTTACGCTCAACCCATCTCAATACCCTCTCAGCTTGTCTGGTCGGAAGATCTCCTGCTACTGCTGGTCCCCCTGCGGCAGCAGGTGCGGCCCCTGGTCGAGGACGACGCATGTTCCTCGCATAGCCAGCAGGTTGTATTGGTCCCACATCTGCACACAATGAACACATATCCGTCAAATACTCTGGCATAACAAAAAAAATTGATATATATAAACAAAACAACATAAAAATTACATATACAACAAAAAAACTACAAAGGTGGAGACTTACCCATCTCCCCTTGCTCCTCACCAGGAGGTACGGGTATCTCAGGGTCTCTCGAAAAATCAATCCCAACATAGGGGTAATCCTCTATAACCGAGATCTATTGTGACAACCACGCAAATAAGTCATCATCGAAGGACTCATTGGTCCTTCCACCGCCCTGTCGCAGTAGTAATATTGCCCATCTACACATAGCAAGAAGAGAGGCCTGATGTCCTCGTACCACTACTCGAGGACTAAAACTCAGAACTCTCTCAAAAAAGAATGAACACAGAACAGTCCCAAACCTGAATTTCCGATGTGTCCGCAAATGGAAATCTGTTAGTTGTCTTTTCATACACTCAAGCAATGTGGTACTCCAATCAAAAACTTGTGCATTTAAGCACTGGACTGCATAGTTCATCTGTGCATGGGATGCCTGATGTAGAGCCGCAGAACCAATAATTCACCCAATAAGAAATACTATCGCCTATAGAGATAAGTTAGTGATCTTGCTTATGGGCACCTGCGTGCTCGCGCGATCGGTATTAGATGCACAGTATAGGCCTATCAATTCTGCTATGTTATGCGGCCCCGCAGGAAAAGTCTGGAAATTGACTAGTTCCCCTCTTTTGGAGAGGCCAGTCAAGAAGTAAATGTCCTCGACCATGGGCACCAGTGACTGTCCCTCTAACATGAATGCCTCTGCATCTGGATGCTAGTAGTCAACCAAGGCATTCAGTAGCCTAGGTTGTGCCCACATGAAAGGACATAGGAAAAACTTGAGTAAACCACACTGCATCAAAGTAGCCACAACATTGGGGTCTTCCCCGACCAACTCATTTACCTCTTCATGCTCTCTTTCTCTCCAATGGACATACATCCTGGAAAAAACCAAGGTTCAGGAGGGTTAACACTTGATTTTTATGCCTTTTTCATTCCATAAGGGGGCCTACGCGTGCTGTAATGGTGACAGTCACGTGTACATGCGGCCTGTACAGAGACAGTCCGCGTGGACCTATGGAATATGTTTGGGTTCAACAACCATCAACCAAGATGAGTACACTGCCGTCATTGGCCTCCTCGTCGATGCCCATCATCATCGTATTCGTCACCTTAGCATCTTTCTTGACTCCCAACTAGTCATTTTCCAGCTCAACAATGTGTACCATGTCCGCGATCCTTACCTCTTTCACAAATACTTGCAAGTTAGACTTTTATCTTGACATTTTGATTTCATTACATTTACACATATTCCAAGACAATTGAATCAAATTACAAATAACCTAGCTAACATTATACTCGATTGGCATATATCACATCAAGATATCTCTACACATACATAAACCATCAAGATCCTGTCACAGCATATATAGATTAGACATCATCAACAGATTTAAAAACACATGTAAACATCACAAAGACCCCAAAATGTATACTCATATATATATATATATATATCAGTCATCAGTGCCATCAAAATGTTTACATACACATAAAATACATCGTATACAAAATCTGCAGGCCAGTGAAGCACCTCGGTACAAAACTATTGCCACTACACCAAAATGGGATCACCAGCCTATATACAAAAATACCAACATACATAGAGCGACACTGAAGGTGCCTCTAGAGCACCACCTCCTGCCCCTCCCTCAGGCGGTGGTGCCCCACCCATTATCAATCCCTCCAGACCTGGAGGTAACCGCTCGATCATCGCAACACCTGCTACAGTTGCTCATCACACCATGGTCCACCACATCAGCGACACTCCCACACACTGCTCTAGGATTCCCTTGTCCTAGATGCACGACCACATGCCTTCAGGCACTCCTTGTAGCACCGCTTCCAAGCGGCGGTGAATATCCTCAAAATCTCCCCCGGCCTTCGCCGGAGGAGCATGTGATGGCCCAGCACCAGGTTCATCAAACCAGTGTCTCCTAGCCGCTCTCTCGTCACCGAATGGTCTCACCTCAATTTCCTCGTACTGACCTCTCTCTCCTACCCACGACTCTCCTCGCGACAATTTCACCGGCCCCTGACGAGCCGATGCTCTCATCAACTCAACCTCACACCCGTGAGGTCCCACATCTGCACATACAAACAACCAAATGATATTATCATCATTTCTACATAATACACATGTCATGCTATCTCAAAAATCAACATATCAAAATCACAAACATACCTCGGTGGTCGAACACCTCCCCTGGAAGTAACACCACATCCAAATCACCCCAGAAGACAACCCCACAGTATGGATACTACAGTATGATCTGCAACATCTGTCGCCACACCTGTGTAGCCTTGGCCCCGAAAAAATGGCCACCCTTGCCACCACCATGGCGAATCAAAATTGTCGACCACCACCTCAGTCATGGCTCTCGCGCACTAGGTGCACCCAATAAAACTCTAGGGTGCAACATTGACACCCTCTCCAAAAAATAGGCCACCAAGATGGACCCAAAGGCAAAGTCCCCTGAGTCCATAGTCCGACACCTGTCAAGTTGCCCTACCATCTTAGCATGTAGCATCAAACCCTAGGAAAAATGCTCTCCAGCCAATGCCCTCCCCATAATCCTCAACTGACCACCACTGATCCACTGAGTCGTGAGGGAACCATATACCCTCACAATCATCATTGCTACACAACGATGAACTAAAACATCCATAGCCCCGATACTCACTATGGAGCCTAACATGAAGTTCTCACTCGAACAAGACCTCCGACCCAAGGTAGCTAACTGCATGTACCCATGTAACAAAGGCTCTGCTGGTAGGGGCATTCCTCGAAAAGGGAGCCCAGTCAAAAAGTACACATCCTCCACCGCAGTGAAGGCTAGTAGCTCTCCCCGCACTATAAAACAATGCAGATCCGAATTCCACATCCAAATCAAAAACTGCAGAAGATACTCCTGAGCCCGTATCAATGGGCACTCAAAGAACTTCATCAGCCCATAGTCTGCCAAAGTGGCATGAACCCTTGACTCCTCAATAGCCACGACATCCCTCAACTGTGACTAGTCCCACTCTCACCAGTGGACCGACATCATACAAATGATCGCCTGCAACCACATAATACAGTCCTACATCAGCCGTCTCGACCATAAAACACATTAAAATCTCCAAAAAGATGAGTTTTGCACCCATTAGCCTTGCCTCCAAGGCGCGAATGTTTAACCCACAGGTGCGCACATATGCGTTCCTGTTCACCCCACAGGCGCACACATTTTCATGCTTGTTCACCCCACAGGCGCACACATATGCATTCCTGTTCACCCCACAGGTGTGCACATTTTCGTGCTTGTTCACCCCATAGGCATGCACACATGTGTGCCTATTCATCCCACAGGCGCGCATGAGTGCACACCTATCCACCATACAGAGGCACCTCCATGCGCCCCTGTCACAAACACGGGCACACATCACAACGTGCCTGTCCACTGCACAATCGCGAACCCATGCGTAGCTATGTCGCAAATAGGCGCACATATCATGCACGCCCTTTTCCCCCCTACGGGCGCACCCATGCGCGGATATCCGGATAGCAGGCATGCACCTATGCGCGCATATTTTCAGATTGCCTGTGCACTGGGGGGCCCACACCCATAAGAACCCCTGTACGACCCTCCGTACATGCCTTGCCCACAAATTGAAAACCTACTTCTATGTAGGATGATAAGACTACTAACCTGAAGCTCGTTGGTCCTAAATCAACTGGCTCATTCTCCTAAAATCTCCAAATATCCTCTAAATACCTCTCATCCAATCCTTATGACAGTAGGTACAAATGAGGTGGCAATGTGGGCCCTACAGCTATATATAGGCCTTTTCGCCAAAATTCCAAACACCATTTTGGGAGCTCCGGGTGTCCATTTTTTTATCTATCTTCAGCCATGGGATCAACATCCCGTCATCTACATCAAGATAGTCCCCGGGCCATTTTTTATCCTTAGCCCCTGGGGCACCATTTTTTCATACCCCGTCCAGGTACACATGCTCATGTTCAAAATTATCAAATAAATGCTTGTATGTTCTATTCTCTTCAGATATTGTTCACGTCAGGTATTTGGTTTTCATGTGTGCAGGTATTTTGTCATCATACATCAGCGCAACCCCTTCAGGTATATAATCAACATTGGAATGTAATCATTCCCTCTGAATCTCAATTGCATCTCCAGTCACACCCTCTGAAATTTGCCTTTAGGATCCCCATCTCCGGCTCTACAGTACTGACACCTCCATTTGCATTTTGGGTACTGTCACTCGGTAGCACTCTCCCCCACATGAGTTGTCCCATTCATAGCACCCTTTGGAACTCTGACACTCATGCTGTTTTTCAACCCTTTAGGGATGGGAGTCCCGATAGTCTTACATTAGGTCATGAATCAACCACATACTCCTTCTCCTCATTTTTCTATCTTTCCCAATGGACTCCCAGGTTATCTCTTCAAGGTTCTATTTTGACTGTGCCTCTGCAGTATCATTAACCCTCCATTTCATCCACAATCAGTTTGCCCCTCTGCAAATTTCCCTCCATACCATCTACCTCATACAGAAACCCACCCATGGGGCCCCCAACCTCCACCCATTCTCCAAGCACATTGCACCCTCACCAGCTCAACCATATTACATTGGGGCACCCATTTCTGTATTTGTACACTCATCCCAAATTATTCTTTATAAATTGTAAAAGGCCTTTGTTTCCAGCATTTACATATCTTTTTGTTGTCACCTTTGGTGACCTTCTTCCCTTTTTTGGAAAATGCAACCCATGTTGCCCTTGGTTGGGGCACTCCTTATCATCTACTCCTATTGACATCATCCATATACTCCGAGTATCCCACAGACCACTTACCTCTGCTCTCAGAGTTTGTTCACTTTGTCCATCCTCTGGCACAACTTATCCCACATCTTGTTGTCCCCCTGACACTCGACCTAGTTGAACAGTTGTGGGCACTTATACTTCCCATATAACCCCAACCAAGGGTAGTCTTGAGTGTTCATACATCTTGATTTTGTCCATGTACCTCTTCAGTTCCTAACCTCACCTAGTTGATTTCACGAAGCCCTTTTGCTTCTTGGAGTCACATCCCCCTTTTGTCGACATCAACACCATTTCTAGAAGGGCGACAATATCTTGACTCTCATTACCTTTCCAATGAGAGGTCTCGAACAACACAGGGAGAACCATAATTTCTCCCTGGTGCTATTGACTCCCATAGCATTCGACTTCAACACTTTCTCATGCTATGGTGGGTCTTACTTTGTGACTATTGCAGTTGTTTCTTATATTTGTCGAAGACCCCTGAACTTGGCTGGGATATCAACGCCTACAAAATCTGTGATACTTCTTATAGGTGTCATTGCCTACTATTCAGAGTATGTTCCTCCTCATAATTGTCCTCTTCCTTTATCATGACCTCCCCTGAGGGTGCTGTAGTTTTCTACATCAACACACCGTTTTAGTTACTATACAACACCATTCTTTTTGAGTTACATGACACGAGCATGGGGCATGCCCGCCTCGTTTGTACACAATTTATTTTTACACACCTCATGGAAGGTTGGGTCCTACATGTTTCCTTCTCCCTCCAACGAGTCACTCTTGATACTCTCACTATCACTCTCTCTTACAACAACACTCTCAGTAGAAGAAACATTGATGAATTTCGGCTATACGTATGCTCCTAACCTCATCCATCAGGGGGCATCTGTTATCACTGAAATTTCGTCCGCAAATGGTTATAGGAATCCAACAACTTCAAACATTTATGAGGTCACCCATGGACCAAAATTACCACAAAAAGCATTTCCAAAATATCTAAAACTATACAACCAGAGATAAAATTAAGGTGCACTATGACCACACAGGGCGCACGCGCACATGCGCGATCCAGAAATGCACGAAAAGTGCACATGTGCACGATGCACGACTGTGGTCACTAAAAGCCATGCACATCTAAGAATGGTGCATTTATGAGATTGGTCAGCCTTCCACCCACTTCTGGTTCAACTTTCAAGTTGATTTGACACCCAAATCTTGGTTGAATCCGACTGGGCGGCTAGTCAAAGACCTGAAAATGCCCTAAATAGCCTCTTTTCACACTATAAGCTAGTTGCACAATACCTCAAAGTGGTGCTATAAAACAAGGCCATGGGTGCACTTCATTTTCAAGGAATTCATTTGCAAGGTTATGCTACTGCTATTCTCTTGGGGAATCCTTTTTTCTCATCAAGAGCATACTAGCATCATTACATTGGGAAATCCATCTCACCTCTTGAGTGGATTAGCTTGGGATTCTTTCACCATTTCATTCAAAGTTGTAAGAAGAGCTTAGTTGTGGGGGTCCAAGAGCCCTCCCTTGGAGGAAGAAGGGACCCAAAGTCCTCTTTATTCTTGGTGTTTTCTTTCACTAACATAATCCTTGCCATTGGTGACATGAGTCTTATTGGTTTTTTGTTCTTATGTATTTATGCTCAATAATTTAGTTGTTCTTTTATTTCTTAGTTTAATTCTTATCTTGTTATTTTATGTTTCTTTTTCTAACCCTTTCCTTTACTGTTGTATTTCTTAGCTAACCCAACTAAGCTTGTAAGCACCTATGTTTTGCTCATTTAGGTGACAAAAGAGGCGCAACAACAGTTGCAAGAACTTCAAACAACATATATGTGTTAAGTGAAATTGGAAATGAAAAGTGTTGTCTAGGAAAGGAAGATGAAAGTTGGCTATAGAACAGAAGAATGGGTCACATGCATTTTGATAAACTTGTTAAAGTTAGCAAAAGAGAAGCAGTTAGAGAAATGCCTCAGATCACGAAACCAACCAACACTTTATGAATGCATTGTCAACAAGGAAAGAAAACAAAGACCAGGTTCAAATCAAAGGAATAATCAACAACAAGATCACTAGAAATTGTGCATACTGATCTAGTTGGACTAACTACAACAAACGGATTAAAAGGTGAGAGATACTTTATGTTATTAGTTGATGATTATACAAGAATGACTGCAATTTTCTTTCTCAAGAACAAGTCAGAAGCTTTTGAAAACTTCAATATCTACAAGGAAATGGTTGAAAATGAGATGGATTCAAGAATCAAATGATTGATATATGATAATGGAGGAGAGTTCAATTCAAAGGAATTTATGGACTATTGCAGTAGTCATGGAATAAAAAGGAAATTCTTTGTTGCTAGCACACCTCAATAGAATGGAGTTGTTGAAAGAAACAACATGATAGTATACGAAATGGATCGAACAATGCTAATGGATTCCAAATTGACAGATATATTTTGGACACAGGCAGTGCATACAACAGTTCACATTCAAAACAGAGTAATGCTAAGAAACAACACTACTAAAACTACCTACGAGCTATGGAAAGGAAGACCAACAAATGTGAAACACTTCAGAATTTTTGGAACCAAATGCTACATCAAAAGAGAAGATGGCAGAATGGGAAAGTTTGACTCTCGTGTGGACAAATGAGTACTTGTTGGTTAATCAAGTACAAGGAAAGCATACAAGTGCTACAATCTAAGATTGAAGAAAGTTGTGGAAAGCATCAACATAACAATTGATGAAACATGCAGACCAGAATCAAAGGAAGAAGAAAACAAATAAATGGAGCAACTTTTCGAAGAAGAAGAAGTAGAAGAGGAAGTAGAAGAGGAAGATGAAGAGAATCCGAAAGAAACAAAAGAGAAAGTTCAACAAGTATCTCCAAAGACACCTAGAAAATGAGTATAGAAGAATCATCCTTCATATCAGATTATTGGAAACAAAGATGCAGGAGTTGAGACTAGAAGAAAAATCCATTCACTAGAACAAATAGACCTAGCACTCTTATCTACAATTGAACTAAATTGTTTTGAAGAAGCCAACAAGGATGAATTTTGGAATAAGGCCATGAATGAAGAATTAGATCAAATAGAGAAAAATGACACTTGGGAACTGGTTCCAAGACCAAAGAATAAGAATGCGATCGACACAAAATGGGTTTTCAGGAATAAATTAAATGAAGATGGACAAGTTACAAGGAATAAATCTAGATTGGTATGTAAAGGATATGCACAGATTGAAGGAATCGACTTTGAAGAGACATTTGTTCTAGTTGCCAGAATGGAAGCAATCTGATTTCTTTTAGCCTATGCATGCTCTAAAAATGTTAAGTATATTAGATGGACGTAAAATGAGCCTTTCTGAATGGGGAACTTGAAGAAGAAGTCTACATTGAACAACCAGAAGGATTTTAGTTATCAAAGAACGTCGATTATGTGTGTAAATTAAAGAAGTCCTTGTATGGTCTAAAATAGGCTCCTAGAGCATGGTACTCTAGACTGGATAAGTATCTGTAGTAGGCAGGGTTTAGAAAAAGAAGTGCATACAACAACCTCTACATCAAGGTAAGTGAAGGTAATATTTTATTAATTGAATTTTATGTTGATGATATTATTTTTGGTAGTGATGATGACAGGTTAAGCCAGAAATTTGCAAAAGATATGCAGAATGAATTTGAAATGTCGTTACTTGGAGAGCTATCCTTCTTTTTGGGACTTTAATACGTCAGAGCAACCAAGGAATATTTATTTCTCAAACCCAGTATTCAAAGAAATGCTAAAGAGGTTCGGAATGGAATATTGCAAAACAATTATCACTCCCATGCAAACCAGTGGCAAGTTGAGCAAAGATGATGATTCAAAGTCTACAGATCAGAGGCAATACAGGTCAATGATTGGAAGCCTACTATATGTGACAACATCTAGACACCATGTAATGCAGACAGTTGGACAAGTGACATGATTTCAGGTAGCACCAAAGGAGTCACATGTGTTAGCAGTGAAGAGGATTTTTAGATATCTCAAAGGAACAAAAGATTTTGGATTATGTTATCCCAAAGGAAAGGATCTATCACTTATTTCCTACACAGATGCAGATTAGGCAGGTTGTATTGATGACCAATGAATCACCAGCAGAGGAGCGTTCTACTTGGGTAATTTTTAGTATCATGGCTAAGCAATAAACAATCATCAATATCTTTATCTACAGCCGAGGCAGAGTATATTGCAGCAACATCATGTTGTACACAGGTTCTTTGGATGAAACAAACTCTGACAGATATACAGGTTGAGTATGATGAGCCCATACAAATCTATTGTGATAATACAAGCACCATCAATATCTCGAAGAACCCGGTTGTTGTTGGAAAAAATACCCTACGGACTAGCAAACTAGGGTTAGACTTGCATGCAAATTTTGACCGTAAAGAAATCACTTTTTAACCTACCACCCAAAACTTAAACCCATATTTCACAATACATGCATGGAAAGGAACTACTAACCTTTTTACTGATGTTTGGTGTAGATCTTCCTTTGTGCTTTGCCCTCTTTCTTGCGCTGCTCCTTCCAAAGATAATCCTGCAATCAAGACAAACCACTACGCATGCATGCTATTTTTCTACTCGAGGGTTAGAAATTAAGCATAAATTAAACAAACCATAGATAACTCATCCATTGGGACGGGAAAAGTATTCTTTTATTATTTTAACAATGAATCAACTTACAATCAAAGTCGATACTGGCCACCGCTCCTTGATGCTGATCCTGGGCTCCTCCTCTTCTGTCCTCCAACTGCTTTGCGTTAATTCTCCTTTGGCTTGAGGAAAGGATAAAGGGTTGGGACAATGGATTCAAAAAATGGGCAGAGTTTCTTCGCTATAATTTTCCTCCTCCAAATGGTACCCCTACCCCTTCTTTTATAGGCTACAAGGAGCTAGGGTTTTGGACGAACTCTCAGCCATGCATGGCTGGGAGTTTCGGTTAACTGCCCCATATCTTTTTGTCCCATCAACAACTTTCCTATTTTTGTGTTTTTTTAGGTACACGCGGGCTGTAGTGGGCCTACCAGCGTGTACACGCGTGCAATAATGGGTTAGGGCACGTGGGCCTTGACCCAAGAGGATTTTCATAGAGGTTGTTCAACAGATGTTTTGGTAATGAAGGGATATGAGTTGGCATGATGTCAGGTAAGCATGTGTGGTGCAATTTAGAGTTATAACAGATGCCCCCTAATGTGTGAGGTCAGAAGAGCATCTGATGGCCGAAATACATTACCAATCCTTTACCAATCTGTACTGATATGATGAATGAGTGAGCCCAAGAATCAGGAACCAGGAGGTGTCGTCTACAAAATAACAAATGTCTCACCGAGGCGGGCATAACCATGCTCGGGATAAAATAGAACCATGGATACCAATCAAATACATTGTAGATCCATGTCAAATAACTATAAAGAGTAGCCATGAATAATACACAGTGGAGCTACATCTCGAAATTAGAAAGATATACATATAGAGTATCCATCTCCCAGAAGCTGATTCGGCCTGATGGTTGTACTTCAGAGCTCGAGCAACAACTTCAAAATATTCTAAAACTCAGGTAGGAGTGTAATATGAGTGTACTATTGCACTACCCAGAGGTCTTCGACGACTCGTCGGTTATGGACTTGATAATCTTGATGATCGGACTGAAGGCTTCAGTGATTTCTAACAAGTATTTGATTGGACGTTCAGGATGGTCGGGTATGCGGACAAGAGACATATTGCAGAGGGGACGACCCAGGCTTAGTGACAAACTTCCCTTGGAAAATAGCACGACAAGTGATAAGACTCAGGAAACATATATGTTAATCATAAGTCTACGAAGCAGGAGGCAACGCAAACTCTCCATATGTTTGGAAGAGTAACCAAACGGTGGAGGACACAACTCTATATAGTGAGGAAAATATTCCTAAGTTCGTACCACATTCCATAGTTTGATGATCAAACGGAGATATGTGCTTTATCCAAGGGAAACTCATTATGCTTCCAATAAAGAAAATACTTTTCCCATCCTCTTTTTGGGGTATATTTGACTTTTTTTTGTTCTTTTTGGTAGTTTTTGAAAAAGAATAAAGGAATATTATGTTACAATGGAGGAACGAGTACTACAAACATACAATCTCAAGGCACAAGGACCAGATTGATGTTTTGGTGAAATGATACTCGGGAAAAATCCTCCAGCGGCCAAAGGTGTTAAGACGTAGAAGCAAACTGTTACAAGGATGATGGGTAAGGTATGAAAATGCGGTTGATAGAACACACAATGGTAACGTCCTTTGATGTAAGTTTAACGAGCTTAGAGAAGGTAAGCTCAGTGGGTTTTCATATTTAGAGAGTCTGAAAAAGCATAAAAGGAGACTCCAGTGGGGTACCTTTTTCGAAAATAGTCTAGTCGGTTCGAAAAAGGGATAAACTAGCACCGATTAGACGTCAATTCAAAACCATTTTAACGAGTGTGACAATGACAAGATCACTAGGCCATTTTTTCATTTTTAAGGAGTCTGAAAAGAACTTAACTATGGACTCCGTCAGGAATGTTCTTCTAGACCATTTTAACGAGTGTGAAAGAATAAGGTCACTCGACGATCTTTTCAATTTTAGGGAGTCTGAAAAGAGCTTAACTA
>JZKD02S1735764.1:88900-99479 GCA_000966675.3 Picea glauca | reverse complement strand
TACCTTTATCTAAATGCACTAAATAGTATTTTTTTAAACAGTCAGAGGTGCTTTCGTAAGCCCTACCCGGATTGTCCAATGGTCCAACTGCCAGCCGACGCGCATGGTCCAAGGAGGCTTGGCTGCTATACCACCTGAGCCAAAGGTGGACCCTGATGGATGGTTGATTTCTTCTGTCATATTACTGCTATGGCTTCCTTACAATCTATATACTCGAGGGTTCAGGATTTAATTTTCCTTGCAATTTATATACTTGAGGGTTGAGGATTTATTTTTTGTACTAGTGGATTCCGCTGCGTTTGAATATAGATTTAGGGCACACTGATTTTCTTGCTTTAATTGACGTCCTGCACATCAGCAATCTGATCCCTGACGAATACCCAGCTATTCTCCTCGACCGCTGTTTTAGTTTTTGTGTAACTATCATGGTAGGTGCTTTGGCTCTCCTCTTTCCAGTCCTTGCTGCCGTCTCCCTTACACAGTCCCATGGAAGCCCTGTAGATTTCTCTTTACCAACATTCAAAAACAACAGCGGCAGTCAGTTGATATACATAGGAAACGCCTCGTTTTCTCCTTCACATGGTTACATCGAGCTCACTCCATCGCCAAACGCTACATCCGGCGCTTCTTCGAATCAGACGGGTCCATATTCCATGTTGCAGTACTGCATCGGAAGGGTTCTCTACCGAAAACCGATCACCGTGTGGCCGGCCACATTTATGACCACCTTCACTGTACTCATCCGCGAGATCACCAATTCCAGTGGCGACGGTTTGGCCTTCATTATAGTCCCCAACAACAAACTCTCTCTCGCAGACAGCCAGGGACAAAATCTGGGCTTATTCGATGGATCAACATACCTAAACACAACGAATCAGCTGCCCATTGAATTTGGCACCTACAGAAACGGCGTCTTAGATCCGGACGATAACCATGTTGGCATAGACGTCAAGAGCCTGATATCCGACGCGACCGCCAATCTGGGAGAACACAGCATCAACATGAAATCAGGGCGGCCTATAAGGGTTCGAATCGATTACGATGGCTGGAACAAAACACTGCAAATATACGCCACCTATGCAGACCGATCGATTCCTTACGCGAGCATCTTGAACCGAACAATCGAGCTATCCAACACCGTTCCGCGATCAGCCTACGTTGGATTCTCCGCGGCAACAGGGAGACTTTTCAAGATTCGCCGCATTTTGGACTGGAGTTTCGGTTCCGTTAGCTTGCCCGAATCGTCTCTGAATATAACGATCGTCGATGCACCGAGGTCGGCGGGAGGATCCACAAGCAGGGGCCTTAAGATCAGCCTCCTGGTCGGTTCCATTGCCGTGGGAAGCGTATTGTTGGGGTTATCGGCGTGGTTCGTCCGTAAAACTCTGAAAGGAAGACGAGATGCCTGGCACATCTCAGGACGGGGGCTGAGCGGGGCACTCGCGATGATAGAGGACCGATCGGCACCCTCACCCTACGCCCCTTGCCGGTTCTTCTACAAAATTCTGTCCGAAGCGACAAAGAACTTCAGCGAGACGGAACTGATCGGAAGTGAGTCGGAACAGGGGGCTTTGGGAGCGTTTACAAGGGGACCCTGGAAGGCCGAGACGGGGTCGGGGCACTTGTCGCTGTGAAGAGAATCTTCGCAGGGTCAAGACAGGGAGAAAGGGAATTCATCTCGGAGATCAGCACCATAGGCCGACTTCGACACAGGAACCTGGTGCGACTCCAAGGATGGTGCCACGAAGGCGACGAGCTACTGCTCGTTTACGACTATATGCCCAACGGGAGCCTGGACAAGATCATCTTCAGGCAGCCTAGGGATCAGCATCAGAATCAGAATCACCACCCTTTGAATTGGGTTCGGAGGCATAGAATCTTATGCGGGCTGGCTTCGTCGTTGCTCTATCTTCATGAAGAATGGGAGCAAAGAGTCGTCCACCGGGACGTTAAACCCAGCAATATTATGCTCGACGGGTACTTCAATGCCCGTCTGGGTGACTTCGTCCTCGCCCGGCTCATTGAACACGACGAGACATCTCTGGCTGTCAGTACAAAGCTGGCGGGGACGCCTGGGTATTGGCCGCCCGAGTGCGGCTACACCGGCAGGGCCACTGCAGAGTCGGATGTTTTCAGTTTCGGGGTCGTTGTGTTGGAAGTGGCCATCGGGAGGTGGATTGTTGAGCAAAATCCGCAATTAGCAGAGGAGAATTTGATGGATTGGATATGGGGTCTTTACGGGCAGGGAAGAGTTGTCGAGGCGACGGATCCCAGATTGGAGGGAGATTTTGAGGAAGAAAAGATAAAACGAGCATGGATTTTGGGACTTGCTTGCTCGCATCCGGATCCCCAGCTGCGTTCTTCAATCAGAGAAGCGTTGCAGGTTATCATAAATCCCAATGAAGAGTTGATGCTGCTTCCTTCTTCCAGGCCATTTCCATTTCCTATATATGTCGTTTTGCCATTCATAGCCCCACTTCATTCTCGCTCTACTTCAAATGACGTTGGTCGCGCGGGGTCTTCAAGAATCAATGGAAGCGTGAACACTCACTCCACCCTACATTATGGTAGACAGAGTTGAAACTCATCATCGAATGAATGTATAATAGTCACGTGTGTTTCATTAAAAAGCATCCATCCTGGGTTTCTACGGCATCATCTAGGGAAAGACACAAAAATTTATTTGAATTATAATTCAAATTAAGCGATTCATGTTTTTTCTTATAATTTATTTGAATATGAATGCTCCAGTGCCATAATGTAATCATTACACCGCCCCTGTGCAAACGGTGAATCGGTGACCATCTTGATCCTTCAAAACTCGAGAAATAACCACCGATTTCTATTTTGTCTTACATTTCTTAAACGCTTTAACCTTTCAGAAAATCGAATTCCAACACCGCTTTGATTAAAATCTTATTTCTATGTTGTCTTACATTTCCTAAACGCTTTAACCTTTCAAGACAATCGGATTACAACACCACCTTGATTAAAATATTTTAGAAAATCGAAGGGGCATTTTGTTAGTGTTTAAATACCACAATTGTAATTGTGATATAGTATGTATGGCAGACAAGAAGCTTGAAAGAAATTATAAAATTCTGGAGTGCTCGGCAATATCATGACTCGCGAGTTTTTGTTTTATTTCATTTATGTGTTGGGTGTTTCAATTGTCGAGACCCAAAGTAGCGGGACCCACACTCTTCTCGCGTCTAGGGACTTGGGCATGATCGTTGTGTTATTGTGTTTCATCTCTCCAATCGTCAAGACCCGAAGCACTGGGCCCCACGGCCTTCTCGCATCTGGCGAACTCAGCAGCATCCTTAAAATCATCCTAGTGAAGGTTTATTTAAATTTCTTTCAAATTTTATATAAATGGTTGCGTCTCGTAGTAATTCTTCTCACGTTCAGGTACTTATTCTGAGCGAGAAGTCATATGACTCTTGGTATATTCGAATGAGAACGATTTTGCATTATCAGGATTTGTGAACTTATGTTATTGATGGTTATGTTGAGTCAGCTGATGTTGCAGCAGAATTGGCTCTCTCTAATGTTAACCGTGTTTTTCTTAAGGAAAACAAGAAGAAGGATACCAACACTCTTGGATTAATCCAGCAAGGATTAAATGAATCCATTTTTACGAAGATTTCTAGTGCTACATCTTCTAAGATGACTTGGAACATTCTTGAAACCTGTTATCAAGGAGTGTCCAAGGTGAAGACAGTGAAGTTGCAGAATTTGAGAAGGGATTTCGAAAATCTGAAGATGAAGGATAATGAAAGTGTTGATACTTTCATGATTCAAGTAATGAGTGTTATGAACCAGCTCAAGTATGGAGATGATATTGAGAATAAGAGAGTTATTGAGAAAGTGTTGAGAAGTTTATCAAAGAAGTTTGAGCCTGGTTATCTTGTTTCTCATGAATCTAGGATATCTAGATATGAAGAAGGATCATTGAAGCATGCCTTCAAATCCCAATTGCATGTTACCAGAGTCATAGGTGGAGGAAGGTTTCATACTCGTCGAAGAGGAGGTCGATTTTCTGGTCCAAGGGACAACAACACTGAATCAGAGAAGAAGTCTTAACAGAATCCTCCTAATTTAAGAGGGAGTAGCAGCAAGCCCTAGCATCAAGAAAATCAGAGGTATGATAAAAGTAGAGTACAATGTTATTATTGTAAGAAGTTTGGGCATTTTGCTAACAAATGTTGGAAGAAACGCGCAAATGCTGGAAAGTACTCTGCACATATTACAAATGAGTCTGAGGATCATCAAAATCCAGTGTTTTTTACTTGTAATGTCACTCATGGAAGTGCAAATGATATTTGGTTTTTGGATAGTGGTTGCAGTAATCACATGACTAGTAATAAGGATTTATTTTCATTTATTGATAATAGTATTCAGTCTAAAGTAACACTGAAAAATGACTGTAAGGTTACAATAAGAACAATCAGAGAAGAAATATTGATGATGTTTACTTTGTGTCTGGTTTAAAATGCAATCTTATTAGTGTTGGACAACTAATGGAGAAAAATTACAGAGTGTTCTTCAAGAACAAGGTATGTACAATTTATGATAAATTACCCAACAAACAATTGATTGCAAGAGTAGAGATGACCAAGAATATAATGTTTCCACTTGTTATGCGAAATTATTTGAGTGGTTTTTTGAATGCTTATAAGGTTGGAAGTTTAGATGAATCTTGGTTATGGAATTTGAGATATGGTCATTTACATTTTGGTTTCTATGTTAGCGATTGAGTCAACTTGCCAATTGAAAGCTTCTAGAACATAGTAAAATTCAAGGAAAATTCTTTCAAAATTGGTTTCTTCGTTAGCCATTGAGTCAACTTGCCAATTGAAATCTTCAAGAACATGGTAAAATTAAAATCCAACTCATCTGGATAAATTGGTTACTTTGTTAGCCATTAAATTGGAAACTTTAAGAATATGGTAAAATTCAAGGCCAAACCTCTGAAATCTAGATATTCCTGTAAAATAATATTTCTTATTTAATGTTAGTGATGGTCATTAGCATGACTCCATGATATTTCTTGTTTAATGCTAGTGATGGTCATTAGCATGACTCCATTGTTCAAGGCTATAAAAAAATTAAACAATAATTTAATTACTAGTGCCAAATTTCAAATAACAATTAATTTCTTGTTTCTTATTTAATTCAAGTGATGTTCATTACCATGACTCCATTGTTGAAGGATAAAAAGTTTAATCAATAATTTAATTACTTTTTTCTTATTTAATTCTAGTGATGGTCATGTTGAAGGTTAAAAAGTTTATTGTTTCTTACTTAATTCTAATGATGGTCGTTAGCATAACTTCATTGCTAAAGGTTAAAAAAAATAAACAATAATTTAATTGCTTGTTTCTTATTTAATTCTAGTGATGGTCATTGCCATGACTTCATTGTTGAAGGCTAAAAAGTTTAAACAATAATTTAATTACTAATACCAAATTCCAAATAATAATTAATTTCTTATTTAATTCAAGTAATAACAATTAATTTCTTATTTAATTCAAATGATGGTCAATACCATGACTCCATTTTAGTGAAGACTAAAAAGTTTAAAAAATACTTTAATTATGACTCCATTCTAGTGAAGGCTAAAACATTTAAACAATAATTCAATTACTAGTGCCAAATTTCAAATAACAATTAATTTCTTATTTAATTTAAGTAATGACAATTAATTTCTTATTTAATTTAAATGATGGTCATTACCATGCCTGGATTCAAATGATGGTGATGAATCCATTCAAGTGATGGTGGTTACCATGACTTCATTGTTCATGGTTTGTTTGGTCATTACCATGACTCCATTGTTCAATAATTTAATTACTAGTACCAAATTCCAAATAACAATTGATCTTTTATTTAATTCAAGTAATAACAATTAATTTCTTATTTAATTCAAATGATGGTCATTACCATGACTTCATTATAGTGAAGGATAAAAAGTTTAAATAATAATTTAAATACTAGTGCCAAATTTTAAATAACAATTAATTTCTTATTTAATTCAAGTAATAACAATTAATTTCTTATTTAATTCAAATGATGGTCATTCTATGGTCAAGTGTTAAATTCTAAATAACAATTAATTTCTTATTTAATTCAAGTAATAACAATTAATTTCTTATTTAATTCAAATGATGGTCATTCTATTCAAGTGATGGTCAATTCAAGTGATGGTAATGACTCCATTCAAGTGATGGTCATTACCATCATTGTTCAAGCTTGTTTGGTCATTACCATGACTCCATTGTTCAATACCATGACTTCATTATTACCATGACTCTTCATTCAAGTGATGGTCATTACCATCATTGTTCAGGCTTGTTTGGTCATTACCATGACTCCATTGTTTAAACAATATTTTAATTACTAGTGCCAAATTTCAAATAACATTACCATCATTGTTGAGGCTTGTTTGGTCATTACCATGACTCCATTGTTTAAACAATATTTTAATTTCTAGTGTCAAATTCTAAATAACATGATTCCATTCAAGTGCCAAATTCCAAATAACATGACTCTATTTCCAAATAATAGTAATTACTCCATTGTTCAAGGCTAAAAACTTTAAACAATAATTTAATTACTAATGTTAAATTCCAAATTAACAATACTAAAAAATTTAAAGAACAATTTAATTACTAATGCCAAATTCCAAATTCCAATGAATTTCTTGCATTTCCTCTCAAATAATCCTCAATCCAAGCCTTATACAAAGACATATAACATATATGTTATATAGATAATCCTCAAATAAGTGATACATATAAAGCTTGGTTGAGAATTATCTATAAAAAAAAATCGATATAACATATAAGGCTTGATTGAAGATTATAAGTAATATATATAAGGCTAAAATTCGATATAACATATAAGGCTTGATTGAGGATTATAAGTAATACATATAAGGTTTGGTTGAAGATTATCTATGAAAAATCCATATAACATATAAGGTTTGATTGAGGATTATCTATAAGAAATGTTCTTATGGGGATGATTACCAGCCCAATATCCTAGGATAAAAGCCCAACATCCTAGAGTAAAAGAAGTACATATACATATATGTTATATATAATACATATAACCCAAAATTAAGTATACATATATTATGTTATATGTAATACATATAACTCAAAAATAAGTATACATATATATTATGTTATATGTAATACATATAACTCAAAAATAAGTATACATATATGTTATATGTAATACATATAACCCATGAGTTATATGTAATAACTATAACTCTCAAAAATAAGTATACATATATGTTATATGTAATACATATAACCCAAAATTAAGTATACATATATTATGTTATATGTAATACATATAACTCAAAAATAAGTATACATATATGTTATATGTAATAACTATAACTCTCAAAAATAAGTATACATATATGTTATATGTAATACATATAACCCATGAGTTATATGTAATAACTATAACTCTCAAAAATAAGTATACATATATGTTATATGTAATACATATAACCCATGAGTTATATGTAATAACTATAACTCATGAATTATATGTACCAGCCCAACATCCTAGAGTAAAAGCCCAACATCTTAAAGTAAAAGAAGTACATATACATATATGTTATATGTAATACATATAACCCAACCCAACATCCTAAAGTAAAAACCCAACATCCAACCCAACATCCTGTTATATGTAATACATATAGCCCAGAAATACATATACATATATGTTGTATGTAATACCTATATATACCTATATGTCCTATACTGTTATATGTAATACATATAGCCCAGAAATACATATACATATATGTTGTATGTAATACCTATATATACCTATATGTTGTATGTAATACCTATATATAACATACATCTCTATAGATAAATAGATAATCCTCAAACAAGCCTTATACAAGGACATCTCTCATAGATAATCCTCAAGCCTTATGCAATCAACGGTAAGTGAGAAATCTCATAACGAAGTTCACAATATTGCTTCTAATTGTTTTTAGATTTGAGAAATTTTATTAAACAATTATTGATAATTATTGATGACTATGAGTTACTATATAATTAGTATGACAAAGTATAGATATACATTATGTTATATATCTACTTGATATAAAAATCGCCTCCCATATCGTTGTCTTTTTTCTCTTCCAAACTACCTCCCATATCGTTCTTTTTTCTCTTCCAAACTATCTACATTATAATCTGTCTCGTTCTTTTTTCTCTTCCAAACTATCTACATTATAATCTGTCTGTCTTTTTTCTGTTCCAAACTATGTACATAAGTGTTGAATGTTAAAGTTTACAGTATAATTGTTGAATGTTAATTGGCTATGAACAAAGTTTACGCAAAGCCAAAAGCCACTGTCCCGCATTGTTCATCTATCTTCCTCATCATCTTACAATAATCATAAACATTTTCACTACTCGCGGCCTCTGATCAGTGGACAAACACCATGAAGAGCATCGTTGTTGATCTATCTTATTTGTTCATCACCTTACAATAATCATTAACATTTTCTCTACTCGTGGTCAGGAACATTAAGAAGCTACTTCATCATCCTTAAACAGACTTATGGAGAGGGACTTTGCTGCCCTCGCCCGTATTTAACTCATGAGACTAATTACTTATGTTGTGCTCATAAATTTAAAATAATTATTGCTTATATTGTGCTAGGGACTTGCAGACCCTGCACTTGTTCAACTAATTAGACTAATTATGCTTTTGTTGTGCGAGTAAATTTAAAATAATAACATTGCTCTGTATAAAGGATATGTTAAATATTTATATCACAAGTGTCACTAAAATGAGAAATTCGGCATTCAATCTTTAATGCTGTGCACATAAACCTAACTGAAAAAGTAAAACAACTAAAATGAAAGGCCGGCAACATTTACGTTACAACAGATTGGATTTACGTGCAACATCTTATAGACGCATTACAATTAAATGTATTAATATACACGACATCCACACTATTTGATCTCAGTCATGTTTGCACTATTCAAGAACGACTGCACTTATTAGTTTCGAACAAACTTAGTTCTCCATTAATAAAATTTTTAGTTTCAATTTAGTTTTCCAAATATTGCCTCGATTTCCATATCAAGGGATTCCAAGACAAAAGAGAGACTCGAAATAAAAGAAAACAGTACAGTAAAGCGAACCCGAAGGTAATATACAATTGAGTATCTTCGTAGTAAATTTCTAAAAGAAGAGAATTTTTCTAGAAAATTTTCCAAGTGAGCGGATCTTTTCAGCAACCTCCGCTATGTTGGCGTTTGCAGCGCATCTTCTAGCCTCAGCAACGGCTCTCCTGTTCTCTGCTTTCCTATGGGCTTTAGCAATTTCATTCTGCATTTTCTCAAATGCCACGGCCCGCTTCTCCTCCAATTTACTCTGAAGTAAAATAAACAGTACTAAGCAAAAATTCAGTCATATATATTGTTTGTTTCCTTGTCACAGTTATTTATTCATACCTCCATTTTTTTCATTTTGATGTTAGCTTTCACTTTTTGCTCCTCCTCCCATGCTTCGATAATTGCTTCGTCCTTCTTGAACCTGCAAAGTAACGTTATATTACATCTAGCATGCACCCAATTAATTTTAAGATTTGGGCCTCCTTATTTTATCAAACTCCAGTAATTTGCATTTATTTTCTGATGTGTTTTACCTGTTCTCAACTTTGGCCATCTTGGCCTCTTCCCAGGCCACGGCCTTGGCTTCAGTCTGGTTTCTCTTAACCTTTTCTAGAGCAAGCTGCTTCAAAGTTGGCAGAGAGTTCTCCTCACTACTTCTTGTGGAGTTTGAAGACGAGTGAGATCCTCTGTAAATGTTCTCGCCGTTGGTATTTACAGTTTCCACAATGGTTCTCTCGCCATGCTGGGCATCCCACGAGCTCTCCCCGTTCGTATTTACAGTTTCCAAAATGGTTCTCTCGCTGTGCTGGGCATCCAACAAACTTGTAGGGGCATCGCTATCTGAAGTGGAGCGTGACAATACTAATACACAAGAAAACATAATGCCCAACCAGACAATCAGAGGTATAATGGCTGCAGATCATAGAATCAATGATTTATGGCCACCAACCATCAAAGAATATAAATCAAAACCGTGTTTATAATGAAATGATGGGAGGATGTCAGAGTGAGATGAACATTATGCCATCGAACCTTGACAGTGTGCCTGACACTTCATTGATCTCCTTTGAAGCTCGAGCGACAAGTGGTGAAGCGCAATATTGTGCAGAGAAACGTGTTCGAGTGGCATGAAAGCTCTTTATTTTATTTTATGAAAAAATACAAAGGTAAATCAGTTGAGAAGCCGTTTTTTGGTTCTTTGGATTTTAGGTTTATAAAAAGACTCTTGCGTAGGTTAAAATCAACTAAAGGCATTTTTTCATATTTTTTATTGAAAGTGTTTCGCTCATGATTTATCTTAAATTTAAAGGTTAATTTAGGATATTAAAAAATTAAAACATAGATATTGCAAAATTTTATTTACTAATATTATTAAAAATTAAATATTTTTAGATAAAAATTAATTA
>JZKD02S1735764.1:45268-87177 GCA_000966675.3 Picea glauca | reverse complement strand
ACGCTCCCCCCCCAATACATATTCTCTATTAATGTCCCCCCCCATAGAGGGGGGCATTATTAGAGGAATTATATTATATAATTCCTTTAATAATGCCCCCAAAAATTATATTATATAATTCCTCTAATAATGCCCCCGCTCCCACCCTCTATATATAGAGTAAGTAAAATTTGTATATGTATATGTTTTAATTTTTATATGATAGGTATATGAATTTTATTATGATAAGTATATGAATTTTTTTTTAATCAATAAAAGGGTATAATAACTAGTAAAATAAAATTATAAAAATTACATAATAAAGTAAATTTATTTCAAGATAAGATTTATCATGCCTTGAGTTTTATCTATTAAAATGAAATAAGATTTTTTTTTATTTCATATGAACATTAAAATATTTTATTTCTTATTAATATGTTTCCATATCAAACATTAAAATAATTACATATTTCTCTAACATTAAAATGTAAAAGGTATATATATAATTCACATTGAAAAATATTTTTTATTATTAAAATTTGTTATCATCTCCATCAAGATCCGATCCGTGTGCCTTACAAGGCCAAAAAAATAATAAAACTACTGCCTAAACCATATAACAACAACTATTACATAAGGAAACAGAGCCAAAAATGAAAGCTACAGCCTGAACCCTATAACAACAACTATTACATAAAGAAATTGTTCCAAAAACCAAATGTAAAGGATAATACCACTATTGAAACAAAGACTAGTAGTAACAAAGACTATTATTCAAAATTCTGAACCTGGCCGTAATAGGAGATATATTTAAATCTCCCCCGAGGAGGAGAAATGGTCCTGCCTCATCCATGGGTGCCAAATCAACTGAGTTATCTTGGTGCGTATTCCAATTCCATCTACGGGAGGAGAGACACCAAACTCGAACTGACCTTTTAATAACCCCCAACTGGCGGCGTGTAGCAATCCGAGCACTCACACATAGCATAAGACCCGCTCTGCCAAGTATGTCGGCCATCCATCTCAAATGCATTAACCATTAATAAAGGATGACACTCCATCCGGGGAATAAAAATCACTTATCAACCCAATAATAATAATAAATTTACAAGTTATAAATCCTTGTTAATATGGAAATTAGTCGAATAATTTCTGTCAATATGTGTTCATCATATATTTTTTTTAATAATATATTGGTATTAGTTTTTGCTGAAGGTTACAAATATAGCATTCAATCCATTAATGATTATCCATTAGTTTGTTTTTAACAATAAATGTTTTTCTTGCTATCCAATGTTGTATATATGTTTAACAAAATAATTGTTTTTTCATGATATTTAAATTACTTTTATCACACATTTGATTGGCTGACCAATTATAATTTATTGTTATATTTTTAATTTTAAGTTATACCTAAGTTATCCAAACAAGCTCTCCAAAAGCAATCTGCGATCATTGCTTACTATCTATGTGAAGGGGGCCATGAAGGCCCAACAATGTTTTTAAATTTATATTAAAAATCATAGGGGAGACCCACAGAGATTATACAGAGAATATATTATGTGTTTATTTTTGGGGGTGTTTTTTTGTGTAGTAGTATGATTCGGTAATATGTTGTCTACTTCTTGTCAATGTAATTTTGGTTCTCATAGACTCAAAACTTAGGTATAACTTTTTTTTCAAACATAGATAACCTAAGTTTGGAGCTTAAATCTTGGATAACTATGGAATCTATCATTGAGGTCATTAAATTCATGTTAATGGAATAAATACATGCCATGCCATATATTGGACGTGAAGTGTAATATTTCCAAGTATTTGTTTATGAACAATCTTGTAACCAAATTTGTAACATAATTGTAATCTTTGTTATGTCCTAATATTCACTCTTATTTGATATATCATTTCTAGCCCAACCTCTTTTTTCCATCTCCACCTCTATTATCTCATAGTATATTTTAGGAGTTCCCCCCTCTATATATACCCCACCTAGACTATCTCTATAACCATCTATAACTCACATTGATAGTTGTGCATATAATCAACACTCTTAGACCATCCATGAATGATCCTTGCCTTCTCCCTCTACGAAGGGTGTGATTTATTTAACAATAATTTGGACCACTCATTCATTGTTTGGTACCATGAGACCAAGTTTTGACCCTTTTGGTTATGGTAATTATATGTTTTGATTGCAATTTTTTGAACATGGTAACCATATACATTAAAATTTTGGTCCCAACTATTTGTAAATTCAATTAACACCATGGTTATCACAGACCAATCATGTATCTCTTAAATTGATTTTAGAAAATATTCAGTAAATGTGCATAACTTCACTTCACTATATTCATTATTTGTTGTTTTAATATAATTTTTAAGTAATTTTGATAAGCAATGCAGTGCCACTTCACATTGGCATATATATGTTTATTTATTCATATTGTAATCATATTCATTTTATTTTCCTTTTGTTTATTCGCATTATATTTCTCATATTAATATTTTCAATTTATTCCATGTTGTTTAATATCAATATGTAATGTTATTCAATCTCACCTTGAACTTACTATCATTGATACATTTACTAGATAGATATTTAAATAAATGCAACTTGCTAGTTTTGAAGTGTACTATAACTATTGATGCACTAAACCATTTTGCAATATATCATAAAAGTTAATGATATAGTCCAAAATATTTTATTTATGGAAAATATTCAATTTATTTATGGAAAGTGTGAAAAGTAGCCAAAAGTTCTAGACACTGATTCACCCCCCACCTCTCACTGTGTGTTTCAACAAATCTCTTATATTATTAACTTGAGATAATTATTGTTCCTCATTTTGTAATGTGTATTCAGTTGTTACTCAGATTTCTCCACTTAAATCTCATGTTTTTTACATGTTTATGTGGTTGAAAAATGGATTCCTAGACTTTTAGAAAAATGGACTAGGTGATATTTTATGAACCTACTCTATGTTAAATTATTATATGTTGTTTTGGCTATCACACAATTTATTTAACCAATTGTCTTTTTTGTTATTGTCTAGTTATCTATTTACAACTTAATTTCCATGATCACAATTTCTAAATGATAGAATAAAAGATATTGATATAAGTTTTTAGTTCCACTGTCAATATCCCACTATAATCTCATGATAGAGCTTTTGGGACTATTAGGAAAATATCTTGATTGGGAGGAGGTTTGATTTATAGTGATATCCTTTTAGATCCAACAAATAGCTTCCCCTATTTCTAAAATTTATAGAGACATCAAACCTAGGGATAAAGTATATCTAATACTTAGTCACCCATCACTATGAATCTTTGAAACACGAAAATTCTAGAGAAATAAAATGTACAGATAAAGTCTATCTAATATGCATTCACACATGAATATGAATCTTTGAGACATGAAGAAGAAAAAAAAAAAATAAGGATCAAAATTTGGGAAAATTTGTGAGGTGAGGATATCCACCCAAAATAAATAGGGAAGAGGGATACAAGGCCCATTGAAAGGAAAATAAACCACTTCTAATACTCCCTAGAATATGTGGAATAAAAATGGTTTGGAGTTTAGAATTTTAGTATTTTTGTAAATCTATCCATCTCATTCAAGGTTGGAATCAATGTTTTGTAAAATTCAGACCATTTCTATCTTTTATCTCAAGGGAAATTTTTTATTGAAAAAAGAAGTTAACAATTAACTCAAAACAAACAATTAAAGTTTAAAAAATATATATATAAAAGGTGGATACAAATACCTTTGAAGTGTCTCATTTGAAAAATTATAGAATAAATCACTCTCATCTCTTCCTTGAATGTGTGAAAAAAGAGAGCCAATGACTTATCATTTAAGGAGTTACATACTTCTATCCCTTTCCCCAAGGGTGGAACCAAAATATTGTCATTGGGATCATCCTTAACCTTTCTCATTGAATACAAAACCTCTTTGGGAACGTTTTAGGTCCTTCTCCCAAGACGTTTTAGGTCCTTCTCCCAAGATTCCTCTCATAGAAGAAGATTGTGACAGATAGTGGACTCAATAAAGAAACTTATGGAAGAATATTTGTGCATAAATGAAAAACTACTTCAAATGGACAAACAATTCAATACCATTAAGAGGCAAGATATGAAAGGAGTTATAAGAAAATGTTGCAATTATTCAAAGTTCAAAGTTGTTTTAGGGTAGATTAAAAAAAAAAAAAAAGTTGAAAAGTAAAAAATTAAAGAAATAACTCGTGACATAGAATAATGTGTCTTCCCATAAGTGAAATGTTTGTTATTTTCCCACGGAACCTCTTAAGGAAATCCATGTCTAGTGGAGAACTTGACATGTGGTTTTATATATTTGTGGGAAAATCATATTAAGTTTCCACCTAAGCTTAATGATTATGCAAAATAATTAAACCAAATTCATAGAGACCTTATAGGGAAATCACCTCATCAAATACCTGACTCATGGTAACGAAGTTTATGCTATAGAGGACTCCTCCATAATCATCAACCTTTTTCTCTTTCATAGACCCCAAAGGCTACACATGGATCTCCAAATTCATTAAGATAAGAGTAACTATATGCATGGTTTGGAGAAATTGAATTATTTAACCTTCTAAGACAGTACAACTCTATAGAATAATGCAAAGAAGGAATTTATTTCCTTAGAAGGAGGATTAAACATATTAGATACAAACGATTATATTTGAATCAAGATAATAATAAATCTATGAAAAATATGAATTCTAAGTATGAGAACAAGGATGGATTAAACTTGAACTCGACAATAAATAACTTATCTAATGGATTGACAACCTCATATCAACATCCAAATCCATGTGGATAGTGACATGATTGCAGAGCTACCTCCATGTCAAGACATGTTAAAAACAACTCTTTCTTTTTGTGAGTTACCACATGAGTTGTCATATTTCACAAATTTAGTATTTGATTTTTAATGATTTAGTAAGATTTTGTGTAATTGCTAAGAGAAGCTCAATAAAAGATTGGGCCTGAGGAGTGTCACTAGGAAATTTCTAGTGAAGTTTTTGAATTTAAAGGCATCCTCGTGTATCATTACATAGAACACATGAGAATATAAAGGTTAATATTTGAGAGTTGAGGTTTTACCCCATATGGGGGTTTTTACCACTACAACCCTAGTGTCCCATTGTTGTGCTACTAGTTCTCTTATTTATTTTTGTATGGGTGTGTTTTAGGCATTATTTATTTACTACAAAATTTGTACATGGTACTGATGTCAACACAACCTTGATATCTCTCAAAAGGGAGATTTGTGGATTGCATTTGCAAGTTATGATTTTTCCCATGAAAATCTCTACCAAGAAGGACATCATTGTAGCTTTGTGAAGGCATGACAAAGATCACTAGTGGAGGGCGAATACATATTTGTGCTATTGGTGCTCGTAATGGTGCTTCAACTTAGACAAAGTGAGAAACACATAGTTACAAAAAATTATTTGGGAGATTTTCTTGTTTTTTTTGCATGAATTTTAGTTTCAAATGATAAGTTAAATGCATGTATGTTGATCTAAAAGTTGCTCAGAATTCATGTGAGAAAGTATTGAGAGGGTAGTTACTAGTTGTTGTAGAGAAGGCTACAACATGGTGCATGGTGCATATTTTTAGGTTGCCAGGAGAGCATGAACTGGATTTCATGGTTATGGTAGAAGAAGACAACTTCTGGAGAAGCATGTTGAGAGTGACTCCCATGGTGACTATTATTATTTTCCTTATTGAATTGATATTTTTTGTTGACATTTGTGATAATATGGTTGCATGATTGTCATATCTTAGTGGGCTATTGTTAATAAAAAAAATTGAACCTCCATTCTATAAGTCTTTGAGTCCATTCCCCAAACATTCCACATTCCACATGAAAAATGTGGAGTGTGGAGTCAACCATATGCATGATTATCTATTTAAACTTTATCTACAACCTGCATTCCATGTCCCAAATATGGAGTGCATAGCGTGGGTATTTACCATGCTTCCTTATGTTGAAACTTGTATTCTACATTATGCATTCTACATGCATAGTGTAGAGTGTCACATAATTACCATTTTGTTCATATCCAAAATTGTCTTCCATATTTTGCATGAAGAGTCCAGAGTGTCATGTGATTGTTATTTTGTTCATATCCATACTTGTCTTTTGCATTCTACATTCTGCATGTGGGAATGAAAAGTGTGAATACTCTTTGCTAACTAAGTTATTTGCTTGCATGTTTCACATGTGTAGCGTAGGGAGTTGTCACTTGACTTTTCTCATATTCATTTATGCATTTGTGACATTGTTATCATGTTGCATTTAAGTACCACTGGCCCATATTCATAAATATCCCTTCAAAGAATAATTTCAAATATCTAGGGGGTGATATTTTCTTGAAGAACAACTTGGTGCATGGATTTCATGAATACACCTGGGAAAACTTGAGATCTTGCTATTAATTAAGGACATCTGGCCTAGGGGTCTGTAGTTTATAGGTGAAATATAAGGGATGGATCCTACAAAGAGTCATGAACCTTATTGTGGAGATACATTGAATAGTAATCTTAGTGAGATAAGGATTTTAATTGGTCTATTTCCTACAAGTGGTATTCAAAGATGAAGTAGAACTCACAAGGAGATTGTAAAGTATGGACATCAAGTTTGTCCAAGGTTAGTTGTATTCTGGAAGTAAAATATTTTCGAGAAGTCATCCAGAGGTGTTCTAGAAGTTTATATGCTAACCATCACGTTGTGAGAGTGAGTGAAGTAGAAAAGTTACCTATGTTTTTGGCACCTTCCACCTTTAGAAATATGCTAATACTCCCTACACCAACCTAGGTTTTCATGGTTAAGGACATACATACCTTCATGAATGAAAATGGTGATGGGGTTTCTATCTTGAGGAAATAGTTGTTTCATCCAACTACTAATAATTTCATGACCCACCAAATTGACATTCTATATTGGATGGAACCATACTGGGAATTTCCATGGATTTTTGTTAGGATTGTTGGCTAGAAAAGAATGACAAATGCTCCGATGTATGTCTGATATGTTATGCACTATGTGATAGATAAGGGCATAGCCTTTGATTTGGGAAACATAACATTGAATGAGGTTGGCCACCAACTGGACATTTTGTATAAAACCAAAGATTCTTCATGGCCTCGTATTTGGTGTATATACTATTCTTTTATAACTAGTTTGAACATTTGGCTCCCAAAGGGGATGTTCATGTAGATTCAAAACCCATTCGATTATGGTATCCTATGCTTTGGAGGCACAAGGCCCCTTTCAATTTTTACAAATTTTAAGTTTGTAGCAAGATTTAGACAGATATTGACTAGGGGCATACCTAAGAGAGATTAAAAAAATATTTTTGAGACCTCCTTCAAGGGAAGGGTGACTTTATTTTCAAGAAAGGAATAGGTACTTTTTACTGTATGGTTTCAAGGGGAAACTACATTTGTTACCCAAGTTCATGACTGATAGGATTTTTCCGAATGAATTATGTAGATAGTATCGAAAGTGGTCTTCAGTTTTTTGAAGGTAAGGAATGGAAATAATTCATTACTACTCTATTCAGATTTGTAGGAATCACGATGAGAAGTATGGTTCACATGAAAAATTTAGCTTAATGTTTGCAAAACCTCAATTTAAAATAGGTCAATGCCATCAAGGTTTATGAACCTAAAATATACTACTGCTACTTCCACATGGAAGACGATGGATGAATTGGTGGTGCTAATGAGATAGGAGACAACCAAAACCCACTTCAAGATAAGGTGGATGGAGGGAATGATGTCTAGAAGAAGAAAGGGTTACAAATGTCTCATAAAATTCAGTTATAATGGTAGTTAGGGTTTGATAAGCACACATGTAAACATCAACATATTATTTAAATCAATGTTCCTTGATGAAGCAACATTAAATTCCAAGTCTTTCAAAATTTTGTAAGCCTTCCTACTATGACCACCCCTACCTTTTCTTCCTTTCTATCATTTCCATTAGGTTCCCTTCTATATGTTGTTACATTAAAGAACCAAGGGTTGTTCCCATTGTATTCTTCCATGTCTTTCTATATATTACAAGCTCATGGGAGTCCCATCCCTATCGTCAAGGGAAAATGAAATTCAATTTCTTGTTTATGTATTGGTAATTGAGATTTTGGTAGAGGTTGTGTTAGGCCACTTTATTTTAGACAATTTGGGGAACTTCAATTATATTAAAAGTGTCCCCTCACAAATAACTATTTAAATAGTAATATTGTTTTTGTGAGTTCTTAATTATTTTTAGTCAATGGAAACTTGATTAGATGGATTTTAACAACACCTTTGATATTGAATGGAATAGTCTTCTAAAATTCTTTGGTTTGTGTTGGCATGTCTTTTTTTTTCTTTCCTCTTGTGAAGTCATGGTTAATTCGATACTTAGATTATTTAATGAAGGAAAATATGTGTTATGTTAAAATTTTGTTAGCATATGAATCTTGTAGTTGTCTTTATTTTTCTTCTTTGGCAATGATTGAGATCGTTTGGTCCTTTCTCAAAAAGCATTTTTATTTAAAAGAAACTCAATAATTTAAAAGAATTTATAGTGAGTAGATAAATTTTGTCAGGTTTTGTATTTAGCACTTACCCATTGCATTCATCAAAAAATCATTAGAAAATACGAAAACTCAAGGGGAGAAATGCCACCTTCTTTAAAAGGAGGGAAGGATTTCTGAGACCTTCTCGTGACTTGTCCATTATTGGTCCCTTTTTCTTTGGTAGGAAAAAGAGGTTAAAAACAATTAATGTGGTTGAATATGCAATGGAGAGACAAAGTCTACGAATATCAAGTAGAAATTGTTGTCCAACATTTTTCGTTAAAACAAAAGGCACCTATTAGTTTCTGATACAAGTGCTAGAGTTAATGGATCCATGGGAGTTTATTAAACCATGTTATGAGTCCTGGAGGAGTTGTTGAACACCAAGTCAATAGTGTCCCCCTCATCACCAATTGATGTACTCGACTCCAACTGAGAAAACTCAAATCCACAATCTTTCGCTTTAATACCAATTTTTGGTCCATATTTTTTGTTAAACCAAAAGGTTGACTTGTTAGTTTCTTATACAACCACCTGAGTTAATGAATCCATGGGAGGTTGTTAAACCATATCACGAGACCCGAAGGAGGTGCTGACCACCATGTCAACAAGTCACTCATTAAATATGTATGTTGTTAAGGAAATCTTACAAGAAAGAAATTGTGTAATAGCATAGATAATGATACATATGACAAACTTATTGGATATTTCGTGTTGCAAAGGACAATCTTTTGTATTTAAACACATCCTAATGTATCATTACATAGATGACATGGGAATATATTGAAGATGCATTTTGACAGTGGATATTTTACTCAGTATGGAGACTTATACCATTGTAAGTCTAATGTCAACAAAACCTAGATGGTCGTAACCTATAAATGTTTAAATCTTGGATCATTTACAAGAGGACCCTCTCCTTGTACAAATTAACCACAATATATTAGAGGAAATGTGAGGTAAAAGTGGGATTCAAAACAAAAAATGCACTATCAAAATCAACTTTAAAGAACCAACTTGATTCAAGATGATGATGTCAACCATAAAGGTAAATATTTTTGGAGGAAAAGGAAGAAAACTACCTTTTTTTAATCGACTTATCTCTTCATACAATTACTCAAATTTAAATTGCATGCACTCATTAGATGATTAAATTCAATATCCAACTAATACCCTTCCTACATACTTTTGAAAGACCTGAAAATACATGAAAAAAAATGTGTTTTGTAAAAAAAAACATGTGTTTTTGTGGGTCTATACTCATTGCATCTAGTGTCTAGGTTGAAGTTTAAATAAATTTATAAAGATATAAGTCAAAAATGTAATTAAGAAAGATAATTTTCTTCCTTTCCATCTAAAATTTCATAACCTTGTTTTACTATTTTAACTATTATTTAAAAAAAAAATTGAAATCCCATTTTAAACCTCAAAATTTCCATCAAAATCCAACGAATTAACCTTAATAACTTTTTGCATTAAATATAAAAGGTTGTATCTCACTTCCACACTCACCCATAAATATGGTGTTTCATAAGCCTACAAAGGACCATCCAAGTTATGGTGTTTCATAAGCCTACAACGGACTTTCAAGTTGAAGTCTTCATAAGCCTACAAAGATAGTGTTTCTTGCAGGTTTCATTGCATGTGCTAAAGAGTGTAAGAAAAATAAATTGTTTGTGAATATTGTTAGTAAAAACATAACGGATCTGTAACATTGAATAGGAGAGAAGCAGCATGAAAATGATAACCTGAAGGAATCATATGCAGAAGACATGGCGAAGCCATAATCCAAAATTCAATGGAACATGTAAGAAACGAGGTGGCATCAAAATCAGAATGAAATTAGTTACAATGGGATAAATCTTATAACATATTTCAACAATCTCTATAATGGATCTATAATGGATCTTTATAGGAAGTAGTTTAATTGTTTTAAGTTTTGGTTTTTTTGGCTATATTTTTTGTTTAATTTGGTCATAGATTTGATGAGAATTTATTGGATCTGTATATTTGAGTGGTTAACTCTGTATAATCTGAGTGTTTTTGGGGTTTTTCAGCAAGCTAAATCCATTTCTAGATTCAAAAATACAATTTAAACAACAAAAGATTGTGATTTCATAAGAATTTATGTCATCAGATTCCTGTGAAAAAAGACCAAAACATAAAACAATTAAACAAAACCTAATAAAAAAGTTTAACATTTCATCTAAACCCTCTATCCTTTCATCTAGATCCTCTATCCTTTCCCCAGTTCTAGTTATCTGCAAACATGTCACCTAAACCCAGTTCTAGCTATCTGCAAACATGTCACCTAAACTCTCTAGCCTCTCTCAAGTGCTAGTTGTCTGCCAACGTGTCTGTTGGTGACAGAAGTCACTCCTGGATTGAAGCAGGAGCAGAGCCCGACGCCTATCATTTTATGTCATGATTTGTGTATGAAAGGGGTGTTCGAATGGAATTAAACTTGGACGATATTGTTTCAACTCCGAAACTAGGCCAGGCATGCATGGGTAGGTGAGGTCTTGGACATACTTCAGACAGTGAGTTGTAGTAAGGGTGAGTAGGGGGAAGACTTGTATCAGAGAGATGCACAGGTCTATTGTCAACATCAGGTTTCTATCAGACTATAGGAGAATGCATTTAAATGCGAGATCTTCTTACATTCAAATGCAGAAAACCAGAGAATACATTAGTTCCACAATAAAACCTTTATCATAACACAACTGCAATAATTCATGTGATTCAGTCAATCATGAACTCCCTCGGTATGAGATGAAAACTAGATGGATTAGGGAAACTGTATTTCATTAAACAAGAAATCTTACATATAGATGCATAACCAGAGAACTAGAGCGTCTGTTAAAACATTACAATTGGGAGCTTCGCTCTACCATCCATGCTTACAAAAATGGCGAAAACGCCTACATATACTAAAAAACAACCACAGCAGCAAAAACAAGACGTTGCATTAAAAACATTGCGTCTGCATGTCTTCTGACAGTTTTTGCATGCAGACTCTGGCCGATCATGCACCCAAGACTTGGTGTCCCTTCAGCCAAATTCGGGCAGGTATTCTTTGTCAAACGCCACCTTAACTACGCATGGTTCCTTTGGAAAAATGGGTACACGGGACCTTCTCAAGCAGACCGCCTGCCAGATTATCCATACCTTACACTTAATGTCTGAGGAGAGGTTTCAACCACCCCTTCTCACCCTCATTTAGTCCAGGCGAAAACCAAGATTGAGGTCAGATATGATGGCTCCTGGAGATCGCGGTGACCCTTTCAGCAACTAGAATCGACGACTTTGGCTTCCTTTGCACAGTTCCTTTCCTTCCCAAGTGACCACAGGCTATGACCCTATGTTTATTCCAAATTCTCTTTCAGCGTTCGTGAATGGAAGGAGTTAATCCTTGCTCATCCACAGTTGCGATGAGAGAAATGTCGAGATGGCTTACTTGGGCGCCACGCGTCCCTCTTATACCTGACGGTCCTGAATTCACTCAGTGATGTTGTGGGCCCAAGTCGTGGACACTCCCAGTACCTTTCGCATTAGGAATATGATGGATTTGTTCCTTACGTTTCGAAGTCACGATGGGCTAAAAGGCAAGGAGTCTAATCGCGCATCAGGTGTCTCCTATGGATGAACGGTTGAGGTTGCTTTGTGATACTGTGGGTCCGACTCTGGGCGCTTTCGGAACTCCAGGGTTCGGGGTTTCTATATGTGAGATGATGAGGGACATTCACCCTTCAAACTCCTGAATGTCAATATGCCGACTAGATCTTGCACTATGTGTCGCTGGATCGGACGACCCAGATTTAGTCTTAGCATATAGGCACTTTCTTTGACGCTATATATCGGTCAACTTGGTAGCCCCGATATCCCGATGCTCGTTGATCTACTCTTATGGATGAATTCAGGCTGTTGACAATGTAATTTCACCCGCATACTTGATTGGAAGCTTTAAAACGAGATTTTTTCATGCTGCGCTTGGGCACTCCTCGTACAACTTGCAGACCTGAATACTCTTGTGCCTAGGACAAGAAATGTCGCTAACATTAGGCTCCATGGGGGATAGATTCATCCCTGTGATGCTCTAAGAACTCATTCTGCAGCTTCAGTGCCTTGTTGTTGGGCTATGGAGTCATGCTCAAAACATCCCGCTGCTGAAAATACAGGCCGAAAAATAAAAGTAACAAAATAAAGCTACATGCTCAAAGGAGCTTATTTGTATACAGTCCTAATGCTAATAAAATATTTTACATGGGCTAGGTGAAGGAAAACTTCCACCATAGCCATTCAAGCATCTTCCTAGATAGAATCTCCTTCCTTATGTCAATGATCACCAGCAGATAGTGTAACCGTGACAACAAAACGGCTACACTCTTCAACTTCTCCTCGCAAGATGAAGCTAATATGAAATAGGGTGGCTCCAAGGCATAAAGGATATGCCACTCCATGTATTCGCCGACAGGGTCATAGAATGAGATGCGAATTTCGAAAAATTGGTGACAGGTAACCTCCTCTGCTACAGAGTTGCTCACATGTGGTTGAATATCTTTGCTAAGCATAGGTGAGTGGACAACTGACGTAGGCTCACTGATCTCAGGCGGTAGCTACTCGCTGACTGGCTCTGGAATGAAATATGTGCTTAGTTGTTCCTCTGGTTCCTTTTCCTCTTCTTGGCTCTCCCCCGGGTCAGATTAGTATTCATCATAAATAGGGGCCATGGGGTGGTTTTTCTTGCTGACTGGCTCTTCAGTATCTTTATAGTGATCAAATGTAGGATAAGCTTGATGCTCATCATCACTATAATATACATCAAAAAGGGGTTGTCCTTCATTGATATGACCCTCCTCCAGAACAGTGATCCCGTCAAAAATTTCTGTTTCAGGGACAGTGGGACCTGTTGCTTCTGGCTACCCATACATAATCCTTTTCTCTTTAATCCCAGGTAAAAATATATCGTGAGAAACCCCCCAGGGGAAAAGAGAAGAATCCTCTTCCACAACTAACCCCTCTTTTAAAAAGAGAGGGTCTTCGTCATCATGAGCAGAGCTGCTAGGAACATTTGCTTCAACCCGATATCCAGGTGAGTCATCTACCATGGACCACATTTGCTCTATAAACTCACAATTTCCACAAGAGGCATGTTGATCGTTATGAACATCTAAAAGAATAGAGGCATCTGATATGATGTCAGATGCTTCCGTTCTAGGGCTAACACAATTAATATCATTCAACACCTCCATATTTTCTTGGCAAATGCTTTCCTCCACAGTAAAAGCTTCATCATGGACATGGTCTTCAGGGCCAACATAGGCTTCATGAAGCGAAGAAAACTCCTCACAACAGTTTTCATACAAACAATCAGCTGGAAAATAATCTTTACAAAATGAATTGAAATCTGTATGAAAACCTGTTAAAGAGTGGATGCTCACAGCGGGAAGAGATCGACACCACTCAAGAGCAGCTCCCTTCAATGAACATCCGAAGAGATTAATCCGGACATCCTCATGCGTGATATTGTGTCGGTGAATAGCCTCATGGAAGTCCAGTAAATGCTCAGTTGGTTCCTCCCAACTTGTTGCATGAAATTCAGGGAGAAAATCTTCCCATTTGTCTCTATCAGGAAGTGCATTAGGAAACCCAACTATCTGGGAAAAGTCACAGAAAGCAAACCTTTGAGCCATAATTTTCTCCATATCAAACCAGTGGAGTCGCCAATCAATCCTCAAATCATGGAGTCACCAGGTGAAAGATGTGCAGCTTCAAATATGCCTGGTCCTTGTTCACCATCAAAGGCCAGATCTTAACGTTGTCGTTACCCCAGGAAGCTTCTCAAGCTGAGAAAGCAGCTGCTGAAACCTTCTCGAGAAAGCTCCTCTGGGTTATCTTTCAGGTGTGCCAACAGTAGCCACAGCTAAAACAGTGAAGTGGAAACAATGGAGTCGCCACAGTGGATTCGCCAGGTGTACAGTAGCAATCTTGATAATTCTAATATCTGATGCACCTTCAGAATCAGTTAATCATTGTCGTTCAATCTTGGGGAAAATATTCAATATCCGTCCCCAGCAATGGTGCCAGAAATGTTGGCGACGGAAGTCACTCCTGGATTGCAGCAGGAGCAAAGCCCGACGCCCATCAGTTTATGTCATGATTTGTGTATGAAAGGGGTGATCGAATGGAAGTAAACTTGGACGATATTGTTTCAACTCCGAAACTAGGCCAGGCATGCATGGGCAGGTGAGGTCTTGGACATACTTCAGATAGTGAGTTGTAGTAAGGGTGAGTAGGGGGAAGACTTCTATCAGAGAGATGCACAGGTCTGTTGTCAACATCAGGTTTCTAGCAAACTGTAGGAGAATGCATTTAAAGGCGAGATCTTTTTACATTCAAATGCAGAAAACCAGAGAATACAATAGTGCCACAATAAAACCTTTATCATAACACAACTGCAATAATTCATGTGAATCAGTCAATCATGAACTCCCTCGATATGAGATGAAAACTAGATGGAATAGGGAAACTGTCTTTCATTAAACAAGAAATCTTACATACAAATGCATAACCAAAGAACTAGAGCGTCTGTTAAAACATTACAATCGGGAGCTTCGCTCTACCATCCATGCTTACAAAAATGGCGAAAACGCCTACATATACTCAAAAACAATCACAGCAGCAAAAACAAGACGTTGCATTAAAAACATTGCGTCTGCATGTCTTCTGACAGTCTGCTCATGTAGACTATGGTTGATCGTGCACCCAAGACTTGGTGTCCCTTCAGCCAAATTCGGGCGGGTATTCTTTGTCAGACGCCACCTTAACTACGCATGGCTCCTTTGGAAAAATGGGTACACGGGACCTTCTCAAGCAGACCGCCTGCCAGATTATCCATACCTTACACTTAATGTCTAAGGAGAGGTTTCAACCACCCCTTCTCACCCTCATTTAGTCCAGGCGAAAACCAGGATTGAGGTCGGATCCGATGGCACCTGGAGATCGCGGTGACCCTTTCGACGACTAGAATCGACGCCTTTGGCTTCCTTTGCATAGCTCCTTTCCTTCCCAAGTGACCACGGGCTGTGACCATGTGTTTATTCCCAAATCCCTTTCTGCGTTCGCGAATGGAAGGAGTTAATCCTTTCTCATCCATAGTTGCGATGAGAGAAACACCGAGATGGCTTACTTGGGCGCCATGCGTCCCTCTTATATCTGACGGTCCTGAATTCACTCGGTGATGTTGTGGGCCCAAGTCCCGAACACTCCCGGTACCTCGCGCATCGGGAATATGACGGAGTTGTTCCTTGCATTTCGAAGTCGCGATGGGCGAAAAGGCGACGAGTCTAATCGCGCGCTAGGTGTCTCCTATGGATGAACGGTTGAGGCTGCTTTGCGATACTGCGGGTCCGACTCTGGGCACTTTCAACACTTCGGGTTCGAGGTTTCGAGATGTGAGATGACGAGGGACTTTCACCCTTCGAACTCCCGAATGCCAATATGCCGACTAGATCTCGCACTATGTGTCGCTGGATCGGACGACCCAAATTTAGTCTTGGCATATAGGCACTTTCTTTGACGCTATATATCGGTCAACTTGGTAGCCCTGATATCCCGATGCTCGTTGATCTGCTCTTATGGATGAATCTGGGCCGTTGACAACGTAATTTCACCCGCTTACTTGATTGGAAGCTTTAAAACGAGATTTTTCCATGCTGTGCTTGGACGCTCCTCGTACAACTTGCAGACCCAAATACTCTTGTGCCTAGGACAAGAAATGTCGCTAACAATGTCAACTAAACCCTTCAACCTCTCTCTACTTATGTGCCAACATGACATCTAAACCCTCTATTATTTTTAGATGACATGTTGGTGGAGCTCTATTTACCTGCCAACATGTGATCTAATCCCTATATCCTTTTTAAATGAGATGTCTTCAGCTCATTGTCATGAATTTCATTATAGTTTGATGTCACCTCATTTTTTAAGTTGTTCCAGTGAATTACAGCATTCGGGAGGGTCTATCTGTGGACTGTTGGATTTTTTACAGCCATTACAGCATTCCTTTTGGATTTTTTTACAGCCATTACAGCAATCTTTTCTTTGGGAGGTGCGTTCTACCATCATAAAAATAGCACAATAGAACGCACAGATATTGAATGGCACAACAAAGCCAACTATGTCGAGGCAGATCACTGGCAAGAGCTCCACACTAACAAGTTACAATACGAAGAACATCAGCTTCGACGCGCAAATCAATTGTCCTCGAACAAATTCTTTCCAAACAGTACTATATTCAAGTTCAAATTGGATAGGTTTTGTCTTATTATTTTCTTATTGTACTTACGCAGAACTCCGTGGCGGGGAAAGTGATCAGTACAGAGCGCTGTTTCATTTAATATTGCGGGCCAATTTATAAACGGCTGTTAATTTGACTGGAATCTGTGACCTAGTCCTGGCAAGTTTGATAGCTAAATCAAAGGAGATGTTATGGCGAACATTATTAACCAACCAGACAGAAACATCATTCATGTTTCCACCATTAAGCATCATCGTTCTGGACAGTGATTGCAAGCCAAATAATGAATAGCATTGTGATTCTTCTACTCAGATGTTCCCTCCATGTCGGCAGATGCACGTTGGAACCTTCCCCGAGTTTTGACTAATAACCAGTCAGTGCCGTGATTTGTGCATTCGCTTTGAGAACACTCTAATTTTCTGTGGAAAAAGGAGACTGCTAATGCGTTCGGACGTGTGGAAGTTTGACCCCTAATGTGAACTTAGATTTTTGGAAAAGGGTAGTTGTGGTTTTCTGTCTAAATGTCAAATGCTTTGGTCGCTTTTGTAATGCTGGATTTCGGCAATGCGCCGACACCAAGCCCATCTTCATATGGTCTAATTCAATAAAAAAACGATTAATTTCCAACGCGTATCCAGCTAACTAACCCTAAGCTGCTAATCGTTATCTGATACACTAAACACACTTTTTACACTGAACTCAATCACAAATTTTCTTTGGATAAAATGCAACGTAAGCAAGACGCGTGGCAATTCTCAACATGATACGAAAGGCGCAATAGAGATTTTTTTCGTAATGGAATAGTTTCCATATTATTTTGTAGACTTATCATGAATGGTTTTTAGAAAGAAATACATATTCTTAGTGATAAGGATTAGTCAAATTATACTTCCCCAAAAAATTTAAGTACTAAAATCTACGAAAAATATACATACCTTACCCTCTTTAAATTATTCCTCTATTTAAATTATTCAAATTATTCCTCTATTTGTGAGAATCAAACATTTCTAAAGTTAAAAGCACTATTCCTCTATTCGTTACCATCAAGCATTTCCGTTAGGCGCAGTGGGATTGTAGGAAAGCATTCTTAAAAGATTGGAACCTCGATAACCAACGAAGGATGGGAAATTGTCGTGAGTGTCGTATAGCATACATGTGTCTACCTCCATTGCCATGTTTATATATTCAAGAAAATCAAAAAATGTTTGTAAGGTGGAGCTCATTGCGGTGGTTAACCAAAAAATATTCATCGTAATTAGGAGGCAAAGCGACGATCATTGGAAGAAGCAACTTTAGTTTCAAAATATTATTTGTGACCTACATGGTAAGAGGAGGTGGTGAATTTTTTTTTACCCTCCTAAAAAATTCCAAATTACTAATCAATAACTTACGAAGAAAGTGAAGATTTACATGTTCAAAAAACTTTATTTTAAACGTTTTCAACAAACCACCAACAAAAAAAAAAAAAAAGCTATTGGAATAGAAGATTGAATAATTTAAAGATATTTATTTTATTAAAAAAAAATGTGGTAAAGATAAAATAGAGGAGATTTATGTGTAAATATTATTTGTGCCTCACATGTAACATACCTAACTATTTAGTTGGGCAATGTTATTAAACAAAACTAACTAGCACATAATTGTCATACCTAGTTGTAGATTTAGAACATTTCACCCAACTATGCATGAAATTAATCATAAAAATATTTTCAAATACAAAACATTTAAGCATACACAACAAAACGTTTAAATGTATAAACATAGAATTTACATATCTAGTTGTAGATGGAGAACATTCCACTCAATTGTTGGTTTGTTGCTCCAAATCTCTCACAACAAGTCACCCCCAAGCTTGGGCTACAAATCCACAAGAAATGATGTTTCCTATGAGTATCTATTGTCCACTCACAGCCTGTTATAACCCATAATAAACTAATTCCTACGACAATTCCAATCCACAAATGCTCTTCCCCTCAACCCACACAAGCCAAGGAATGGGATCCCCTTCTTCGCCACACAGTCCCTCGGGCTATCCCACTTTGAGGCCACTTCCCTCAAAGGCTTTAACATAGGTTGGAAAAGAAACACACATGCTAGGAACTCCAAGAATTCCTATTGTAATAAGAATTCTAATAGCAACAACACACTTCTCACTTGGGTAATTCTTTTTCCACAGAAATCTCAGTTACAAGACTAACAACCTGCTTCTCCATGCACTTACTAGCTCCAAGAGTTGTCCATAAAACCCACTATGGATGTCTACTATCTCCGAGCACTCCACACACATTTCCTCTCCTCTACCCAATTGTAAAAAATGCCTTTTCTCCCCCATTTGAATTTCTTTTTTTTCCATGAATGTTGAATTTGACATTTCCCAAAGTTGATCGCAGTACTCAAGTCCATGCTTTTAATAACTATGTGAGATAATGTTTCCCACCAACCCCTCACATGTATTCAATGATTGGGATTTTAAACACTCAAAAAGGAAAAATAAGAGGTTCATACAAAAATAATTGAGAAAGGTCACTTGGGGTTTAGTAGGCATGTACAATTTCTCCACCTCAGATCCCCTCTCTTGTAGAAAATTATCCCCATGACTTCATTTGTGTATGTATGTAGTCAGTGACACATTTTATTTTCTTTCTTTTTATATTTAATGTTTACATATTACATCACTTGACCAATAACCATACATCGCATCTACAATATAAATCACTAATTTGGGGATTAAAAATGCGGAGGTTACATTAGCCCCCTCTACCCCCATTACAATTTTCATCATCCTCGATGCACATCACCATACCAGTGTACATGTTCATACATACAAAATTTAACATTACAATACTCGATACTTTGACAATTTAATGACTTGTGCAATAATTCCTGCTAGTAATATCTCATTCCCCTCAACCTGCACAACCCAGGGCAATGTATCCCCTTCTCTACATCACAATACCTCAGATTGTCCCACTCTCCTTCTAGGACTTTAGAAGAGGTTAGAAAAAAAGTATTAGGGTTGTGTCTCCAAGAACTCCAATTGGCAAAATGGAATCTTAATACACTTATATATAAATGTACATTTAGTTTTCCTCAAAATTTGCAAAAATTTGCAGGTACTCCTCTTGCATGGCCTCTTCATGCTCCCATGTGACGTATTTAGGAACATTGAAGTTCCATTGGACCTTTATAGAGCTAATGGATTTTCTCCTAAGCAATTTGAATTTGTATTTTATGATGCACATTGGCTCCACCCAAAATTCTCCTTTATGTTCCACCTAGATCATAGTTCAATAAATTGTGTGGTTAGGATCAGGTACATACTCCTTCAATAAAGACACATGGAACACATAATGAATTATCATGGATGTAAGCAATGCAAGCATGTATGCAGTGGGGCCTATCCTCGCTAGAAATTCAAATGACCCACAATATCTCACTATTAACTTTGGACAACTTCCCAATCTCACTGAGCTCCTCTTAGCCTTAACTTTTAAAAACACATACTTTCCCACTTTGAGTTCCCTACATGCTATTCCTTTAACAACGTAGCTCTTTTTCATTTCATGTGCAACCCTTAAATTCTACCTAATATTTACCATCTTTTCTTCCATTTCTCTTAGCAATTCTAAACTAGTGATGTCCTTATCTGTTGGTTTGTCCTAGCTAACTATCATGTTACATTTTCTTCCATACAAGGCTTCAAATGGGATCATATCCAATTATGCCTAAAATCCATTGTTATAAGACAACTTAACTATATGAAGGTATTCCTCCCACCTGATAGGCTTATCCATTACACACATTCTCAACATATCTTCAATGATATGATTGATCCTCTCTATCTGTCCATTTGAGTCTAGGTGATACACTATGATGAAATTAAAATTAGTCCCAAATACCTTAAGCAACCCCTTCCAAAAATTGGAAGTGAAGATGGAATCTCCTTCTAATACTATTTCCTTAGGCACACCATGTAGCCTGGAAATTTCCTTCATATAAATGTCAACAATATATTGGCTTCCTTGTGAATCATTTTCACCAAAATAAAATGTGTATCATTTGTAATCTTTTCCATCACTACCATGACATAATCATATTTCCTTGTTATTCTTCGTATCTTGGTGATGAAATATATTGTAACTGCCTCCCATTTCCATTCAAGAATGGGAAATGGTTGTAACAATATTGCTAGATGTCGGTGTTCAACCTTCACCTTTTAACATTCCATGCACTTGGCTATGTAATCAATCACATATTTCTTCATTCAAAGCTATAAATACTATCTTATTACCACTACAATTGTCTTTTGGTACCCTAGATGGCTAGCATATGGTACATTGTGCATCTCTGTCAACACTATATTTCTCAACTCCACAGTATTAAGAACACAAAATTGGTCACTGTACAAGAGGATTTCATCCTCTTCCAGCTTATAGTTTTTAAATTTCATTAGTATGTTTTTATGTTATAAGCCATTTCTAACTTGTGCATAATGATGATATGATACTATAGATTCCAAAATTCTTGTTTTTAAATATGAAAAATACGTACTAATGGTTGTATCATGCATTTGATGCACCTTTATATTGAGTGAATTAGCCTTTTTATTCTCCTTTCCCTTGACGTGCTTGATATCAAAGTCATATTCACTGAGAAATTCCATCCATCTAGTTTGTCTGGCATTTAATTTTGGCTCCTCAAATAAGTATTTCAAACCATTACAATCTGTTGTTAGATAAAAAAATTAGTGCATGAGATAATGTCTCCATATTTTTAAGGTATGAAATATCGTTTCCAACTCTAAGTCATGGGTATCATAATTTATTTCATGCTCTTTAATATTCCTTGACTCATAACATATGACATACCCATTTTTTGTAAGTACTATGCCAAGCACTTCTTCACATGCATCTGTGAAAACAAAAAATTCTTCATTTGGATATGCAACCTTTAAAATAAGTGCACTAGTAAATAATTCCTTCAAGTGTTGGAAAATATCTTCACACTTGGCAGTCCATTCAAAATTTGTTCCATTTTTTTGCAATGAAGTGATTGGATGTGTGACCTTGGAGAAACCTTCAATGAATATCCTATATTATCCAACTATACCCATAACTGATCTCAATTCTGAAACATTCTTTAGTCTAAGCCACCCTTTAATTTCCTTAATAGTATTTGGGTCCATTGCTCTGCCCAAATAATGGATTTGTGTTAGATAGAAAGTGAACTTTCTCAACTTGGAATATAATTGGTCTTTTCTCAACACCTGTAGCACCATCCTCAAATGTTGCTCATTCTCCTCCTCTATCTTGGAGTAGATAAGAATATCATATAAGAATATAAGGATGAATTTGTCTAGGTAACCTTTGAACACTCCATTCATTGGACACATAAAAGTAGCTAGTGCATTTATCAATCCAAATGGCACCACCACATACTCATAATGGAAATACCTTGTCTAGAAGGTCATCTTGTTAGTATCTTCTCTTTTATTCTCACCTGATGGTAACCGGACCTCTTGTGAATCTTAGAAAACATACTTTCTCCTTTTAGTTGATAAAAAAGATCATCGATCCATAGTAGAGGGTACCTGTTGTTTACCATAACCTTATTAGGTTGACTGAATTCAATACAAAACCTCAAATTTCAATCCATTTTCTTCAAAAAATCTATTGGGGAATCCAAGGTGAGACACTTGGTCGTATGTACCCCTTATTTAACCATTATTCTTGCTACATCTACAACTCGTTTAGCTCTAGTGTGCTCATTTTTTTGGGGGTTTTGGACACTAGAGAATCTCTAGGCATTAAGTCAATAGAGAAGTCAATTTCTCTCTTTGGTGGAAATGTAGACAATTCCCCAAACACATCTTCATATTCCTTGATTACTAGACAATATTCAATACTTGGATCGTTATCCTTTGATGGCTCTTCCATATAGGTTGCATATATATGGAACCCTTTTCTAACACTTAATTTCAACTGCAATGTTGAAATATCTCTAATAGATATAGGTCTTGGAATACCTTACATGGTCCTTGAATTCCCTTTCTCATCAAGGCATGTGAAATATTTCTTGTAGCAATTTAGGATAACATGATGATTTTCTAGCCAATCCATACCAATCAAGTAGTCATATGACCCAAGTGGTATGATGTTCAAATCTACCTTAGTTTAGTGATGGCTCCATTCATGTTCAGTGAGTAATCCTAGAAAAGTTTATTGATTTTCCTCTTGGTTCCGGTAGCTAGCTGAACCAACCAAGAATTTTCATGGTTACATCCCTTTAATTCAAACCTTTAAACTATATTTTGATCTATATATCTATGATTAGCTCCAGATTCAATCAAAATACCTATGGGATTATTATCAATCTTACCTTCTACCTCAATCATGTGGGAATGGTAGTATACTTGTTTATTGTTCAAGGTTGTATAAACCCTTGTCATGATCCTGTCCATGTCCTCCATTGTATCCTCTTTATTAATTTTATTCACAGTCCTCATCATATATCCCTTTTGAGGATAATCTTTACACAGCTGGTCTCCTTTGCATCCCAAAGACTTTATAGGTTGTTGTCTTGGCCTCTTCCCCAAGGAATCTATCTATTTAGGTTCATCTCGTGTTGGCTTCCCTTGTTGATATGTTTGAGGATTGTACCTTATGAAAAGTAGCTTAAATTTTGTTTTCCTTTGATCCATATTTCCTTTATTCTTATCATCCTAGGCCTTTTTGAAAACTAACCTTCCCTTGTTCTGCTCATACAAATACCTAGCGTTCCTCATGGTTTGTTCCAAATTCTTAGGCTCATCAAATTGGATTTTATCCTTGTAAAATGATGGAAAGCCACTCAAGAACCTATGGATTTTCACCCTCTCTTCCTTTATGAAGTCTATGTACCTCAGAAGCTCCATGAATTTTCTCTCTCATTCCTCCATGGTCATGCTTCCTGGCTTGAGCTCGAAAAATTCTTGCATATTCATATCATAGTAATGTTCTAACAAGTACTTTTCTCAGAAGTATTTCTTGAACTGTTTCCAATAAATTATCATCCCCTCAAGGAATTATGAGTTGTTAGTGATGTCATTTGGCTTTACTAATGCATCTTCCACATTTCAAATATCGATGAATTATTTTTTCAAGCCCTTCCTCCAAACAAATGTTTTGGAGGATTATTTAAGAGTTTTAGAGGTGATTTCTTAGCCTCGGGTCATCAAGCCATTGGAAATACATCAGTCTAATACATGTGGGATTTTTTCGATGGTGCTTCTTTGGAGTAGGATCATAATTGTGGAAGTGGCTTCATCTTGTACTTTAATAATCATTATTTTGTTTCATGTAAGGTATGTTTGGGAGATGGTTCCATTAACTTCAGCGGTTTTAATGTGTTGTATAGATTGTTGAAGCTTTCCCTTGGTCATGGAGTGAAAATACTAGAGATCTATGGTGACTCCAAATCAGTCATTGATTGGATGGCTGATATTTCCCAAATAAAAACCAATGCTCTTTTCGATATTGGTAGTACCTTGAAAAGAATGTTAGAAAATCTTTAGTGATCGTTTTCTAAATGTAAAGGGATAATTTTTTTCTTTGAACAGTAAGGGGATAATAATAAAACAAGATGCGGTAGGGTTCAAATCATTTTGATGTAAAATTAGAAATATAGTTTGTGGTTTTAATAGTTTAATTTAGAGTTTTATTCCAAATGATATTAATAATCTTTTATGATATTAAGTAAAAAATTATAAAATTTATAATATTTAAAGAAGAAAAAATTAGTGTGTTGTAAATAAAAAAAATTATAAACACAAATCACAAATCATATATATAGAAAGAAAATAATGATCTAAGTTACTATTTCGGGACTTCTTAAATTCAGCGATTGACTGCGGTCTTCCATTGGAAATTGCTCCACCCAACATTTTGTTGTTTGCCTTAATATTGTGCACCATGCAGCTCACTATCACTCTCAACACTGCAACTGTGCCCTTGTGAAACACTCTCCGAAAATCCACCGCAGCTGGCCAAAAGAGAAGAAATGGAGCATCACACTCATCTCATTACCACCTAATTACATTCTATACCAAGACAGAATAAAAAAGGGGTTGATATTAGAAATGAAACATCTTGAAGATTCCAAAATATAGTAACAAGAACCTTTTTGTTACACCTCAATAATAGAATATCTAAAGTTACTCTAAAGTAAGACCGGAACAAATCTTTGAAACCCTAAACCAGTCACTTAATCCATCATCAAGCTACTAATTAAGACTCTCTGTTACAAATCAATCTTAAAACACGGCAGCAAAAAGCCATGCAATCTGAAATTCCAATCTAATTCTGAATCACGTTCAATTTCGGAATAGATTAATGGAAAGAGAATCCCAAAATGACTGAAACACAAGGAGGGAAATCCATGATAATGTTCCATGGATTTTCTTTGTTGTCTTTCAATCATTTGGGATTCCATTTCTGGGACTGGTAATTTATTCAAAGTATATACTTCAACGGAATATGCTTGGAATTGCAGATTACCACCATTGAAAAGAATGATTCAAATGGTCAATATAGCCACTTGAGGTTGCAGAGTTGCATCTATTAACGCGATTGGATCTTTGGGCATACCAAGAACCTCAAGCAGGTGGTCGCATTGATACAAATAGATTTAAAATCGACACACCTCCGACAATAGAGCTTAATTAAGAAAAAGTTTGTGAGTAGAAACGAGTGGACCCATGATCTTGTGCAACTAGGTTAGGGTTGGTCGGTTCCCTGTTTCAAGTTGGAAAACAAGATCTCAGAGCCATACACTCAAGAATCACACTAGCACTTCAAGATTTGGGAGACGATCACTTCCACAAAATGCCAATCAAATACCATAAAAGCATAGAGTTTAGATCCATTTTATTAAAAATTGAGGTCAAACATTTTTAGTTGTAAACCTAGTTAGAAATTGGGATAAAGGAAATTTTTCATATAGTTTGATAATGTAAATGGGATAAAGGAAATTTTCTTGTAATTTGATAATGTAAAAGGGAGATTGATACATGTGATAGGGATCGGATGGTGACTCATGGTTGGTATAGGGCCCAGGTCTTCAAAGGTGAAGGATAAGATAGTGTTGTACCACAAATTGCCACACCAAATTGCATTTGTGAGATGGCCTGGTCCATTCCCTAGCTTGTAGACCTAAATTCCACTCTCCTTCATCAGATTCATCCAAAAAACAACACTTTTGTTGTCATACTCTATTCACCCATGTCCAAATCGTATATATATGCTATTTTTCAGTGTACAAACCATGTATACCCTCAATTTTGTGAAAAAATAAAAATATTCCGCACCTATGGGGGTATGTATGAGGAGACTATAAGGTACCAGATTTATTATAATAGCCAAAAAAAGAAATATTGCATAGAATAACAATGGAACAATACAATATATGAAACCACAACACCAAAATAATACCTTTGTTGATAGAAAACAATGTTCACTTGTCTCTTCAAGGGGGAAACCTCGCAGCACTCTATTAAAATAATTCTAAAGGAAATGATTTTCATGTCATCGACTCTTATTTATACTAAATCTATCTACCAAATGAACAATCTAGAGTAAGATCTTCTAGAAGCGGAAGCTTCTATTAGGTATTCTTGCATTTGACTTATTCTTCCTTATTACTAGGCCTTATTGATATTGGTCTTTATTCCATGGAAAATATATTATTCTACCTACATGGGAGGTTAGGGAGGTTAGGTCCCTAACATGCCCTCCCCCTTAAAAAATAGCTTTGTCCTCAAGGCTTGAGATGAGGAAATTGTTCCAAAATGGTTGTTGGCTCTCAGGTGGCATCTATGAGAGTTGTATATTTCCATTATACTAACACTTCGATGATGGTGCACTGGAAAGGACGACACTCATGCTGGTCTAATACTGCTTATAGATGCAACTTGATGGAGCCTTCTTCATCCAACTTGGGAAGACTAGTTTGATTTTGGCACTTAGTCTCAATCACCTTCTTTAAGCATGAGACATGAAAAATAAGATGGAGATTAGAATGATAGGGAAAATCTAATTGATAGGCCACCTGTCCCACTCGCTTGAGCACTGTATAAGGACCATAAAATTTGGGTGCCAGTTTCTGACAATGGGTAACCTTGGGTGAATTTTTATTATAAGGTTGCATTTGAATAAACACATGGTCCCCTTCAACAAATTAACATTATGAGCGACCTTGATCTTCTTCTTACTTCATGTGATTCTGATCCATGACCAAATTCTCTTTGAGGGTATGGAGAATAGCCTCTCGAATTGTAAGATTTTGTTTAACCGCCTGGACCTTTGAGACATTGGGAATGTATGAAAGAACTGAAGGTGGCTTTTGTCCATATAATTCTTCAAAAGGATTCATGGGAGTATCTTTATGGTTATAATTTTTGTACCACCATTCAACTATGTGTAACCATTGAGCCCATTGATTTTTCCTCTCGAATGCAAAACACCTCAAATGTGTTTCCAAACACTTGTTGACAACTTCAGTTTGGCCATGAGTTTGGGGATGATAGGCAGTGTTGAGATGCAATTAGGTTCCCTATAGCCTGAGCAATTCTTTCCGAAACTTGTCGGTGAAAGTGGGATCTCGATGAGAGACAATAGAATGAGGCATGCCATGAATTTTGAAGATATTATCCATGAAAACTTGAGCCACCGTGGATGTGGTGAAGGGATGTTGAAGAGCACAAAAATGATAATATTTGGAAAAAGGATCAACCACCACCATGATGATTGTCTTATTTCCAGATTTAGGTAGTCCCACAATGAAATCCATAGAAATATCTTGCTAGATAGAAGTGGGAATTGGTAGTGGTTGGAGTTTTCCTGGGGCTTTGAGTGTTTCTCCTTTGTTTCTTTAATAGACATCACATTCAACCTAAAAAGTGTGGATGTCCTGTTTCATCCCATCCCAGAAAAAAATTATGTTTGACCCTTTCATAGGTTTTGGTAAACTTTGAATGCCTAGTTGTAGGTGAAGCATGAAGCTCATAAAGCACTATGGATTTAAGTTGTGACTGGTTTCTTAAATAGAGATTACCTTTGTAGTGAAGCTCATTATTGTGTCAAGAGTACCTGGAGAAGTTGGAGAATTTTCTTTCAATTTTTGGATGAGGTGAGGGACTTTGGGATCTTCCAACCATTCCTGGCCAGCAGCTTGGAGCAAATCTAGTACAACAAAAGAGAGGGAAAAGAGGGACCATTCTTCTTCATATTTTCGGGAATGAGCATCAATGACCACATTTTATTTTCTCTTCTTGTAAATGATCTCATAATTGTATTTGAATAGCTTGGTTACCCATTTTTGTTGCTCTGGGGAGGAAATTCTTTGTTCCAGAAAATACTTGAGGCTCTGGTGATAAGTTTTAATCTAGAATCGTTGCCCCAATAGATAAGGACGCAAGAGATCCACTGCATGTAGAATAGACAACATTTCCTTTTCATAGATTGTTTGGCCCAAAAATCTGTCTTAAAGTTGTTTGTTAATGAAGGCCAATGGCCTACCCTCTTGCATGAGGACTGCCCCAATTCCTTTTCCAGAAGCATCATATTCCAAGACACTGATCTTGGTGAAGTCTAGAAGAGCCAAGATCGACATCATGCACATAGACGATTTCAAGGCATGGAAGGATTGATCAGTTTCTAGAGTCTAGTTGAAGGCATTCTTTTTAAGGAGAGTCGTGAGAGGTGCTACAATTTTTCCATAATTCTTAACAAACTTGCGATAATAACATATTAAACTCAGAAATCCATGCAAACTCTTAAGTGTTTTAGGGCAAGTCCAATCCTACATATCTTCAATTTTATTAGGATCCACCCTTACACCATTCTTGCCAACAATATGACCTAGGTACTCCACTTCTAAGGATCCAAAGGCACATTTAGATTGTTTGAAAAAAAAATAGTTTTGAGAGAGGAGATGCAGAACTTGATCCACATGGAAAATATGGGTTGTCCAATTTTTACTATAGATGAGAATATCATCAAAGAAAACTAAGACAAAATGATGGAGAAAAGGGTTGAAGACATTATTCAAGAGACTTTGGAAGGTTGATGGGGAATTACAAAGGCCAAAGGGCATGACCAAGAACTCATAGTGACCCTCGTGAGTTCAAAAGGAAGTCTTGGGAATGTTTTTTTCTTTCATATGGATCTGTTGGTAGCCAGATTGTAGATTGAGTTTAGGAAAGTATTGGGAACCACTCAATTCATCTAAGAGGTCATCAATGATAGGAATGGGAAACTTGTCTTTGATGGTGAGTTAATTGAGGGTGTGAAAGTCTGGACACATATGTCAAGTACCTTATTTCTTGAGTACCATGACCACAGGAGAAGAATAAGGGATTGTACTGGGATGTATAACACCTGCTTCAAGAAATTCTTACATGATTTTCTAAATTTCAGTCTTTTGGATGAAGGGATGATGATAAGGGTGAACATTGGAAGGGAGACTGGCAATGATGAGTGAAATGGAATGATCATGAACACCATGGGAAGGGGGAAGTCACTTAGGAGTGGAAAAAATAACTTGGTGTTTAGATATAATAGATTCGAGGTCAGTATGCACATAGGGTGTCTCAACTGCATGAATATAATGGATTTGGGAAATAACACATGAATGACCTTTTCTTAGAATATTTTCCATGCGATGGGAACTGATGATCTCAGGGGAACCTATTGTGACACCTTAGAAGCAATATTGTTGGCCCTCTTGTTGGAATTGCATGGTTAATTCGTTAAAATCCATGAGAATGGGGCCCAAAGTGTGTAACCATTTAGCACCTAACATAATATCACAACTGCCCATATCAATGGCAAACATATGAGTTTTCAGGTGGTACTGTCTAATTTAAAGACACACATTTTCACAAAGCCCACCACATTTCATGGAACCACCATTAGCTATCATGATTTGTAAATTTTTTACAGCACTGATATAGAAATTGATTTCCTAGGCAATGTGATGGTGAATAAAATTATGGCTTCTTCCACTGTCAACAAGGATGATGACTTTTCGATGCTTAATATAGCCAATGAGATTGAGTTTTTGAGGAGTAGAGAAGCTCGTGAGGGCATGTAATGAAATTTGTGGTTCAAATTCTAGTGGTTCAACAGGCAGAGTAGTAGCATCGTGAAGGGAAACAGAGGGAACTTTAGCTTCCTCTTCAACAACATCCTCTCAAATGATCATAAAAACATTTTGTTTCTTACACTTGTGCTCGAGAAAATATTTGTGATCACAATTATAGAAAATAACTTTGAGTTGGTGTTCAACCATTTCTTCTCGTGTTAACATTTGGACCTTGAGAGGAGAAACTTGAGGGGTAGGTGGGTTGGGTTTAGGGAGGGGAACAAAAGTGGGTGTTTTGCTCTGGCCAAAGTGATATGTTGTTCCTCCTTGGCATGCTTAGTGGCTTCCAACAAAGTCGGGGGGTGATCCATGATGACCTAGGCGATAATTTTATCCTTGAGTCCATTGATAAATAATTCCCTGAAGAAAGCATATATCATTCCCTCCATTCGAAAAGCCAAGTGATCAAAGGAAAACATAAAATATTTTGCTATGGCGGATTGTTTTATCTTGGTCAGACGTCCTAAATGGTGGGTGTCTATGTCAAAGTGTTCACACAACTCAACAAAACATTATGACCAAGCAACATACCTTAGTGTGCATTGCGACACCATTTAAACCATTGCCATATTTCCAAATCCAAATAGAGAATTCCATAACGAAGCTTGGTTAACTCATCAATGATACCATGTAGGGAGAAAAATGTTCCATTTGAGTAACCTAGGCTTGTGGATCTAATCCATCAAATTTTTTGACCTCGACTTTGGGAAGACAGAGGTCACGGGGTAAGTAGTTGGAATGAGAGGGGAGATGTTGATTGGAGTCAACACCTTCAATATAGAGAGGGGGGTCAGAGGAGGATGTAGCCTAGAATTTTGTCATGAATTGGTGGATAATTGAATGGAATGCATTAATTTGTCCACCTAGTTGGTCTTTGACTTCACCAATGGTTCTATAGAGTTAGTCTTGGATGATGTTTATTTTTGTATGAATGGATAAAATGTCCTTGTTTACTCTGTCCTGAAGGGAAGGCATATCGGTACATAGTTTCTTTTTGGTTTCTTATTGCCATGATGGAAAGAGAGGTGGGTCCACAAGGTCAAAGAAAGAGTTTAAAATGATAGGTATGAAAATATCAAGGTGGAAAGGGGAATCTAATGAGACAGGTCCCTAATACGCGAGTCAGAAGGGGAGTGGGACCATAGGAAAAAAGGATAGAAAATGATAGGTATCACTATGATCAGGATGAAAATAGGAATGCAATGGGATAGGTCTCAAATAATATGGGTAAACTCCAAACATTTTTTTTTAATCCCATAGAGTTATACTCTAATATGAAGAATATTGTAGTTTTGAAAGGCACAAATTCTTAACAAGAAAAAATGTGTAGTAGTTTCGCAACTAGAATGCAGATGGTAAAGTTGCACGACAATAGATCTTGTCTGTTATGTTTTTGTTTCTATCCCAAGGGTTAAGATATTCATAGTTTCTATAGAAAAGGGTTTTCCCTGTGCTATAGTTCTCTGATATACGTGTGAGGTCCAATAGTAGTACTCGTCCCAATATCTAGAGAAACAACAAAAGAGGCTAGACCATTCCCTTAGTCATACTACCCAACTACCCAGGTGTTATCACCGAAAAATGGCTCACTACAACTACATACAATGGATGAAGAAACATGTAACACAAACAAATCATACTACCAATATTCATGGAAGGATTACACTCAGCTTGGAAAGAAAATAAAAAACTATACAAAAGTGGTTATGGAAATCCGTGCACATTCAACCAAATCCGCACACGCACATTCGTGCAAGATAACACAGTGTACAATGCACAAAATGCATGGAGTGTGTGACTCACAATCGAAATACCAGCATGGACGTTGAAACGACACATTAATGAATTTGGTTGGGCCTCAACCATTTTTGGTATGAAGGGAACCTCCCCCATTCCCAAAATCACCCCCAAATTTTGCCTTGGGATCACTGAAAGGGATGGGAAATACCTCCAAGGGATTCCCATTCACACTTAGAACCAGTTGAGAAAAATATTTCCATCCTCCTATAAATAGAGGGCCATTGTATGAAAAAAAGAAGAAGCATTTGACTATTGTTATGCTACTCATTTCTAGCTTTGGGAAGCCACCTTCCTCTTAGAAATCTGTGAGCATCCATAGCAAGTGTTATATATCTCTCCCCTTGAGTATTCCATCACTTTTTTCTTCACCATTTTTCTTTGTTAGTCATTGATAGTAGAAATAAGAATTTGTACTTGGGGACTCAAGATCCTTCCCAAGGAGGAAAAGGGGGCTCATAAGTTCCCATGTTTCTCCAAGGAGTATCAATTCAAATATCAATTTACTTGGTATATCTCTCTTGTGTTTTATTTGTGCATTCATTTCAAGTTATTATTTGTTTAGATAAGATTTATTTCCTTTTTGTTTATCTCTTGTTTCTTTATGTTAGTTGAACCACTAACCAACTAACTCTCTGATGTGCTTTCTGGATAGCCTAACTAGATAGTTAAGGGACCTCCTTTTACTCACTCTTGTGCCAAAAGGAACCTAATAGATTGGAGATCATACTAGGGAATTGAATCAAAATTCTCCCCAATTAGGTTTTTAGAGTGTTCTTTATTACTTCTTTGCATGTGCAGGGGTCAAAACCGACCTAAACTCACCATTTGAGAGCAGGATTTCACCCCATAGTGAGATAATGTTTTCAAAATTCCATCTAGCCAGCTTTATGGCATGCGTGTGAGTTCAAGAGTAACAAAAATGTGGTTCACACACATCTTCACTCTGTCCGAACTCTCCAACCGCGTGGTTTGTGTGTTGTGCATGACTGTGTTTGGTTTTGTCGCGTACTTGTCTTATTTTGGCAAAATTGTAAGGCTTAAGTTTCCCACTGCCACTCAGTAGTTTAGATTTGATTTTAGCACTTTGTAAAATCTAGTGCAAGCAGGCTGAGATTTCATTCTTGGATCCATTAAACTTACATCACACATAGATTATTAGGGAGACTAAAAGAAACCATAATATCTATTTCCTTTATTTCCAAGTGGATGGCTTAAGAAGTTTTGCATTTGAGTTTCAAAAATCTTTCAATTTTACAAAACTCATCACATTAAATTGGGACTAGAAGGCCATATAAACCAATATTGGAGTGTTCTCTTTCCTCGCACCTTAGCGTGATCTTGGAAATCAGAAAAAGAGATTTCTTAGAGAAGTCTCCATCTCCCTTAGCAAAATCAGGGCATTTTTAAAAGAGGCCAATCCTCTCAACTTACTTAATTGAAGATTAAAAGAGTTGTAAGGGCCCATATTCCCACATGCATGCAATTCTAGGATAGTTTTCAAATTCTTAGAGTAAGTCACCTAGGGAGTTTAAAGAAGTTGTAAGGGCCCACACATGCCCACATGCTCACAATCTAGGACTAGTTTCAAGTTTTCTAGATTACAAAACACCTTAGGAAGATAAAGGGTCCAAGTAAGGATTATCATATCTTCCATGATAGCTTAGGATTTCCTTTCATTTTAAACGATCATTTTGAACAAATTTAGTAAGTTATCTCAACAAGAAAAGTAAAGGACCAAACGATGTCCACCATGCTAAAAAATTGAATTTAACTTATTAATAATTTATTTTTTCACCACCATCACTCCTTTCACACACTCTCACTTATTAAAACACCCTTCTGCTATATACTTGAAACTCTTGAGGGATTCATTTGTCTATAAAAGGTATTTTGTGCAGACCCCCCATTAAGAACGAAGTTGGTCCATGACACTAACTTCACAATCCTCTTTTACATTCTAAAAACAACCATAATCAACCCACTTTCTAACCTCCACAGGAGGAACACAAAAAGAATTTGATAGTCTAAGTTACGATGTTGGAGATATGGATCCAAATAACTCCCCATCATCATTCCTCATTTGAAACTTAGAAAGTTGTAAACTAGGGTGCCAAAATCCTCTCACTCAAGCATTCCTATACCATAAGGTAGGGAGACACCCATTAAGGGTCAAAGGTCGAGGTTCACTTGTTATTTGCGTGCCTCCTTGAGTCACCCAACCCTTCGAAAGAATCCAACCTGTGATCGATTTTTGAGGTTGAAAATATAAATGTCATTCTTGATGGAGGTAGCCTAGTAGCCAAAATTTATCATTTATCTACCTAAGGTGGCAGTTGTGGGATGAAATCGCACCTTATTCATATTTTGAACGATTGGGAAATATCGCCAATACTTCCGGGATATGTCCCCTTCACCCGTCATTATAATTGATTGTTTGTCCCTTCACTAGTTTCTCCTCGAGTGGGTTATGGTCCCACTGTCGAGAGATTTTTTGGAGGTCCAGTGCTACTTGAGAGGAAGGGCGTTAAGTCATATAGGACACATGCATTTAATTTTTTGCCCCACGAGGATTTATAAAATCTCAAACCACTTTTTACATTGTCTTGATGTATTATTATTTACCACTTGAATTACATGCAATTTTATGAATACATTGTTTAAATTAATTTGAAAGCAGCTTGTCCTATCATTCCTCATCAACATTTTCACAATGCACACATCCACTTCTGAGATAATATCATAGGGGGACCACATTATCCCCTCCATTCTATATGCTTGATAAATTTACCCCCAATTTTTGTAGGTGTTCCTAACTTCCCTAAGACATCAATAGTACTATCACATACACCCGTTAGTGCCACGATACTATGCTCGGGATTACTAGGATCCACTTTTCTTGGAACCAATATCCCAATGATCCAGGTGGATATCAGTGGCCACCCACCTTTTCTAGTTGGCTCAAAATATCAGTGGCCACCCACCTTTTCTAGTTGGCTCAAAACAACTTTCTAGCAATTTTGATAGTTTACTATTTTTAGTAGTTTTTTTGGGTCCTCAACTTCTGGAGCCATTTTGAGGCCCTAAACGACGTTTTTTGGGGTATGTTGCAGTTGCAAAATTTCATCATGAAATTTTGTGCAATTGTTTTAGTCCTCGAATAGATATTTCCAATGGGATATCATACACCTAAAACGAAGATCGTATGCAAAAGTTACGACCCCGGGAAGTTGATGTACTGACTTACCCAAACGGGGCCCACGTGACTTTTGGCGCTTCATCTCCTAGGGTTAAGTTTTTGAAACTCCTATTTATTGTAAAAAGGCCTTGAGAGCCTCATTGTAATCATATTCTTGCAAATGAGCATAGCCGTCACATCTCTTCTCAGAGATAAGCTACCACCATTCTAGCAAGCTTGTTTTCCGTTGCATTTTACAGTTTCATCTTATTTCTTTATTGAATAGAAAACCAGTTTTACTGTATCTCTGTTATTCTATATTAAGCATCTGGTAATAATCTGTAGTCATTTCATTTTGCTCATAAAATATGGATCAGTGGTATCAGAGTGGTCTGCTCCTTGTCGTCTTAATGCATGTCCCCAATGAGGTTGGAGTACAAAGATTTGGGTCTCGAGCTTATTTCTCTTGAGGACAAAAGCTCTCGCACACCCAAGCGACCTCTCATGGAAGGAGAAAAGAAAGATGATGGGACAGGAGATCCTTTCAAACTGTTGATTTAGGAAGCCCTCACGCAACAGAGGAACGATATGATGGATAATTTCGCGCAAATCCTTTGGCAACTACCAATAGGCGACGCATCTTCTTCGAGCGGAGGCATCGCTCCCTTCAAGGTACAAATAAAATTTGATATTCCTATATTTGAAGGTCAGATAGATGCAGATGCTGTAGAAAAGTGGTTGAATCTACTAGAAGGGTATTTCTTTGTCCATAAATTTTTGAATAGAGAAAATATTACTTTTGCGCTCCTTAAAGTCGTTCCCCATGTGAAAGATTGGTGGGAAACTTTCTGTGAGTAAAAGGAAACAGAGGAACCCTCATTATTTACAGTCATGGCCACCTAGGAATCCTTCAGGGATGCTATTAAGGAACAATACTACCCTATTGAAAATTATGACGACTTGTATACCAAATGGACCACACTGCGGCAAGAAAGAGACCAAGCAGTGCCAGATTTCACAAATATCTTCCATACCTTGCGCACCAAGTTGGGTATCAAAGATTCAGAGAGACATATGGTTCTCAAGTATCGCGGTGCTCTACATAGATACATCTAGACCGAAATGGAATTTCTGGAAATCTCATCCTTGGGTGCGGCCTACTGATATGCCGTCAAAATCAAGCAGAAGCTCAAACAAAAGACACGACAATTTGGGTTGGGGAACCCCTCACAACAAAATCCAGGAAAGGGCGGCCCCAACCCACAAAACAAAGGACAAAGTAAATATGGACAGTATCAGGACAACCATTCCAAGCCGTAAGCAAAGAAGGACACCGGAAAGACAAAGAAATATACCGAGAAGTGGTGCGACTTCCATAAGATCCCTTGGCATAACACTGCTGACTGTCACTCAAAGAAGACGCTGGTGGACAAAGTGAAAGCCTCTGAATCATATGTGGGTTCTAACTCTGAGTCAGAACTAGAAAGGGGAAGACAAATCATTGACGTGAAACCCAGTGCCACTGTTGCTACCACCAAGCTCCAACATGGTGAACCAGATGAGCCAGAAGAAGGAGAGCACCTCTTCCATTCATAGATGTGGGTAAAAGGAACCCCACTGCACTTCATCATTGATAGTGGTAGCCATAAGAACCTCATCTTAGAAGAGGTCGTCAAACGGCTGGCCCTACCGACAACGCCGTACACACAACCCTACACCATTGGATGGCTTCACCAAGGAAGCGATCTTTGTGTCAGCCAATAGTGTCGATTGTCGTATGACATCAAGCCCTTCAAAGACGAGGTATTGTGTGATTTTTCTCCTCTCAAAGTTTGTGATGTTATTTTGGGACAACCTTATTTATGGAAACGTCATGTTGTATATGAGTCTAGGCCTCGTAGTGTTATTATTACTTTGAACAGGAAATTGTATAGGATACCTGAGGCTGTCCCACATAGTGCTATTTCCTTGATCTCTGCTAAGCAATGCAAGAAGGTCATCTCTCAGACGGGGAAGTTTTTCTTCTTCGTGATCCTCTCTCAGAATGAGAAAAAAATCACATCCACATCCAGGGTCTCTATGTCCGACCTCTCCACATAGCAAAAGCAAGTAGATAAGGTTGTGGAAGAATACTCAAATATCTTCTCCTCGCCTACCGGGGTACCTCTGCATTTCCAGGTCAAGAACCCCATCGATTTGAATCCCGGTGCACCGTTGCCCAATGGGCCAGTCTATCACCACTGTCTATTAGAGAATGAGGAGATCAAGTGACATATACAATAATTGATCCACAAGGGGCACATCTGTCCTAGCTCATCACCTTGCGAAAGCCCAATCGTACTGGTATAGAAGAAAGATGGAACCTGGCGACTTTGCACTAATTATTGGGCTCTGAATAAAATCACAGTTAGAAACCGGTACTCGATTCCCTGAATCGATGACCTCCTTGATCAACTCATGAGGGGGAAATACTTCAGTAATATTGATGTAAAGTCTGGCTACCACCAGGTCTCGATAGAATAGACAGATGTATGGAAGACCACGTTCAAGTCAAAGGAATGCCTTTTTGAATGGTTGGTCATGCCCTTTGGTCTGACAAACGCTCCAGCCACTTTCATGAGGATGATGGACGATATCCTATGACCATTCACCAATACTTTTGTAGTGGTGTATCTTGATGACATTCTCATTTACAACAAGACCTGGGCCGAACACGTGCAACATATTTAGCAGGTTCTGCACTCCCTACGACAGCACAAGCTATACACCAACTTGGAAAAATGCTCCTTCGGCATGGACAGGGTCCATTACCTAGGCTACATCATTGATCAATATGGCGTACATGTGGATCTAGCCAAGATCCAAGTCATCTGTGACTGGCCAGCCCCAACCACACTCACTGAGCTTCAGAGCTTCTTGGGCCTTGCCAATTTCTACCATAGGTCTATGTTGGGATTCTCCCATATTGCATGGGCCCTCAGCCAAATAACCAGGGGTGGTGGTAAGGAAAAATTTGCATGGGGTCGGCCCCAACAACAAGCATTCGATGATTTGAAGCAGCACTTGTGCTCAACCCCAGTACTTTCACTACCATACTTGCAGCATCCCTTTGAGATTGAGACTGATGCTTCAGACTATGCTATGGGTGTCATTCTCATGCATCACGGCCACCCCGTGGCCTATCATAGTACGACACTATCTTATGTTGTCTGTAAGTACCCTACTTATGACAAAGAAATGTACTCCATTGTGGAAGCCTGCCTCCAGTGGAGACATTACATTCGTGGGAGGGAGACAGTCATCCACACTGATCATAAGCCACTGCAGTTCATGCAGATACAAGGAGAATGACAGAATGATCACCATCAAAAGTGGTACACATACTTGTAGCAATTCCACCTCAACATCAAGTATAAACCAAAAAGCACCAACCGTGTCGTCGATTGCCTCAGCAGACCACCAGTCGTGGCACTCACCACAGTGCTAGAATCCTGCAGCCATGAGACCTCTAGATGGCCCCAACTCTATGAGATAGACCGAGACTTCGCCACCACCTACCAAATGTTGGGTACATAGGAAGTTGTCAATAATTTCCATCTTCAGGATGGGTTGTTGTGTCATCTGGGCCATATATGTGTTCCCACAAGTAAGAGAGCGAAGTTTATCTAGGAATCCCACTACAACTGGGTGGCAGGACACTTTGGCATCGAAAAGACAATGGCGATGCTACAAAAACATTTCTACTGGCCGAAACTTCAACAGGAGGTCAGCAAGTATATCAGATCTTGCACTGTATGCATTATTGCCAAACCAACCACTAAGAAACAGGGCCTGTACACCCCTCTTCCTACTCCTGAGAGACCATGGGAATCCATCTCAATGGACTACATGTCGAGCCTCCCATCCACCAAGCGGGGAAATGACTATGTTTTTGTGGTTGTCGATCGTTTTTCTAAGATGGCGATTCTGGTTGCTTGTAAGAAGAGCATCACAGTAGAATCCACTGCCAAGATCTTCTTTGAACGAGTCTAGGTACATTTTGGAATCCCACAAAAAATTGTCTCAGATCGGGATAGTTGATTTCTCAACACATTTTGGTTGAGCCTCTGGTCACTGTTGGACACCAAACTCACCAAATCCATAGCCTTCCACCCCCAGACAGATGGCCAAACCGAGGTCATAAATCAAATGATCATGCATATCCTGTGCATGTATAATTCCAAGCACCCTCCCACATGGGATGAGATTCTTCCCTATGTCCATCATAGCTACAACCGAGCCCTGCATAGCTCAACCAGCCACAACTCCTTTCAGGTGGGGTTGGGATTCCAACCATTGGGTCCCATAGATGTTTCACTTCCCCTTGCGTTCACCTCGACTGACTCCTCTTTTGCTCAAATTGAGGCTGACAAAGACACCTGATTCATTGAGAGGATCCAACACATCTGCCAACAAGTTCAGGATATCCTATAGAAGTCTAATGACAAGTATAAGTAGTGCCATGATCAACATCAGGTTCCACATAAGTTTCAGGTGGGGGACAAAGTTTGGTTGCACTTGCAGAAAGAACGCCTTACAGGACCCCATTGGAAGTTTCACCCACTCCATTATGGGTCGTACACCATCACCAAGGCTATGGGAGATAATGATTTTGCACTCAACATTCCTCCTTTTCTTGGCCTGCACCTAGTGTTCAATGTGGACCTCCTTCGTCCTTATTTCCCACCATTATTGGACACCTCAGATGTAGCAGAACAACTGACACCAACAGAGCTCAACCCCGACTGCATACAATAGGAATACAGTGATCAGATTGTTGACACACATATCAAGGGCACTCGACAACAAAGGATCCATCTTTATCGAGTCGTCAAAGCAGGGCATCTCCTCCACCAAGGCAAGTGGCTCACCCGGGGCCAAATTCAGCAGAAATTTCCTCATATGATGGGGGAAATCAACGCAATGGAGACCATTTCTTCCTAAGGATGGAGGATTGATCCAGGTGGATATCGGTGGACACCCACCTTTTTCAGCTGGCTCAAAACAACTTTCTAGCAATTTTGATCATTTACTATTTTTAGCAGCTTTTTTGGGTCCTGAACTTCTGGAGCCATTTTGAGGCCCTAAACGACGTTTTTTGGGGTATGTTGCGGTCACAAAATTTCATCATAATATTTTGTGCAATTGTTGTATTCCTCATATAGATCTTTCCAATGGGCTATCATACACCTAAAACAAAGATCGTATGCAAAAGTTATGACCCTAGGAAGTTGATGTACTGACTTACCCAAATGGGGCCCACGTGACTTTTGGCGCTTCATCTCCTAGGGTTAGGTTTTTGGATGTTTAGAGTTTTTGAAACTCTTGTTTATTGTAAAAAGGCCTTGAGAGCCTCATTGTAATCATCTTCTTGTGAATGAGCATAGCCATCACATCTATTCTCATAGATAAGCCACCACCATTCCAGCAAGCTTGTTTTCCACTGCATTTTACAGTTTCATCTTATTTCCTTATTGAATAGAAAACCAGTTTAAGTGTATCTCTATTATTCTATGTTAAGAATCTGGTAATAATCTGTAGTCATTTCGTTTTGCTCATAAAATCCGGACAACCTAAGAAATTCCCAAACAAACCCTCCAACACAAGGAGGCAAAGCCCAAACTTTACCACAAAGTACAAGCTCCTAAGGAACCACTTCCTCCCATAATATGGCATGACCCACTCCTATCATGTCCTTTTTTGCTTCACTCAATATCCCTAATATAACTAAATTGATGAATGATCCCATATTACATGACCCCACTTAGTTGAATATGCCCACAAAACTACCTTCATACATTCCTAAGTTTGAAGGGAAAGTCGCAGAGGGCCCCACCAACCATGTCATGTCCTTCCACTTGTGGTATTCTTCCAATAGTGTAATGGAATATTCAATTCATCTACGATTATTTCAGAGAACCCTCACTGGAATAGGAGCCAAATGGTATGTGGACGAAAAGTTCGGAGCCCACCCAACATTTGAATCATTAGCCAAAGCATAAGTGTCATTTTTTCAACTTTCGATTCGTCACAATACTGGATCTAAAATCCTATCAGAATGTAAGAAAAATACCACTACCCACATTTAGGACCATATTCATGAATGGTGTAGACGTTGTAACCATTTTAAAGCGGACACCACAAAAAAAAAGGATATATTGGTTCCTCTGATCACTCATTCCCACCCTTGCTAAATATCTGGCCACAACCCTCCCCCAAATTGAAGATGAAGCTATCACTAAGGCTCAATAGTTTCACCTCATATAATCCCAATCTAGGTACCTATAAACTATCCTTTTATATGCTCCTCATCCTTTTCCCTTTGGCCAAGACAAACCGAGAACATCACATGTTTTCGATGGGTTGATTGGCTCCATGGCTCACACTCAACCACACACACAATCAGTTCCCACATATGGGACCAACCCATACTTAAAACCATATGGGGAAGTATCATATCACGCTCCCCCACCCCCTCCCACCACCATTCATGGCACCTCCTACTCCCCCCATGGGTACTCAGCTACCCACATCCCTTCCCCAACCAGTCCCTATCCCGTAGTCAGTTCCTCAACCCACAACATCCTATCCACCTTGTAATAATGGAGTGACCTCCACTTCTTACAACCCATATGGGAACCCACAAAGTAACCCATACTATCCCTTCTCCATTCCAACCCAATTTGTCGCACCCCCACATGGAAAACACCAAGAGGGGGTCAATTTCATCCAACCTTCCCATCTTCAATAGGTTCAAACTTTTGAACAGTTGAATACAAAAAATCCACCTCACCAACCCAACAATAGTCGAAAGAAAGGAAAGAACAACAACCAGGGA